>JAJLRJ010000009.1:17241709-17759209 GCA_024195265.1 Dendrophyllia cribrosa
ACGAGAGATGATAGATTGTGCCCTACTTGTGGATCTAATGAAATTGAAGATGAAATTCACTTCCTTTTCCACTGTCCTAAATACTCAATTATTAAGGACGGATTTTACAGGAAAATAGGGTATCACCTACCAAATATAAAACAGTTATCTCCTTCAGAAGTTACTAATGAATTAATGAACTCTCGTAATTATTTTGTAAATATTCATTTGGTGAAATTCATTATTTCATGCTTAGATCTCCGCAATAATCAAATTATCAAATCAGACTGATTGTACTTTCCCTTTCTTTATTATATTATTGTAATTTCATTTTGCTATGTTGTAAAGCTTTGCAATACTGTAAGGATTTATAGTCATGCAAATAAAGCTACTTGTTGTTGTATTGTGCATTCACACAAGAAAAACTGCAAAGAAACTTTGAAAAGCCCTTTTTATAATACTCAAATGACAGTTTTCCCTACCTTTTTTATACTTCAACTCGTGTTTTCGCTACCATTTCCTATCCTTCGTGAAATCCCGACCCTTTCATATAACTCCAGTCTAAAAAAGGTACCCCTTTCGCGCGGAGCATCCCCGTATAGCCCATTATAGGGAGTACCCCCCCCCCCCCCCCCCCACCCCCCGAAGTATTTACAAGGAATTTTCAGGCCGTACCCAGCTCTTCTGTTGACACGTTTACCCATTATAACGGCTTTCCCTTTGTTTGTTCCGCGCTTTAAAAACTTGGTGACGAATACCGCCATCCTCAAAGGAATGTGACCAAGTATCTCATCTAATCCAGTAACTGTGTCAGCGAGTTCCTTGGATGTGGTTTCAAAAGTGCAATCTTCTAAATTAGGCAGCAGCCGCATAACTCTCCCGTAAGCGGATATCCACCCTATTTTTCTTTGTTGTCCACTTATGGGAATAATTCTCGTAAGCGGACAGCTCTACTAACGGACACTTTTTCCAATTCCCGAGGGTGTCCGCTTACGAGAGAGTTGACTGTACTTAAATGGCAGTTTTCCCTACCTTTTTTATGCTTCAACTCTTGTTTTCGCTACCATTTCCTATTCTTCGTGAAATCCCTACCGTTTCACATACTTCAACTCGTGAAATCCCGACCCTTTCATATACCTCCAGCCTAAAAAAGGTACCCCTTTCGGGCGGAGCATCCCCGTATAGCCCATTATAGGGAGTACCCCCCCCCCCCCCCCCCCCCCCCCCCCCCCCCCCCCCCCCCGGGGCCTATATTCCGTTGCATGTGTATTTTTTACTTTTTTTACGTTGCCTCGCGCTCCGCAGAGAAATTCGCTTGCAAACGCGTCACTGACTTTAACTAGATAAATGTGTTTTTAGCCTGTGTTATACTCGTCTGATGTCATGTAGTACAGTGTAAAAGTATAGAAAACGACCCTCAAATAGTTGGTTTGGTCCAGGGGGGGGCAGAACACTCATCGATTTTTCGTATAGGACTCCTCCAACAAAATATTACGTCACATCCGGTTACAAAATGCCGCTCCATCCCGCTCGGCTCGTCTCCGAGAGGTTCAAAGAGAACGTTTGGGATAGGCACGACTTTTCTTTTTTTTTAACCGACAGTGGCATTGAATTTCATACCATGGGTAGACAAAGTTGCAGACATACTGCTTCGTCCCATTCAGCAAAGATTTTGGCAAAATAGGAATGTTTAGTTCGGTTTTCACAGTAAATTACAACAAGCGAATTGGCATGTAATGGCGAACACTCCACACTTCCAAGACATGTGGCGCTCGGACTTTTGGCTCTTGTCGTTTCTGATCGAGTGAAATCATCGAAAACTATAGCCCACGGTCTCAATAACATCAAGAAGGAACCATTGGAGGTCATAGTTTTCATCGTGCTGTGCGGGAACATTATTACCACTCGACCTGAAGCTGTCAGTGTATCTTAAACTGCTGTCTTATCGCCGCGAACACTCTACACTTCCAAGACATGTGGCGCTCGTACTTTTGGCTCTTGTCGTTTCTGATCGAGTGAAATCGTCGAAAACTATAGCCCACGGTCTCAATAACATCAAGAAGGAATCATTGGAGGTCATAGTTTTCATCGTGCTGTGCGGGAATATTATTACCACTCGACCTGAAGCTGTCAGTGTATCTTAAACTGCTGTCTTATCATGGCGAACACATCCACACTTCCAAGACATGTGGCGCTCGGACTTTTGGCTCTTGTCGTTTCTGATCGAGTGATATCATCGAAAACTATAGCCCACGGTCTCAATAACATCAAGAAGGAACCATTGGAGGTCATAGTTTTTATCGTGCTGTGCGGGAACATTATTACCACTCGACCTAAAGCTGTCAGTGTATCTTAAACTGCTGTATTGTCATGGCGAACACTCTACACTTCCAAGACATGTGGCGCTCGTACTTTTGGCTCCTGTCGTTTCTGATCGAGAGAAATCATCGAAAACTATAGCCCACGGTCTCAATAACATCAAGAAGGAACCATTGGAGGTCATAGTTTTCATCGTGCTGTGCGGGAACATTATTACCACTCGACCTGAAGCTGTCAGTGTATCTTAAACTGCTGTCTTACCATGGCGAACACATCCACACTTCCAAGACATGTGGTGTAACGCTTGCGACAAACGAGACGAAAACTTCGAGGGGTGTCGCTAAGGCGTGTTTTCGAAGTGTCGGGACTATTTTACAGGTCGTGTAGCAATCACGGAAAACCAAGGTGACGGTTAACGGTGTTTATTGCATCAAAGAGTTTAGTGACGATCACGATGACGATCGTAAACTGAAATAACAATAACATTATAACGAATCTATCAATCTATACTTGAAATAATGCGTAAGGCATGAACAAGAAACGCTTTACGTGCCTACGTCGATAACGTGATTAAAATAACGACGATTAACGTGAATTAACATAAACAAATCAAAAAAGGCTACGTTAAAACTACTCGAGATTCAATGATCGGCTACAAGTTGAACATTTGCGGCTGATTAACAGCCCAAAGACTAAATGTGGGCGTTACTGGCTAAGCGTCTCATTCTTTCAATTTACTCCTTTTGATTCCAAGACAATTAATTGTACTATTGTACAATACCGTACATAGTGTGCTATATCGCCCAAGGTGGAAAAGTAAACTTAGACAAATTAAAACTAAACTACAAAAATCACTTACATATCGGTCCCGCTTGTGCCAAAGGTTTAAAAACGAGCAATAACAAAGGTACTTCTAGTCAAGGCGGAATCTTGCGAAACTCTCCTTTAAAGGGACGCTAACTTAGCTTTTATATGCGCGCGGTGACGCTAAAGATCCGATTACAAACCAATGGGAAAACAAATAAACATTGTAACTATGTTCGTAACTAGGCACACAAAAGTAATCGATAACTGATCTAATCAAATTGTTCTTTAGTCTGATATCCTTAACATGGCTCCCCTGAAATATTCATATTTCACTAATCAATATATCCGACAATTTCTTAATTAATCTATTAGTTAATCTCATAATGTTCTATAAGTTCTTTTTCACAGTTCAGTTCAATTCTTGGAAGGCTCCTCGGCTGGGAATTACCCCGGATCTCAATTATCCTTTGACGCTGGCAACAGTAATACTAACTTCTGTACTGGCCTCTCCAGGTACCGCACAGTTCTGATCCTCTTGCCTTTGTTGTCCAAGCAGCTATCCGCAAGAGCTACTTGAACCTTGCGAACCTGGCCATCGGAACTGGGGTAGACCACTGACACTCTTGCTAGCTGCCAGGCGCTCCGAGGGAGACTTTCATCTTTGACTATGACTACATCATCGACAATCAAGTTTCTCCGAGGGCGTGACCACCTTTGGCGCTGCTGTAAACTAAGGAGGAATTCCTTTCTCCATCGAGTCCAGAACTCGTTCGCCAAATGCTGGACTCGCCTCCAACGCTTTCTGCAATACATGTCGGCTGGCTGGAAGGCACCTGGTGGAGCAAGAACGACCTTTGACTTCATCGTCAAGAGATGGTTGGGAGTGAGAGGACTGGAGGAATCTGGATCAGTAAGCTGGGTCACTGTCAAGGGGCGGCTGTTGACAATAGCTTCCGCTTCGCACATCAGGGTTCTTAGAGACTCGTCGTCCAACTGTTGTCCATTGTCTTGTAACAGTGATGAGAGGACGTTACGAACTGTTCTGATTTGTCGCTCCCAAACGCCTCCCATGTGGCTCGCCGCTGGGACGTTCATTTTGAAGGCGAACCAGTCACACTGTTCTTCGAGCAGCCTTTTCTTTATTTTGTCTTGGTTCATCTCAGCTAATGCTTGGGCGAGTTCTGTGCGAGCTCCAACGAAGTTCGTTCCCTGATCACTTCTTAGCTGGCGAATAGGTCCTCGACGACTTATGAATCTTCTTAAGGCATTGATGAATGAGTCAGTCTCGAGTGAGTTGGCAGTCTCGATGTGTATAGCTCTCGAAGCCATGCATGTGAAGAGCACGCCATAACGTTTTAGTTCCTTCCTTCCCTCTTTGATCACAAAGGGCCCAAAATAATCGACGGCGCAGTACGTGAATGGTGGTGTGGACTCGAGGCGATCTTCGGGTAAGTCTGACATCCTTTGTTCTTGCACTGCTCCGCGCAATCTCTGGCACTTGACGCAGGATGAAATCATACTGGCGACTACCGATGAACCGCTGACCACCCAGAAACCATTCGATCGTACTTCGTTTAAGGTCATTCCTTTGCCTTGATGTTGTGTACGCTCATGAAAATGCTTGACAATCAACTTGGTGACGTGGCTGTTTCGAGGCAGGATGATGGGAAATTTTATGTCTTCTGTCAAGCTTGCACGTCTGAGACGTCCACCGACTCGCAAAATTTCGTCCACATCTAAGAACGGGTCAAGCTTGTAGAGCGAGCTGCTTGCTTTCATGTTGGTCTTTCTCTGTTGGGCGAAAACTCTACTTTCGGGGTCGGTGTTTTCCTGCTTCATCTTCTGTAAAACTGCTATTTCTTCTTTAAAGGCTATAATCTGTGCATCATGAATAACTGCGCTCTCTGCGTTCTTCAAATCACTGACGTTCAGCACTTGTACTTCTTCATGGATGCACTTCTTGAGCACGCGATCTCTCAGACGTCTGACGTAGCGTTGGCACAGGGCAACCGCTCGCTTGGCTCGATACCAGTCAGAGAAATATTCTATTCTCTCAGCAAGGCTCAACTTCTCTGGATGTGCTTGCAATATTGGCGGGGTTGTCGTGGTTGCCATGGCGACAGACTTCTTAACTTCAGGGTCGTTGTCTTGGAGTTCGTGATCTTCTCTTGGTAGCCATTTGGTTTCACTCTCCCAGAGGAACGCTGGTCCAGTGATCCAACGGGAATTTAACAGCTCTTGTGTCTTCAGACCTCGTGACGCTTCATCTGCTGGATTCTGTTTTGATTCGACGTACTTCCACTGCTCAATTGAAGTGTTTTCTTGGATTTCTTGAACTCTGTTGGCAACGAACACGTGAAACCGCCTACTCTCGTTGGCTATGTATCCAAGAACCACTCTACTGTCTGTCCAGAAGTATTCTTGATCAATGGTATACTCTAGCTCCCGTCGCAACTGCTGGCTGATTTTCACTGAGCACACGGCGGCGGTAAGCTCCAGGCGTGGTATAGTTACAGGCTTCAACGGTGCTACTCTGGACTTTCCCATAACAAAGGAGCAATGAACTCTCTGGTTTTCGTCTACAAGACGTAAGTAACTGCACTGACCATAACCTTTGACGCTCGCGTCCGAGAAGTGATGGAGTTGTGCGCTCACGACTCGACCAAAGCTATCGGGCTTGTAGCATCTGGGAATTGAAATGCGCTGAACTTCTAACAAATCTGATCTCCACTTTTCCCACTTGACTTTGACGTCTTCTGGTATCGGATCATCCCAGCCTACTTCATGGCGACACAACTCTTGAAGGATTGACTTTCCATCCAGCAAGAGCGGAGCAACGAATCCGAGAGGATCGAAAATCGAGCTCACGGTGGAGAGTATTCCCCGTCTAGTGCATGGCTTGCCTTGTAGTACGATGGCGAACTGAAAGCAGTCAGACTCAACACACCAATGGACACCGAGTGCGCGCTCTAAGGGAAGTGAATCAAGGTCTAAGTCTAACTCCTTCACACCATCCGCTCTGTCTTGCTCTGGGATTCTTCTGATGACTTCTTTACTATTGGACACAAACTTGTGAAGCCGGAAACCTCCTTTGCTGCACATCTGCTTTACGCTTGCAATCAGCTTCACTGCGTCGTCGACCAGGGGGACGGACTTTAAACCGTCGTCAACGTAGAAGTCGTTACGAAGGAAATCTGCGGTGCTAGCTCCAAATTCTTCTTCAAAATCATTGGCCGTAGACTTCAATGCGAAATTTGCGCAGCCTGGGGACGAGGTGGCTCCAAACAAGTGCACGGTCATTCTGTACTCTTTCGGTTCTTTAGTGAGGTCGCCATCTTCCCACCAGAGAAAACGCAACAAATCTCTGTATTCTTCACTCACTTTTACTTGGTGGAACATGGCTTCTATGTCACACATGAAAGCGATCGGCTCTTGACGAAACCTGCAAAGCACTCCAGTTAAATTGTTCGTCAGGTCGGGGCCTTGAAGCAGGTGCTTGTTTAGCGACTCGCTTTCGTACTCGGCAGCACAATCGAAAACTACACGAATCTTATTGGGCTTTTTTGGATGATAGATTCCGTGGTGTGGAATGTACCAAACGTTCTGCTTCTCTTGAACTTGACCATGGGATGTATGTTCCGATTCAGACATCTCTGGCACCTTTTCAGCGTATCCATTCTCTATCAATTTCTTCATAAATTCCGAGTAGTCCGTGTAGTATTTCTGGCCGTTTCTACCCACGAACCTTCTTTTTAGCTGATTAAGTCTGCGAAGCGCTACCGTCTTGTTGTTTGGAAGCTCAATGGTTTCGTTCTTCAAGGGTAATGGGAGCTCATAATGGCCATCTTCGCGATGTTGAATCCCCCTTTCTGCTATCTGAATGAACTTTCTGTCTTCTTTGGATAGACCATGTTTCGATGTGTTCTTGTGTTCCACGAAATCGAGCTCGAACATCTGATTAATTGCTGATGGGTTTATGACCTCCTTCGTTTTTCCATGGAAAACGAAACTCAACTGGTTGGCGCTGTCACTTGCTCCAGAAATAACCTCTCTTGACAGGATACGGTGACAGGTGGAATCTAGGGCGTGGCCGTCTCGAGGTGTGTCTAACGTGGCAACCGGTCCCACGATACTCCAACCCAGTAAGGTTCGAACAGCGTAAGGTTCTTCTCCTTTACCGCGAATCACTTCTGTTGGTTTGATCGCCTTAGGGCAGTTGCAACCAATTAACAAGCCAATATCTACGTCTTCATCGTACGGTGGTATTTTGCCTTGGATCCCTTTAAGGTGTGGCCAGCTGTTTACGGTTTCTGGTCTTGGAATTTGGTCTCGACGGGAAGGAATGGTCTGCCTTGAATACGTCTTGGGTAGGTCGACTTCGGTGCGCTTGTCGAGACGCTGAACAACCAAGCCATCAATTCTTTCAACTGCTATCCTCTGACGACCAAGCATTGTGCTTAAATCTAAACTGGTTTCAACACCCTTGATGCCGAGTTCACGCTGTACTTGGGTTGTCACGAAGGTTGTGTCACTTGCATCGTCTAGGAGGGCGTAGACCTTGATTGCTTTGGCTGGGTTATCCTTGTGAAACAGAAGAACTTGGATGATTCGACAATTAGTGATTACGCTGGCGGACTCTGTAGCTGAGCTGTGCGCTACACTGATCAGGTTTGAGCTCGCGGATCCTACAACTAGCGGTTTCTTGCTGAGTGATTCATTCTTGTTAGAAGCTCGCTGAGTTTCTTGTGACTTGCGGTCAGGCTGTGGACGACTTTCGGTAGATCTTGGTTTTACGCCATGCAGTAAGGTGTGGTGACGTCTTCCACATTCTTTACAAATAGATCTATTACAACATCCCGAAGACACGTGACCTGACTTGAAACAGCCGAAACAAAGACCTTTACTGCGAATAAATTCACTGCGTTCATCTACTGAACTCTTGAGAAATTCGCTGCACTTGACAAGAGCATGTTGACCGTTGCAAAGGGGGCAGGCCTGATCTGTTTGATCTGCAAATGGTTTTGACGACGAGGCAAGATCGCTGGGGGGTGGAGTACTTGATGTCGCGAGAGAATTGGCGCTCAAATCACTGTCGTCCTTCTTCTTTGATTTGTTCTTCCATCCCCACTTTGGCTGGGTACCAGTCTTCTTGCGTTCCGCTTTCAGGGCGTCAGGTGAGAAGATGGGGTCATTCGCAAGTTCTGCTTCTTCTCTGACAAAATTCATAAAGGCGCCAAATGTGATAATTTTCTTAGACTTGGTTTGTTTTTCATGAGCATGCCGGCACCATTTCACAGCAGAGTAAGAGGGAAGTTTGCTGCTGACAAGGCGGAGAGTTTCTGTTGAGTCGAGGTCCCCCATTGACTGAATTGTCTTCATTGCTTCTTCGCATCGTACGAGAAAATCAGAGAAGTCCTGGAGGCCACTGCTATCACCATCGTTAATCTTCGGCCAGTTTCTTAGACTAGACTTGTAAGCCTCGGCTACATGGACGGGATTCCCGAAACGCTGGTCTAACATTTTTCGAGCTTTATCGTAGGCACTGTCAGAGCTCATAGCCAGGAAACCTTTCACTACGTTGTTAGCCTTGCCTCTAGTGTACTTGTCAAGGAAATACAGCCGGTCTTTGTTCGATGGCACATTACTGCAAATGATGGAGTCAAAAGCGGTCACGAAGGCTGGATATTCAAAGTAATCTCCGGAGAAGACCGGCGGCTCTTTAACCGGGAGGTTGCTAATCTTCTGCTGATTGATAATTAATGAGCTCAATTCGGCCTGCTTCGCTTGTAGGCTGACGATATCCTGAAGAGTTGTATTTACGCCAGTCTCTTGATAATGGGGCGTAAACACAGGATCTGCTCTCCGAGGCTCAAAGGGTGGCGTTAGATAACTTCCAGGAACGAACGAAGGAGCGTACGGGTCAGCCTTAAAGCTTCTTTTTTGTTTAATGTTATCGTCGCTTACGTCTGGTTTTAACTCCTGTTTAACCGCGGGATTAACGTCTTTGACACTTGACTCCTCTTTATCGCCCGCTAATCTTTCTTCTTCTAAGATTCGCTTTATCGCTACTTTCTCGGCGCTTGCGATAGCTATCTCTTTCTCAAGTTGCAGCCGCCTCAATTCCTTTTCTTTCTCGAGAAATTCCATTTCGGCCTGTAACTTGGCAGCCTTGGCTGCGACGTCGAGCAGCGCAAAGGACAGATGTTTTGTAGAGGACGTACTAAATTTAGACCTTCCAGACGCCTTTGATTTCACGCTGTGACCAGATTTGACAGATCTCACTGACTGTGCGCGACTGAGGTTTCTTTCAAGTGATTGCATTCGTTCACAAAGTCTAACTCTGCACTCAATAAATTCCCGATCGCGAATATCGAACCATCGATATGAATCTTCCTTTTCCTTTTCTGATTGAATGAAATCATCGTGCTCCTTGAATGCGGTATTGAATTTGTCTTTCAAATTATCTAATTTAAATCTCTCTTCTTCTAATTGTTCTATTGTGGTCTCGGGTGAATCACGCAGAACATTAATCTTATCCATCTGTTGTTTTAATTTCTTGAAAGCGGAGTTTCGATTAGAAAGCTTTGTTTCCAACTGATAAGCCAAACCCTTTTCGGTCATTATTTTTCTCCGTCCAATTGTTTTGGAGGTTTCGAATCGTGAAAGTTCGACGCCCGCCACACTCCTGGGTGGCTTTGGTATTTGAGGCATCGCCTCAAAGTCCAGCTCTGATGGCGTTCTGTTACGACTGAAGACCGGTTCGCTAACAACGCTCATCGTTCGTTATGCCAAGAAACAAAGTACCAAAGGATCGAGACGAAGTTCAACTAGAATTCAAAACCATTTGGCGGAATGAAGCCACGATATTTTACTGTAACGCTTGCGACAAACGAGACGAAAACTTCGAGGGGTGTCGCTAAGGCGTGTTTTCGAAGTGTCGGGACTATTTTACAGGTCGTGTAGCAATCACGGAAAACCAAGGTGACGGTTAACGGTGTTTATTGCATCAAAGAGTTTAGTGACGATCACGATGACGATCGTAAACTGAAATAACAATAACATTATAACGAATCTATCAATCTATACTTGAAATAATGCGTAAGGCATGAACAAGAAACGCTTTACGTGCCTACGTCGATAACGTGATTAAAATAACGACGATTAACGTGAATTAACATAAACAAATCAAAAAAGGCTACGTTAAAACTACTCGAGATTCAATGATCGGCTACAAGTTGAACATTTGCGGCTGATTAACAGCCCAAAGACTAAATGTGGGCGTTACTGGCTAAGCGTCTCATTCTTTCAATTTACTCCTTTTGATTCCAAGACAATTAATTGTACTATTGTACAATACCGTACATAGTGTGCTATATCGCCCAAGGTGGAAAAGTAAACTTAGACAAATTAAAACTAAACTACAAAAATCACTTACATATCGGTCCCGCTTGTGCCAAAGGTTTAAAAACGAGCAATAACAAAGGTACTTCTAGTCAAGGCGGAATCTTGAGAAACTCTCCTTTAAAGGGACGCTAACTTAGCTTTTATATGCGCGCGGTGATGCTAAAGGATCCGATTACAAACCAATGGGAAAACAAATAAACATTGTAACTATGTTCGTAACTAGGCACACAAAAGTAATCGATAACTGATCTAATCAAATTGTTCTTTAGTCTGATATCCTTAACATGTGGCGCTCGGACTTTTGGCTCTTGTCGTTTCTGATCAAGTGAAATCATCGAAAACTATAGCCCACGGTCTCAATAACATCAAGAAGGAACCATTGGAGGTCATAGTTTTCATCGTGCTGTGCGGGAACATTATTACCACTCGACCTGAAGCTGTCAGTGTATCTTAAATTGCTGTCTTATCATGGCGAACACATCCACACTTCCAAGACATGTGGCGCTCGTACTTTTGGCTCCTGTCGTTTCTGATCGAGAGAAATCATCGAAAACTATAGCCCACGGTCTCAATAACATCAAGAAGGAACCATTGGAGGTCATAGTTTTCATCGTGCTGTGCGGGAACATTATTACCACTCGACCTGAAGCTGTCAGTGTATCTTAAACTGCTGTCTTATCATGGCGAACACATCCACACTTCCAAGACATGTGGCGCTCGGATTTTTGGCTCTTGTCGTTTCTGATCAAGTGAAATCATCGAAAACTATAGCCCACGGTCTCAATAACATCAAGAAGGAACCATTGGAGGTCATAGTTTTCATCGTGCTGTGCGGGAACATTATTACCACTCGACCTGAAGCTGTCAGTGTATCTTAAATTGCTGTCTTATCATGGCGAACACATCCACACTTCCAAGACATGTGGCGCTCGGACTTTTGGCTCTTGTCGTTTCTGATCAAGTGAAATCATCGAAAAATATAGCCCACGGTCTCAATAACATCAAGAAGGAACCATTGGAGGTCATAGTTTTCATCGTGCTGTGCGGGAACATTATTACCATTCGACCTGAAGCTGTCAGTGTATCTTAAACTGCTGTCTTATCATGGCGAACACTCTACACTTCTGACACTTTCAAGACATGTGGCGCTCGTACTTCTGACTCTTGTCGTTTCTGATGGAGTGAAATCATCGAAAACTATAGCCCACGGTCTCAATAACATCAAGAAGGAACCATTGGAGGTCATAGTGTTTCTCGTGTTGTACGGGAACATAATTACCACTCGACCTGAACTCCTGAATGTGGCTGTACTTGTATGTCATGTATGTAAATTAAAGGTTGTTGTTCTCTGTTTCATATTTTATACCCTTCTCATCGAAGACTGCTGTTTTCAGCCTGATAACAAGATATTTACTCAGTTGTGTTCTAGGAACTTATTATAATAGATTTTTCAAACATAAGGGAAGTGGTCATAACAGGTATACTCGACGAGGACCCACCTTGTGTAGGGGTAGGGGGGTTATGCAAGATACCACCTATCTCATGAGTGTAATAGACTAAATTTTTTGGCTTGAAAATTGGAGATGAGACTTAAATATTCTGTGTGTATGAAGCTTGCATTGCTAGTAAAACGGCACAGGAAGATTTAAATCTTTCTGTCAGTTTCTACTCCTGATAGAATGGGGGCCATGCCAACAAGACACCATCTTTTTAGGTGGGGGAGAGGGGGGTACATAAAGAGACCACCGGTCTTTTTGTAAAATGGTGGGTCCTGTCCGAGTACAATAGTTTTGACCATTTCCCTAACAAACATTTTTTAGCCTGAATGTTTTATCTAATACATGTATATAGTTACCAGGGGAGGATCCAGGAAATGTATAAAGAGGGGGCTGGAGCAATTTTGATAGTGACAATATGGGCATGCAAGCGACCATCAGGATCTAGGGGGATTCGGGGGCATACATGTAATAATCCCAGGCAAAAGGGGGGCCACGGCCCCCTAAATCTGCCCCTGGTTACTATCTATATAATTAAGCTAAGTTTATTTGGATAGAATATCATAGTCTTAGAACATGGGAATCAACTTCATATTAGTTTGGTTTGAATTTTTGAAAGCCATCTAAGAAATTTCATATTTATGTATCAAATTATCCATTCCAGCAGTGGTCCCCTGGGCACAAGTTGGGCATTTCATGATGTTGAAGTTGTGGAGGTTGGTCATACATTGTATACCTAAATCTCTCAGTTAGATAACCCAAGCATT
Organism: Dendrophyllia cribrosa; assembly: GCA_024195265.1. Classification (NCBI taxonomy): domain Eukaryota; kingdom Metazoa; phylum Cnidaria; class Anthozoa; order Scleractinia; family Dendrophylliidae; genus Dendrophyllia; species Dendrophyllia cribrosa. The sequence goes on from JAJLRJ010000009.1 coordinate 17,254,482, forward strand.
TGGGCCAAAACTTTGTGTTTGGGACCCCAAGACTATAGCCCCTGTCATACCAAGAGTATGTGAGACACACAAAACCAAAGCCCAGTGGACTGCACACTGTGAGGAAACTGAACCACAGTACCAGTGAACGAAAGAGATGAGCTCAGACAGACAATAAGACCAAGGAAATGGAGAGATATATAATGCAGGGAAGTAAAAAAGGGGAAAGAATGGGAAGATAGCATAAATACATGATCTCACGGCCACAAAGAGAACCCAGTGAATCCCAAGCTCCACAAAAGCGCAGCCAAACCCAGACATGCGCAAATGCAAATCCCAGAAACAAAGAACTCATAAACCACAGCCAAGGAGACATGTACGTAAAAATGCAAGGAGTTGAATTGAAAAAGGGAAAAAAATATTAATAAACTGAAATAAAATAGGATAAAGTAAATATCACTTGATATTTATGCTTTGTGAAAAAAAAAATTCTCTTGAAGTTAATGTGCAGAGTGCATGTATTATACCAGCACAGGGCAAAGGGCCCCCTGGTACACAAAATACCAAAGCCCAGGGTAATAACTATTTCTCTGGGAGGCTCAGAAAGAATAACAAAGACATTGGGGGCACATTTGTGAATTCCAACCTTGCTGTAACCGTGATACGTATTAATTGATTGTATGTAAGAAAGGGATACATGTTTACTATAGTAGTTTGGGAGCTCTTCTATTGATTAGATAAATTTCTTTAGAAAACTGATTTTTGTCTCACTGGTAACTCAGTAGAAATTTAATTAGTCAGAATGTATAAAAAGGGGTGGGGGGGGGGGGGGGGGGGGGGGAGTAAGTAATGTACTTTTTTTATCTTTACATTAGGTTACATTATAGGAAAAGATCAAAGGAGAGGTTGGCAGAAGAAGCAAGAGGGCCCCAAGGAAAAATTGAATAAAAACATAAGTTAATTTGATATTCATACATGTTGCATAAATACCACCACAACCTTGTCTGTAATAAAAATCCAAGGGCCCATGAAAATATGGGCCAAACATCGTACATTCCGCCGGTAGCAATCAAATTAGAATAAAAATCTTTTTAGTTATAAAGTGCTTAATAAATGTTTTTTAGAAAATGCTTGATTTTATGCTCAGACATTTTTTCAAAATTAATTTTGGATGACAGGCTGGAGGGGGCAGGAAAGGAAGGTTGCATTAGGGGTGGGGGGCTCCAACAAGAACCAGGGCACACAAGACATGTTCAATATTTGTCTTAAATCTAGTTTTATTCTTTTTAACTCTTTTCAATATTATTTATTATTTGGATAAGTCTTGTTGAGCAGCAGGTTAGCTGTGCAGCTAGCTGTTTTGCCTTTCTATTCTGTCACTGACACACCTTGACAATGTTTCTATCTACCTGCAATGAAAGCAATTGAAGAAAGTCAATATTTTCTATTTCCCAACCCTCTGCTTAGTCTAAACTATTGCATTATGCAGTAGACACCTCAAGGCCATTAGACCACTTGTCTAAGAATGTTTATACTCAGTGATGTGGCAGTGGATTTGTATATGTAATCGCATGTTCGATAAATTAGGCTAAACAGTGAGTTGAAAACTTTTTTTTGTCACTTTGTGAGAGTATTTTCACTTCGGGTAGTTTCAAGTCTGACGTGACTCTTGAAAAGTCTGCAGGTTTCCCTATAATTTTACCCTCTACATTATAAACAAGTAATCACATGTTCCCTTGTAAAATTATGGATTAATATCTCGCATGTTTTCAGAAGCTGTAGAAATTACTCTTGTTGTGAAGCGACTAGGGCAATTTCTATAGATTCTGAAAACACAAGTGATATTAATCCATAATTTTACAAGGGAACATGCAATTACTAGTTAATAATGTAGAGGGCAAAATTATAGGGAAACCTTTCAGACTTTTTAAGAGTCACGTCAGACTTGACACTACCCGAAGTGAAAATACTCTCGCAAACTGACAAAAAAACTTTTCAACTCACTGTTATTAAATAAATTTTGTCAAAGTACATTTGGCTGTTATGTACACCTAGAGAACATACAGCTGTAGCCTAATGTATCGATAAAAGGTACTTTATGACAAAAACAAAGCAAATTTTATTTAAATGTACCAGTATTCATCTAATCTAAACAAGATTCCTTTTATGAGGTGTTCTGATTCATAGAGAATAATAATTATTTTTTAAATATACAAGACTGCTTATCTAAATATAAAAAAAAAATAAATCTGAGGACATGTCTAAAAAATAATTGCCTAAATAATCAAGATTAGTGAAAAAGACAAAAAACGATGTTATCAGGTTTTTCCAAGGTTAAATAAAAGGAATGTAGGGCTTCTTGGCAAGCTTTTATATGTGCCATCTTCACATTACTTGATTTCTCTCCTCCTCAGTGGCCTTTGACTTTGACCTAAATTTCAGAAGTCCTTACCTTTGTGAAACCCACTTTCGTCAACAAGGATTGGTTTTAAATTACCAAAAATATCTTCTGACTACAATGAAAAGAATTCCTTTGATCTAGAGGTTGGGATCAGTTTGTTAAGGAGGTGGATATGAGTTGGATTTTCTGTTAAAAAAAATATGACTTAGGGGGCTTTGATTCGAAAGGTGCCCCACCATAGGGAAAAATTTACAACTTTGCAATAGTCATTTCACAATCCCCTTAGTTGTCCTGGAAACCAATGACATGACTGTGCATAACTATTAAAACATTAATGTCCTTTTATGTTTGAAAAAATGGATTAATAATGATTATTTTCCAAACCACAAATGCTTGAATATTTTGTTTCCAGGCTGAAAACAACCTATTAGAAAAGTATGAAATAAGTTTCAACTGAAACTCATAAGTGGTTTGAAACGTGCAACTGTCTCTTGTACGCTTCTAAACAAGCTACATGTACCGATTAATTAATTTGCTAAGAAGATGTTACAAGCTATATTTGGAAAATCAAGATAAAAATATTAACCAATCAATTCTCTAGAACAACTTGCTTCCAATCTCGAGGGACCGAGGAGTTTCCAAATATGGTATTAAGCAGAAAATGAATATTCGGAAGCTGTGAATTCGCGTTACACGTTTCAACCCACTTATGGGTTTCTGGTTTTAAGTATACACATAGAGTAGGTCTTCAATTTTTAGAGGCCCTATATTGTTTGGAATAGCCTCAAAAACAAACTTAGAAAACTTGATAATATAAATCAGCCCTAAAGAGATTATTATTTCTATGAAAGGAACATGTGTCAATTACAACAACTTAGACGATTTTGAATACTATACAAAAATGAAAATTGATTATTTATTGGATTTAACTTTATTTTCTTTAAAATATATTAATGTTGATGAAAGTAAGTTTTTACTTTAGTAATTACTTTGTACTTTAATAAACGGTCCACATCAGCATTGCATTGTGCTGCCATTCATTTGGCCTTTTGAAACAAAAAATGTATATAATATGTATATTTGTAAAATTCATTAATAATTCATAAGGGTACTAACAAATAGAAATGAGCCATTCCAATCACATGGTTAACCTTGTAAATCAGATACAACTCACTAGTGGTTGTATCTAATTTACAATCCAGATACAACCACTAGTGGGTTGTATCTGGAATGTGAATTTCACAAGTTGTTTACAACTTTCGCGTCTGTGTTGTATCAGCACCATACATTCACTCGGCTGCACCTCCTGATTGTGTAGGCCGATACAGCACTCCCGCTCATGTACATGTAGTAAACATTACATAGAACACCAACCTTTAATCTGTAAAGGATTCAGCCTCTAGATCAGATTCAGTTCCAATCCATCAGTGACAGACACACTGACAGCTTCAGGTCGAGTGGTAATAATGTTCCCGTACAACACAATAAAAACTATGACCTCCAATGGTTCCTTCTTGATGTTATTGAGACCGTGGGCTATAGTTTTCGATGATTTCTCTCGATCAGAAACCACAGGAGCCAAAAGTATGAGCGCCACATGTCTTGGAAGTGTAGAGTGTTTTCGCCATGATAAGACAGTTGTTCAAGATACACTGATAGCTTCAGGTCGAGTGGTACTATGTTCCCGTACAACACAATAAAAACTATGACCTCCAATGGTTCCTTCTTGATGTTATTAGGACCGTGGGCTATAGTTTTCGATGATTTCACTCGATCAGAAACGACAAGAGCCAAAAGTATGAGCGCCACATGTCTTGGAAGTGTAGAGTGTTTTCGCCATGATAAGACAGTTGTTCAAGATACACTGATAGCTTCAGGTCGAGTGGTAATTATGTTCCCGTACAACACAATAAAAACTATGACCTCCAATGGTTCCTTCTTGATGTTATTAGGACCGTGGGCTATAGTTTTCGATGATTTCTCTCGATCAGAAACGACAAGAGTCAAAAGTACGAGCGCCACATGTCTTGGAAGTGTAGAGTGTTCGCCATGATAAGACAGCAGTTTAAGATACACTGACAGCTTCAGGTCGAGTGGTAATAATGTTCCCGTACAACACGATAAAAACTATGACCTCCAATGGTTCCTTCTTGATGTTATTGAGACCGTGGGCTATATTTTTCGATGATTTCACTCGATCAGAAACGACAGGAGCCAAAAGAACGAGCGCCACATGTCTTGAAAGTGTAGAGTGTTCGCCATGATAAGACAGCAGTTTAAGATACACTGACAGCTTCAGGTCGAGTGGTAATAATGTTCCCGCACAGCACGATGAAAACTATGCCCTCCAATGGTTCCTTCTTGCTGTTATTGAGACCGTGGGCTATAGTTTTCGATGATTTCACTCGATCAGAAACGACAAGAGCCTAAAGAACGAGCGCCACATGTCTTGGAAGTGTAGAGTGTTCGCCATGACAAGACAGCAGTTTAAGATACACTGACAGCTTCCGGTCGAGTGGTAATAATGTTCCCGCACAGCACGATAAAAACTATTACATCCAATGGTTCCTTCTTGCTGTTATTGAGACCGTGGGCTATAGTTTTCGATGATATCACTCGATCAGAAACGACAAGAGCCAAAAGTCCGAGCGCCACATGTCTTAGAGGTGTGGAGTGTTCGCCATTACACGCCACTTTGCTTGCTGTTATTTACCGTCAAAACAATACTAAACAATTCTCTTTTACCGAAATATTTGCTTAAAAATACGATGCAACATTTCTGCAACTACCTGTTGCCCATAGTATGAAATGCCATGACACTGTAGGTTCATAAATACGCAGAAAGAAAACAGCCTGACTTGCAATTCGCCGACAATCACCGAGGCGGCGAGTCTGGCTTTCTTGAAATTTTCTAACTGGATGTGACGTAATATTTTGTTGGAGGATTCAAACACGAAAAAAGTGTCTGGCCCTGTGGAGTGTTCTGCCCCCCCCCCCCCCCCCCCCTGTCAGAACACAAATAAATCACAAGCTAGGAGACCACTGCCACTGGCAATATGTCATATCTTGTCACCGTGCCAGCGTACATGACGCGTACTGCATGGAAGTAATGACGACATAGGAAACCAAACCAAACTCTGTAATATATTTCCATTCAATGTAGAACAACTGCTCATACAAATATATCTTTTATTTAAGTTGTTATAAAAGGTGACAGGCCTAGCACAAATCCTGTTCGTCGCTAAAAGCATTTTAGCCCAGCTTTAGAATAAGTCTACCCCAAGTACGTGCCTGAGAGATTTTTCCTTTCAGATCAAAATAAAGATATAACAGGCCTGTTGTTCTAAATGTTGTCGTTTCTTTGATCTTAGGAAAAAATCTCTAGCTGTGATACTGACAGGGGGAATTTACGCTTTCCAGAGCCGTTTAGAATATTTAGTTACGCCGTCATTTGTTTGCTAGCTCTTGGTATAACAATGGAGTTTCTTTGGCTCAATTTGAAAGAGTTACAGGATCAGTAGTAGCCGCTTAAGTAGGAATTATTCGCTGCTTAGGATCAGTTCTCAGTCCGTGAATGTGAGCGCGTAAGTCTGTGGTTAGCCTAACTTGTGATATAGTGTTTCTTCATCACGACTAAAAGATTCTAAGATCCAAGTCTTAATATGCGATAGTCACGGTCTATATTGGGATAGTGGCATCTTGCAATTGTGTGTTTCTCGGAGCTAGGCAGTATCTCCATTGAATGGGGTTAGTTTCTAGAGAAACTGTGGTGCTGCGTCGGTGGGGGGATGAAACACGAGAATTTAGTTTTATCGACTGAGTCGATAAGGTAAATTGACCACCGTAAAAAGATTCAAATAGCTGACGTTTCGAGCGCTAGCCCTTCGTCGGAGCGAATCAAGGAATTGTGGGTAGTGTGTGGTTTTATATAGTAAGCGGTGGAGCTACGCTATTGGTGGAAATTTGGTGACGTGAAAAACAAATGTAGATTAGTTGAATGAAAAGCGTTCGTTGATTCCGTGGGGTTTGAGAGTGCCGATTTGAAAGATGATTTTTTGTTCTAGGTTTTTACGGCTTTCTGTGTTACCCTGGTGTAGGGAAAGGCCGCAGATTGTCATGTGTTGTTTAGAATGGTTAGTAAGATTAAAATGGCGCGCGACTGGTTTGGATGCGTCTTTGTCATTTTTTTCAACGTCTCGGAGATGTTCACGAAAACGGTCGCCCAGTCTCCTCCCTGTTTCGCCAATGTATATCTTTTTGCAAAAAGTACATGTAATGCAGTAGATAACATTTACGGAGGTGCATGTAAAACGATCAGTGATTTTAATAGATCGTTTGGGTCCTGTTATTTTGTCCGCGTTGTGAATGAAAGGACAAGTGTTACATCGTGTGCGTGTGCATTTGAAAGTTCCCGGTACATCGTCAGATTTCAGTGCGCTCGTAACTAGAAAGTTGCCTATGTTTTTGTCACGTTTGAATGAAATTAGTGGGGGTTGTGAAAAAATTCTGCCAGTTTCGGGGTCGTTTTGGAGTAATTTGAAATTTTTTAAAATGATGCTTTTGACTGTGTTGTTGTGTGGGTGGAAAGTGAGGGTGAATGGAATTCTCTCGTTCTCTTCCTTCTGTGGCGTTTGTAGTGCTGACTGTCTGTCGATCTGTTGTGCACGTTGTTGGCCCGTATTAACAACAGAGTCAGGGTACCCACGTTTCTTGAAAAACTGGCACATTTCTTCTGATTTGTTGGAAAAATCAGAGTCATCACTACATAGACGTCGAAGTCTGAGAAATTGAGAATACGGAATGGCGTTTTTAACGTGCGATGGATGTGAGGATGAATGTAACAGATAACTGTGGGAATCTGTAGGTTTGTAGTGCACACTTGTGGATAAACTGTTACCGTTGATTGAAATATTAATGTCAAGAAAAGCGACTGAGGTTTCGGAAGTTTCCCAGGTATATTTTAGAGCTGAATGAAAAGTATTGACAGAAGTTATGAATTGATTAAGTTCCTCTTTACTGGAAGAGGTAGCGCCAATGCAATCATCGATGTAACGGCCGTAGAGTTCGGGTTTGGTTCCGTGGTACTGATTAAAAAATTTGTCTTCGATGTGGCCTACAAAAAGGTTAGCGTAGCTTGGTCCCATTTTGGTGCCCATGGCGACTCCATTTACTTGTTTGTAGTAGTTTTGGGAAAATGAAAAACAGTTAAGTGTCAAAACTAATTCGGCTAAGCGGAGCAGTGTTTCTGAGCTTGGGTTTTGAATGGAGCGCTGGTCGAAAAAATATTTTAGTGCTTGAAGTCCTTCGTCATTGGGGATGACGGTATATAAAGAGGTAATGTCCATAGTGAAAATTAATTTGTTTTCGCTGGCAAAACTGAAATCCCGGAAAATTTCGAGTGCGTGATTGGTGTCCTTAATGTACGAGGGTAGTGATTTGACAATGGGGGCCATGATTTTGTCTAAATAGCTAGAAATTAGTTCGGTAGGACAGCTACAAGCGGAAACAATGGGTCGGCCCGGATTGTTTGGTTTATGAATTTTAGGTTTGAAATAAACGCGTGAGGTTCTAGGAGTAGTGATGATGAGATTGTTGGCGGTAACTGGTAATTGTTGTTTAGTAATGAGGTCTTGGATAGTTTCTTTGACAATTTTCTGGTTGGTAGAAGTGAGATCTTTATCAACTTTGGCATAGAAAGCGGTGTCAGAAAGTTGCCGAAAAGCCTCTTGTCGGTAAAGGTCGGTCCGCCAAACAACTACCGCCCCGCCTTTGTCGGCCGCTTTGATAACAATGTCGCGTCGTTTGCTAAGACTTTTGAGCGCTGCCCATTCTCCTGTTGAAAGGTTGGAAATTTTGGTGTGGCGGTTAAATTTAAGTTTTTGGACATCGTGACGACATTTTTTGACGAAAAAATCTAGAGAAGAAAACTGGCCCTCTGGGGGAGTCCATTTTGATTTGCGAACGTTGAGTGTTTCAAAAACATCTTTTTCCGAGGTGTTAGAATTGTCTTCTTTGTCGTGGAAAAAAGCAAACAATCCGGGCCGACCCATTGTTTCCGCTTGTAGCTGTCCTACCGAACTAATTTCTAGCTATTTAGACAAAATCATGGCCCCCATTGTCAAATCACTACCCTCGTACATTAAGGACACCAATCACGCACTCGAAATTTTCCGGGATTTCAGTTTTGCCAGCGAAAACAAATTAATTTTCACTATGGACATTATCTCTTTATATACCGTCATCCCCAATGACGAAGGACTTCAAGCACTAAAATATTTTTTCGACCAGCGCTCCATTCAAAACCCAAGCTCAGAAACACTGCTCCGCTTAGCCGAATTAGTTTTGACACTTAACTGTTTTTCATTTTCCCAAAACTACTACAAACAAGTAAATGGAGTCGCCATGGGCACCAAAATGGGACCAAGCTACGCTAACCTTTTTGTAGGCCACATCGAAGACAAATTTTTTAATCAGTACCACGGAACCAAACCCGAACTCTACGGCCGTTACATCGATGATTGCATTGGCGCTACCTCTTCCAGTAAAGAGGAACTTAATCAATTCATAACTTCTGTCAATACTTTTCATTCAGCTCTAAAATATACCTGGGAAATTTCCGAAACCTCAGTCGCTTTTCTTGACATTAATATTTCAATCAACGGTAACAGTTTATCCACAAGTGTGCACTACAAACCTACAGATTCCCACAGTTATCTGTTACATTCATCCTCACATCCATCGCACGTTAAAAACGCCATTCCGTATTCTCAATTTCTCAGACTTCGACGTCTATGTAGTGATGACTCTGATTTTTCCAACAAATCAGAAGAAATGTGCCAGTTTTTCAAGAAACGTGGGTACCCTGACTCTGTTGTTAATACGGGCCAACAACGTGCACAACAGATCGACAGACAGTCAGCACTACAAACGCCACAGAAGGAAGAGAACGAGAGAATTCCATTCACCCTCACTTTCCACCCACACAACAACACAGTCAAAAGCATCATTTTAAAAAATTTCAAATTACTCCAAAACGACCCCGAAACTGGCAGAATTTTTTCACAACCCCCACTAATTTCATTCAAACGTGACAAAAACATAGGCAACTTTCTAGTTACGAGCGCACTGAAATCTGACGATGTACCGGGAACTTTCAAATGCACACGCACACGATGTAACACTTGTCCTTTCATTCACAACGCGGACAAAATAACAGGACCCAAACGATCTATTAAAATCACTGATCGTTTTACATGCACCTCCGTAAATGTTATCTACTGCATTACATGTACTTTTTGCAAAAAGATATACATTGGCGAAACAGGGAGGAGACTGGGCGACCGTTTTCGTGAACATCTCCGAGACGTTGAAAAAAATGACAAAGACGCATCCAAACCAGTCGCGCGCCATTTTAATCTTACTAACCATTCTAAACAACACATGACAATCTGCGGCCTTTCCCTACACCAGGGTAACACAGAAAGCCGTAAAAACCTAGAACAAAAAATCATCTTTCAAATCGGCACTCTCAAACCCCACGGAATCAACGAACGCTTTTCATTCAACTAATCTACATTTGTTTTTCACGTCACCAAATTTCCACCAATAGCGTAGCTCCACCGCTTACTATATAAAACCACACACTACCCACAATTCCTTGATTCGCTCCGACGAAGGGCTAGCGCTCGAAACGTCAGCTATTTGAATCTTTTTACGGTGGTCAATTTACCTTATCGACTCAGTCGATAAAACTAAATTCTCGTGTTTCATCCCCCCACCGACGCAGCACCACAGTTTCTCTAGAAACTAACCCCATTCATTTGTTGTTTATTCGCTGCGACCATTAACTTTTTACATCAATATTTCTTACTCAACAGCTTTCTCACCGAACGAACCGAAGACGATGCCTAACCTCAAGACACTCACCAAGGAGCTACGCCAGGAAATCGTAAGTTATCTTATTCCTTTTCCCCCCATTTCCACTAATTTAGCCTTTCGTTTAGCCACTCACATCTTTACCAAAACTAGGTTTTGTAGTCACATCAATTTCATCGGCCGTTGCCTCCAATCCAAAGTCATTCCTAAAGGGTTTCGTTCAAATTTTCACGCTTCTACATTCTCTGATTCCAATCAACAATATTTCCACGAAATTCACCATGCCCAAAATTCTTTCTCGCGTAATATTATGAGGATCACTATCAGAGCTATGTGCCTTAAACGTAACAATCTCGAAAAGGAAATTATCCAATACCGTTCCGAACTTTCCAAAATTTGTCCAGCTGTCTTAGTACAATCAATTCGCGCTAAAATTCAAGAACTCAATGCTAAACTGTTCAACAGCCTTAACCAAATCAAGACCCAAAAACTTGAACAGTTAATAGGTCCTCAATTATCCGGCGACCATTCATTCGATAGTCACAATGGCGTCGTTACCATTCCGGAAAATTTGCCGCTTTCTAACCCAGAGAGGTCCGTTCTTAGTAAAGGTTTAAACTTTGTTCCTATAGCGAAACAAACCGACGAATTTTCAGTCAAACAAGATGTTGAAAAATTCCTTCGCCGCGTGCAATTAAGAGCTTTTTTCCACGACAAAGAAGACAATTCTAACACCTCGGAAAAAGATGTTTTTGAAACACTCAACGTTCGCAAATCAAAATGGACTCCCCCAGAGGGCCAGTTTTCTTCTCTAGATTTTTTCGTCAAAAAATGTCGTCACGATGTCCAAAAACTTAAATTTAACCGCCACACCAAAATTTCCAACCTTTCAACAGGAGAATGGGCAGCGCTCAAAAGTCTTAGCAAACGACGCGACATTGTTATCAAAGCGGCCGACAAAGGCGGGGCGGTAGTTGTTTGGCGGACCGACCTTTACCGACAAGAGGCTTTTCGGCAACTTTCTGACACCGCTTTCTATGCCAAAGTTGATAAAGATCTCACTTCTACCAACCAGAAAATTGTCAAAGAAACTATCCAAGACCTCATTACTAAACAACAATTACCAGTTACCGCCAACAATCTCATCATCACTACTCCTAGAACCTCACGCGTTTATTTCAAACCTAAAATTCATAAACCAAACAATCCGGGCCGACCCATTGTTTCCGCTTGTAGCTGTCCTACCGAACTAATTTCTAGCTATTTAGACAAAATCATGGCCCCCATTGTCAAATCACTACCCTCGTACATTAAGGACACCAATCACGCACTCGAAATTTTCCGGGATTTCAGTTTTGCCAGCGAAAACAAATTAATTTTCACTATGGACATTACCTCTTTATATACCGTCATCCCCAATGACGAAGGACTTCAAGCACTAAAATATTTTTTCGACCAGCGCTCCATTCAAAACCCAAGCTCAGAAACACTGCTCCGCTTAGCCGAATTAGTTTTGACACTTAACTGTTTTTCATTTTCCCAAAACTACTACAAACAAGTAAATGGAGTCGCCATGGGCACCAAAATGGGACCAAGCTACGCTAACCTTTTTGTAGGCCACATCGAAGACAAATTTTTTAATCAGTACCACGGAACCAAACCCGAACTCTACGGCCGTTACATCGATGATTGCATTGGCGCTACCTCTTCCAGTAAAGAGGAACTTAATCAATTCATAACTTCTGTCAATACTTTTCATTCAGCTCTAAAATATACCTGGGAAATTTCCGAAACCTCAGTCGCTTTTCTTGACATTAATATTTCAATCAACGGTAACAGTTTATCCACAAGTGTGCACTACAAACCTACAGATTCCCACAGTTATCTGTTACATTCATCCTCACATCCATCGCACGTTAAAAACGCCATTCCGTATTCTCAATTTCTCAGACTTCGACGTCTATGTAGTGATGACTCTGATTTTTCCAACAAATCAGAAGAAATGTGCCAGTTTTTCAAGAAACGTGGGTACCCTGACTCTGTTGTTAATACGGGCCAACAACGTGCACAACAGATCGACAGACAGTCAGCACTACAAACGCCACAGAAGGAAGAGAACGAGAGAATTCCATTCACCCTCACTTTCCACCCACACAACAACACAGTCAAAAGCATCATTTTAAAAAATTTCAAATTACTCCAAAACGACCCCGAAACTGGCAGAATTTTTTCACAACCCCCACTAATTTCATTCAAACGTGACAAAAACATAGGCAACTTTCTAGTTACGAGCGCACTGAAATCTGACGATGTACCGGGAACTTTCAAATGCACACGCACACGATGTAACACTTGTCCTTTCATTCACAACGCGGACAAAATAACAGGACCCAAACGATCTATTAAAATCACTGATCGTTTTACATGCACCTCCGTAAATGTTATCTACTGCATTACATGTACTTTTTGCAAAAAGATATACATTGGCGAAACAGGGAGGAGACTGGGCGACCGTTTTCGTGAACATCTCCGAGACGTTGAAAAAAATGACAAAGACGCATCCAAACCAGTCGCGCGCCATTTTAATCTTACTAACCATTCTAAACAACACATGACAATCTGCGGCCTTTCCCTACACCAGGGTAACACAGAAAGCCGTAAAAACCTAGAACAAAAAATCATCTTTCAAATCGGCACTCTCAAACCCCACGGAATCAACGAACGCTTTTCATTCAACTAATCTACATTTGTTTTTCACGTCACCAAATTTCCACCAATAGCGTAGCTCCACCGCTTACTATATAAAACCACACACTACCCACAATTCCTTGATTCGCTCCGACGAAGGGCTAGCGCTCGAAACGTCAGCTATTTGAATCTTTTTACGGTGGTCAATTTACCTTATCGACTCAGTCGATAAAACTAAATTCTCGAGTATCTCCATTGTCCGAAGTATGGCGCCATTGCATCCAGTTTGAACTGAATATTTGAATATCCAGCATGATAGCTGTTTTGTTAATCTTACAGATGCAATTGTTCTTTTTTTGTACACTCTTTAAGCAAGACTCGAGTTTCGGTTCTTGGTGAATCTCATCAGTTGCTCCCATGTAGAGAGGTCTCGTAGAATGATTTGACGTTGTAGAATGTTAGCGACTTATGAGCGCTGGGGAGGATCAAATGTTCTATCTTTTCATTGGCTTGTTTAGTTTAGCCAATAACAATGGTTTCTTTTTGACTCGATGTAAGTTGTGTTTCTTTGTAGGCTTTTTAGCTGATTTCATAAGCATGTAAGATATTTTCTGACACAAGGGATGGCTCTTTTATAGTTGTACAGCGGCATTGTAGGTACATATGTATCTCAATGGATAAGAAATACTTTTTTTATGTGTTGTACAACAAGCTTGTAATTGCAGGGGCGGCGCTACCGGTGGGGCAGGTGGGGCATTTGCCCCACCAACTTTAAATTTCGACAGCTCAAAATGGCGGTGGGCGGAGATAAATAGTGTAGCAACATCCTTTGACCAGATCTGATGGCGGGGCGCTTTAATGCATTAGAGCTTGCAAAATAAATATTCCGTTAATTGATCAAAAGCCTACAATTTTAGCATCGGAGATATTCTGACTTTAGACTGGAGATTGGATATTGTGAACCAAACATTTCAATACTCCTTGAGTTACTCGGACGTCAGCTATCGGACTCCAGCTACCGACAAATCCATCAAACAAATCCATCAATGCTGTGAGTTAGCGCTCGGCCTCTACCCTAAGAAGGCTCAAGACATATCCACGAACAAACTATGTCACATTGACAAGAAAGATTAATATAAATCATTGCATTATCCAGACATTGCATTAACTGACAAATTGAACATGGCTAATATTCGAAATCAGTTTCTTTCTGCCTCCAATGACAGAGAAAATCGCTTTGGAAAATTCGTTTCCAAAGCCTTCCCATACTGAAAGAATTGACAGAGAATATTCGAGTGACAGTCGAATTTACTACCAAAATGGAGTTACACCCAAGTTTCAGAAAGTGTTTCGTGTACTTTTCATGAGAATGAAACTGAACTCAAAGCTGGCCTTGGAAACTGTTTCTCCGGTCTCAGGAACGCTGGAAATAGCATTTCAGAGAGTTTAATTTCAAAAATTTCCCGGGGGAGCATGCCCCCGAACCCGCCTAGAAGCTCGCGCCTTCGGCGTTCGGCACAGGAGATTCACCCCACCAACATTATATTTCCGGCGCCGCCCCTGTAATTCTAAGATGGTTGGGTGTACTACGATGGGTTGTGGAAGCGACATCAACAGGGGGCTGGTGTAAAGATGTAAATTGTAGGGGCAGTTACAACACCGCGGCCAGGCTTCATGCTATCAAGCTGCTGTTACATCAGATCTGACTTGCTATGGTCCGTCCCTTAGAAAATACGTACCTACTACTGCACCTCGAAAGCGAAAGCGTGTGACAGCGTGACAGATTCTCACGTGGATTGTCGATTTAGACAGTTGTTGCGTTCGTTGTCACGGTTGATTGATTGCGTTGCGAAGCAAAATTACAGACGTTGCTAGGCGTAATAATAAGCCACTGTGCATGCACCCCATCTTACATCCGACAAAATTTTGGATTTTTTCCCCTATTGCCAAGAATAGTGTGCTGCCTCGCTAACAACGCTCGCCAGCAATAATGAATGAGTTACCAGTAATCGGATACTGTGTTATGTGCAAAGGGTTCTGGGATCGCTAGGGGGCAAACATTGCAAGTCGCTTGAAGGAAATGTGCGGTGTAAAGTTATTTTTTCATAAAAAACGTCGATTTTGGGAAGAGAATAACGCTTTTTCGCCGTTATTTTATCAGAAATGGAGTTGAGCAAAGTTGATACGTAGAAAGTGTAAGTTTTTGTTTAAATAATGTAATAAAATGTATCGATATAAACTCTTGCTTGCGTAAGGTTGAATATGAAATTTACATCAACTTATGGTCTCGAAACATCCCAGAACCCTTTGCACATAACACAGTATCCGATAACTGGTAACTCATTCATTATACGAGATTAACGACGGCTGATTTACGTCATCAGTATGGAATTTCTTAGAGTAAATCGCAGACGCTCTCTCGCGCGAACGCCCCCAGCGGCCGGGAGCGATGAGAGGCGGATGTATTCGTAAGCTACTTCAACCCCCGACTTCTCTGTCAACACGGGTTTTTAGCCTGTAAAGACTGTAAAGCCCAATATCGACATGTACGTAACTTATCATCATAGCCTCACTGGTCTACATTTTTCTTATGACCTGTATATTAAATAAAGTGCATACATAGTTGCTGAGTGTTATTAATACCCCGGGGGATACTCTGCAAATGTTTGGGTGGGGGTATGCCGCTGGGACTCTGAGACCCTTAACCTATACTAGACCATTTTACTGCTGCATTTTGCAACCCTATTCTAGACTAAACCGGCACCAAAAAACCCTACCCTATCCTAGACCTATTCCAGACTCGCTATTTTCCACTGAGAAACTCGTTCACTATCACAATCTAAGATGCTAGGGGCCAGTAAAAATGCCGTACTGCCTGCGTACCGATTTTTAAATACCATTTGCCAGTAAACCGTAAACCTCGTCTAGACTAAATTCTTCACGCAACTGATCAGTTTCGCGGAAAATGATACCCTATTCTGGACAAAAAATCTCCGATTAATATAAACTGCTTGAAAACCATACCCCTCACAGCGGTACAAACCTATATAACTCATATATAGGAGTACCCCCCCCCCCCCCCCCCCCCCCCCCCCTCCGGTTAATACCCTGTAAAGAGGCAATGCAGAAGAGACGATTAAAACGTTCACGCAGCATGTTATATTATACTTTAATTAATCTGATAATCTGCGATGTTTGTTTCCAATTCTCTATTTTCGAATTACCCATAATACACTTTGATTGCCCCCCAAATTTTGCATAAACTATTATTTGTAAATGCTCTTGGGAGGACTGCATATTCCCACGAGCATTTCAAAACAATAGTTATGCAAAAATTGGGGGGCAAACAAAGTGTATTATGAGCAATTCGAAAATAGAGAATGCTAGATCTTTCATTATGCTTTCAAATTTCAAGTTGTCATCAATGTTTGGTTTAGACTGAATCAGCGAAGCATGGCTTTACGTATATGTTGCGTTCAGTAAAAAGATTTGTTCCCTTTACTTCTACACGTATTGAATTGTTTGAGGTAGGACAAAGTGCGAGCCAGCCATGTCCGATTATCCAAAGAAACAGATTTAAAGCCGGTACACCGTAATGAAATACTCTGTATAGGTAATAATACGATTTGTAACGGATCGAGAAGCGATAGATTAAATTGAAAATATTACACAATAAAGTCTTTTTACCTTTACTTTATTGCCCCTTGGTGTCTCCTGACCGGTTTAAATGCATTTTTACCACTTTTGTCAAGGAAATCGGATACGTCTGTGCCCCCCGGGGGGTGGGGGTACTCAACAAAGTTTTGTACGGGGATGCTCCGCCCTAAAGTCCAAACCCTTACCCTTTCACATACCGTTTTTGGCAGTAAAAAGGCACCCCTTTCATATACCTTTCATTGAAAATGCTACCCCTTTCATATACCTTTCATTGAAAATGATACCCCTTTCATATACCAAACGACGACTTAAAGACCGCTTTAATGAACATCGCAGAACAGTTGACAAACAAACTAACATTTCTAAACCTACTGCAGTCTCAGAACATTTTCTTTCTACTAACCACAACGCTTCTGACATGCAACTTATTCCTCTTGAACTCGTTAAATCTAATCGCGACGGTGTACGAAAAGCAAGAGAGGCATATCTCATTGAGAGAGGTCAAACTCTTGAACCCTTAGGTATAAATAAAAGAGATGAAACATGACTTGTTTGTTTCTAGTTTCCATACTCCTTTTTTAGTATCCTTATGTAAATATATATATATATATATATATATATATATATTAAATTCAAATTGTAACGTTTTTTGTTTAGATCTCAACGTTTGCTTTAAGTTACTATATAAGGTCACTTGTGTATATTTTTCAAATTTCAAATGGTAACGTTTCTTATTATTTCTTGACGTTTTTACGTTTTAAGTAGGTTTCTTATTATTATAGTATCCTATTGCAACTCCATGTTTAAATTGTAACGTTTTTTGCCCATAGAGTCAAAACCTGTAAGGTCCTGTAAGACCCTGAAGAAGAAAGGCTGTGCCTTTCGAAATATTGGATTCAAATACAATTTCCGTACCGTTTAATCAGCCTTGCTTTTGTATCATACCCTTTCATATAGCCTTTAAATGCGTCGGTTTGATATATTTTGAACGACCGTTTTTATAATACTTAAATGGCAGTTTTCCCTACCCTTTTTATGCTTCAACTCGTGTTTTCGCTACCCTTTCCTATTCTTCGTGAAATCCCTACCCTTTCATATACTTCAACTTGTGAAATCCCTACCCTTTCATATACCTCCAGCCTCAAAAAGGTACCCCTTTCGGGCGGAGCATCCCCGTATAGCCCATTATAGGAAGTACCCCCCCCCCCCGGGGGGTCTGTGCGCAGGCTTGCAATACTAATTGTGACTTGTCACATCCTATAGAGCGTTTTTACTCACGTGACCTTCAGTCCCGTGGGACTCAAATGACAAAGGCCATGGCAGCCATGTTGGTGTTCCTAACAAACGAAGTTAATTAAAATTCTTTTGTACGGGAACACCAATATGGCGGCTATGACGTCAAGTGAAAACGCTCTATTGAAAAGGCGCATTATTATATGCCTACAGCGGACGTGAATCGCGTTCTAAGAAAGGCTGACACGTACTAATTGTTATCCCGGAGGGGTACTCCCTATAATGGGCTATACGGGGATGCTCCGCCCGAAAGGGGTACCTTTTTGAGGCTGGAGGTATATGAAAGGGTCGGGATTTCACGAGTTGAAGTATGTGAAAGGGTAGGGATTTCACGAAGAATAGGAAATGGTAGCGAAAACACGAGTTGAAGCATAAAAAAGTTAGGGAAAACTGCAATTTAAGTATTATAAAAAGCGCCTTTCAAAATATATCAAACAGACGCACGCAAAGGCTATATGAAGGGGGTACCATTTTCAACGAAAGGTTATTGAAAGGGGTGCCATGTTCAATGAAAGGTATATGAAAGGGGTACCTTGTCTGTCAAAAACAGTATATGAAAGGGTAAGGGTTTGGACCTCGGGGTGGAGCATCCCCGTACAAAACTTTGTTGAGTACCCCCCCCCCCCCCCCCCTCCCCCGGGATTGTTATGATTACCGTTCCATCTATATCTAATATAACTAAATTTCATTGCGCAAAATATTGAACACAACATAGAGAAATAGTACTGTCTATTTAAATGGTTGCACTACATGACATTACGATTTTATTGACAGTTTTAGAAGACACTGCAGGAATGAGGGTAAGGGATGGGGCGTTGCAGGGCTGCATTGTTCAGAAAGAGGAAGAGGAAAAATAAACTAAAATAATCAATAAACTTCTGCATTTTACAGATATGAGTAGTGGGATAAATAAGGCACAATATTTTTAGTGCCGTGTTGTTTTCAATATCATCATATAAAACTAATCAGTAAAATTGAAATAAAAATTATTATTACTCAGCGCTGGCAGCTGGACAAAATATGCCGAAATATCATTCAATAATTGAATAATAGTTGTCCACGGGAGTAAAATTTGGCCGAAAAATCATCAAATCTGGCAGAACGTTTTTATGCAAATGCACTATCTGTTATGATTTCCGCTCGTTCCTCTCTTCTAAGGCCTTCGGAAAAGCCTACGTTGAAACTATCAAAATTGTGACAAAGAAACTTTTAAAATATAAATATATATTTGGTATTGACTGCTTTCTGTAATGGGGTTTAAGACACAAACGGAAACCTTAAATATTTGCGGTAATGGAGTAACATAAAAGCCTTGTACATACCGGGTGTGCTAGAAGTTAAAGCGAGGACCTCTCGGTTACTTTATATAATGTGTTTTTAGCTTGTCTTTAAATACTTCAGCTGACAGGAACTAAATTTATCACTGCCCTTAAATTACTGACCCATGCACTCTCTTGCGTGCAAGAATGTGTCGAATCGCATATTTAATAATAATCAATAAACTTCTGCATTCTACAGATATGAGTAGTGGGATAAATAAGGCACAATATTTTTAGTGCCGTGTTGTTTTCAATGTCATCATATAAAACTATCAGTAAAATTGAAATATAAATTATTATTACTCAGCGCTGGCAGCTGGACAAAATATGCCGAAATATCATTCAATAATTGAATAATAGTTGTCCACGGGAGTAAAATTTGGCCGAAAAATCATCAAATCTGGCAGAAAGTTTTTATGCAAATGTATCTGTTATGATTTCCGCTCGTTCCTCTCTTCGAAGGCCTTCGGAAAAGCCTACGTTGAAACTATCAAAATTGTGACAAAGAAACTTTTAAAATATAAATATATATTTGGTATTGACTACTTTCTGTAATGGGGTTTAAGACACAAACGGAAACCTTAAATATTTGCAATTTTGCTCGTATTAAAGCCTCTGAGTCGCTGCCAATTCCCACGACATAGCTACATTTCAAACGTCGAACTTTTCATGTGCCGAACCTAATTCCTTCAATTAAGTACATGAAAAGATAGACGTTTGAATCAATTAAGTTCGACATATGTTATTTGGGTCGACCCAAGAATTAAGTTCGAGTGGGCTACATGGGAAGTTCGAATATAACCGCGCTTCTGATTGGCTATTTAGTGGGTTTTTGCGCCTTAATGCAGACAGAACTCGCAGAAGCGTAACGACGGTTACCAGCATTCACGTTGTAGATTTTTAGACTGAAACTGGACAGTTTAAATTGGTCTTCTAAAAAGTTGCTTTTTTTTATACCCATAAAGAAATCGTTACGTATTTTAAATTTATGAGGCGTTACTTTATTTTGTCCAAATATCACAATCATGATCTCCTCAGCTGTCTCCTTGCCATAACAGAACACAAAGCACACTAAAATCAAAACAAGAATTTCCAGGCTTGGTGAATTTTACTTTTTTCGGTTTATTTCCCTATTTTAAGCAGAAAGGATGATATTTCTTTTCGCCACGAATTAGGTTCGGCACATGTAAAGTTCGACCGTCTGAACTTTACATGTGTATTTATTTATATAAATAGATTAAACTTTATTTAGTCTAAATGCACTTTTCATATAGTCCATGATGTTACACTTGACTATTTCTTAGTCTAAATCAAAAATCGCTCTTTAAAGCCGAATCGAGACATTCATTTTTATCTCGTTAATGCGCTTGCGCATAAACGAGATGTACGATTCACAACGAAAAAAAGGGGCAAAAGTTGTTAACAAAGGTTCTTTGTTTAGTTTTGTTAACATTTGTCCGGGGGGGTTACTTATTTCTTTTTTATAGAAGCTATATTAGGGCACCGAGGATACGGTGGGTTAAACAGGTTAGGATTTCAAGAAGTGCGTCACATACCGCCACTAAAATTTTTGAGGGGCACCCCCGGACCTATTGTTAATTTCCCTAGGGTATTGAATTGTCATGAACTTGTTATGTCTTACGTTACGTTACCACAAAGGTATTACAGTTCTTAGAGCTATGACCTCACCACAAGGGTATTACAGTTCTTATTTACAGTGATTTGCGTGAGTTGCGCTTTGACATTTTTCGCGTACAGTTCTTATTTACAGTGAATTGGGTGAGTTGCGCTTTGACATTTTCCGCGCTCGACGAAGCTAAGAAATTTCACCCTGTATCTTTGTTTGCTTTTTGAGGTTTATAGCTGACATTTTCCGCGCTCGACGAAGCTAAGAAATTTCACCTTGTATGTTTGTCCGCTTTCTGAGGTTTATACGCGGGTTTATAGCAGAGTTGTTTTACAAATGTTTTAAAGCTATGACCTCATCGCCTGACAGATTGTTTCTTATCTTGGATTTATTGTTTTTGTGGTTTTAAGCACTTAAATAGAAAATTGATAGAAAATTCTAGAAATTGGCAGGAATGTTCTGCGATACCTTGTCTACTCGGGAAGATTAACCGCGAGGAGCGATTTTTGAAGTCGCTTAGCGAGTGACAAGTGGAAATGTCGTGAAAAGAAAAATTGTCAGGAATGTTCTGCGATACGTTGTGTACCCGGGATGACTATAAACCCTGAAGAGCGATTTTTCAAGTCGCTTAGCGAGTGACAACCGGAAATGTTCGTAAAAAGAAAAATTGTGAGGAATGTTCTGCGATACGTTGATGACTAACCATGAAGAGCAAAAGAGTTGGTTTTCCAATTTGCTTAAAGTTAAGCGAGTCAGCTTAATTGAGTTAAACTCTAGTTAAATTTAAGCCACCAAAGCAGGTAGCTTAAGCGAGTCGGCAATTAATTTTAGACAATAAGAAGCAACTTGTGGTCATTTATCTGACGAGGCTGTCAAATCGGAAATAAAACACGCGTTCTATTTTCATGCGTCGCTCGTGAAGGGGCCTAATTTGATTGTATTATACAATGGATTTGCTTTTCTGCAAAATTAACGTTAATGTCCCTTTTCAGTAGTCATTGGAATACTGAATCATTCCTATTACGGTTTGATTATTAAAGAGAAATTTCAATTTTGAATGGTTATTAAATGTTGAGGTGTCATGATTATGCAATAGTATGCAAGAGAGGTGAGATTTTGCGTATTCAGCTAACTAAAAATGTTCCCGTTTGATTGTGCAAGAGTATGGATTTGGCTTTTGTTCTATTTTGGAACACTGAATCATTGCCATTACGGTTTGATTATGCAATAGTATGCAAAAGACGTAATAATTTTGCTGATTTAGTTAACAAAAGTTTATCAAGCAAGCATTATAAGCGATTTCAGCGTGTTGATTGTTTTCTTAAAGGAAAAATATTGGCACTATATGAGAGCTAATTGACAAAACAAACAAAAAGACAATGTATTATTTTAGTGGCAAGCAAGACAGAGAAAACGTTCTCCGCTTATAAAAAGAAGAGGAATATCAATCAGTCGGTGTGTTATTCCCATCACATTCAAATCGCGAAGCGGACAAGACAGATACCTTAGAGTGCTCAACGTAGCTTTATCGCATTGAAATCCTGACGCAAGAGAGTTGCCTTAGAGTGCTCAACGTAGCTCAATTAGCAAAGAATATAGCAGACTTCAAGCAAGAAAATATATATTGAAATCTATTATTTCGTAAAACAAAATTATCAATTGTTTATAATGGTTGCTTTTGATGCTTCAGGCAGCACACACCTACCCTTAATTGTCGGGAGTACTCCCCCCCCCAGAATATGTATCAACAATTCACTTCCAAAAAACACGCTTTTCCAATTCTATATTACCTTAGGTTATTGCATATTCACTGTCTTCCTAAATTTTAGACTTGCCACAAGTGTACTGCGAAGTGTAACAATAGAATCCGAGCCCACAACGAACTCTGCCGATTTTGACCCGATATTCCCCGATCTTAACTCCTTTTTTGTTTTGGAACCTCGTCGGTTGTTCAACGTTTGTCGAGGATAGCTTCGCAACCTCGTCGGTTGTTCAACGTTTGTCGAGGATAGCTTCGAATGGCCCGAATCGAATGTTCCCTCAGAAGACTATCAGATTTCTAACAAATATGGCCGGCCGTGAACTCCACGCTTTCATTTTGTAGACGTTCATTTTGCATAACCGGAATGAAAGCACGCCTTTTAAGACTTCGAAATGGAAAGAAAAAGTCCTTTAGAAGATTTTTTGCCTTTGTAGTGGTGGTTTGAGAGCTGAAAGCGATAAAATTTGTCACAAGTGAGGACATGTCTTCTTTCAGAATTTATACTCGAAGCGGCAGACTTTACTAAGAATTTTCAAGCATTCCTGGAAAACTACGGTAAAGAAAGTCACACTTTTTAATGTCCATTTACTTTGTAAGAAACATTTCATAGACTGTTTCTTTGTCTTATTAGTAGCTTTTGACAAATATTTAGAAAACTTGACCACAATCGGTCGAGCGAGAAATTCGCCAGATGCTGAACAAATTTGCGTGGCCGACAGTTTCCTTGATGCGATAATTTGACGCGTTTTCCTCTTGAGACTAAACTAAATTGGATAAGAATTGCATTCTATATACACATGAAAAGTCGGAAATTTTTGAAAACACTAGATAAAATAAAGTAGGTTGCTGAATTTAAATATTATTTTGTGATGTTTATAATATAATTCGCAGACGCTAGCGCTGCAATTAGGATAAACAAATCGCTAAGCCTTCCGGAAGCAAAATATCACTGAATTCTGATAAGCGTTTAACTCTTTTATTCAAGGGAAAGACATTTTCATTCAAGGAAATATTGTGTATTTGCGACAACACTTTGAATAAACTATGAAGCCAGGAAAAACTAATACATGGCAAAATCAAAGCAGTTATTAGGAACTAGAAAAATTTCACTTCGATTTAGTCTTGAAATCCCGGGGGGGGGGGGGGGGGGGGGGAGTTCATGATGCGTCACGCAATATTTATTTTTAAAATGTTTCACCAATTTATAGCACTCGTCACCACGGTTTTGAAAATTATAAAAACAAAATCTTCTGAATGCGATTACATATATTTTTTTTCTCATTACCTGTAAATTTAGGGCTTCCAAAACTTTATTGCAAATCCAGGGGGCAAGGGGGGTGGGGGGAAACCTACGATAATCTAAGTAATAACAGGCGCAGTAAGCTACATGCAGTCATAGACTGCCTATTTTTTTATTAACCTCGCCTTCTAACGCATTAACGAGATGGCTTGAAGAGCCCTTTGATTAAGATCAAGCAGTATTTTACTGGCAGAATGCACCAACTTCTCCCAATATATTTTTTTGTCGCTAAATCCCTACAGGCGAGGCATTAAAAAGTTTACACAGCATGTAATTATACTGTAGCCAATCTGCAATGTGTATTTCCAATGCAAGATCTATCTTCACGCCTTTATGAATGCACATTTCATTTTTTTCAGGGAGACATGATTTTACGGATATGTTGCGTTGGTATATTTCAATAAGAAAGATTATTTTGTACTTTTCCTACGTCAACACGTATTAAATTGTTTCTCGATCGGTTTGTATGTAGACTGCTTATTATGAATATAAACGTATTTAAAGTGATTCCTAATTTATGGTTTGTGTGGTTATGAAGTAAAATAACAACCTTGTGTGTTAGAAGCCAAATTAGCGAGGACGTTAATGCCTCTCTATTACTTTATAACGTGTTTTCAGGGTGAGAGATAACCTGTTTACAGCTATTTCAATTAACGTTGTCGGATGAAAAAGGCGAAAAGCCAAGACCGCAAGGTAGTATTGGATTTTTATTCAATGGCTTTTAACCCTAACCCATACTACCTTGCGGTCTTGGCTTTAAGCTTTCATCCGACAACGTTTATTGAAATAGCTGTATATTTTGTTTTCTTGGACGGTGATATCACAGCGTTGTGCAGGTCTGAGGATGCAAACAGTTCTGCCTACATTTATCTCAGTGAGCGCAGAAACGTGTAATATCTTGCGTGTAGAAGGTCCTAGAACCTTTCTAGAAGTCCCGGGAGGGGGGGGGGGGGGGGGGGGGGGGGGGGTACTCCCATATATGAGCTATATAGGTATGTGCCGCTGTGAAGGGTATGGTTTACAGGCAGTTTAGTCTAGGATAGGGTATAGTTATCAGAGATTTTTGGTCTAGAATAGGGTATCACTTTCCGCTAAACTGATCAATTGCGTGAATAATTTAGTCTAGACAAGGTTTACTGCCAAATGGCATTTAAAAATCGGTATGGCGGGCAGTACGGCATTTTTGCTGACCCCTGTTAACTAATAACTGTGATAGTGAACGAGTTTCTAGAAAATAGCGAGTGTGGAATAGGTCAGGATAGGGTAGGGTTTTTCGGTGTTTAGTCTAGAATAGGGTTGCAAAATGCAGCTAAAATGGTCTAGTATAGGCTAAGGGTCTCAGAGTCCCAGCCGAAAATTTGCAGAGTACTCCCCCCCCCCCCCCCCCTCCTTCCCGGGCTAGAAGTGTAATGTTAAAAGAGTTAAGAATTGGCTTTTTCCTGCGCAATGCAATAATCAAACGCCATTCATCGCAGGGCCGTAGCCAGTATGAGGCAAACCGAGGCACTTGCCTCAGTCATGATCTCAGTGTTTTGTTTAAACGTAGTCATCATAAAGACCCTCAATAGCTAGGCGAGGAATTTAACCATGTATATTGCCTCAGTCCTTTTTTTTACTGGCTACGGCCCTGCATCGGACATCTGAGTTTTGACAAGTTTAAAAATAGAAGGTGCGTACTGCTCGATAGCAATATAACACGGAAATTAAGTTAACACAATTTCGCTATTTCGGCGGTACAGTGTCACTTTTTTTAAAAGTCAGGTTAAGACACCACTGACTTATTTTGACATTTATATACTCTAAATTGCATTAGAACCCGATTTACTTATTGCTCAAAATAAAACAATCCTACGTTAAATCATATCGTAAATTCTTGATTGATGACTTGGTAAACTTCCAACATTCATGTAGCTTTTTATCTGTTTGTTTAAATCTTTGCCCTCGACTCAAGTCAAACTGATTAGCTTGCTTAGCTTGGGTCGTATCGAAGTAGGTTAAAATAAACGTTTCTTCATGATCAACAAGATCCACCGGCATAAAAACGGTGAAAAACCAGCAAAAAAGTCCTATAAGATTTATTGATTATTATCGCATTAGATAATTACTTGGGCTTACCCCCAAAGGGAGCCCAAGGTTAAAAATGCCCTTTGTTCTTGGTTTTTGTCTTGAGTCACAGATCGCCGTCTGGGCCCTAAAACGCATGCGTGCCTTCTTATTGTTTCTGCACATGCGCATGATTACAGAACACGCACATGGTTAAAAAATGGTGGATTTATATCGAGCGTCGGCCTTGAAAGGAAGCACGAATACCATGATTTCTTCTCCGCTCAAGCTACATACAAATGGACACACCGTTTGCGGTAGACCCACACTGAACGTCTTTGAGTGTTTTATGAAGGGGTCGCTCCGCGGACTTTACGAGTGATCAATTAACGAGCGAACACTTATAAGTGAACAAATTAAGAATTATGCTATATCAAATGAGCTATCCAATGTTAATCATGTAAAGAAACATTTGCATAAGCGTTATCGTGTATTTAGACGTGATCGTGAACCCAGCAGAATACCAATACGAACTCTGGAACGTTTAAGGAACAAGAACAGAAGGGTTAGAGAATTTGTTTATAAGAGGTATTCGTTCATATACACCCAAATCCTCCAAAGTTTATTGTGATGTGAAACCCTACTGAGTGAAGAATAAACAATGCTTACTTGCTTGTACTATGCTGGAGCATTAAAACAATAAACAACAAACAACTGAGATTTCATCATGTCAAAATTCTGCCGTTCATAGCTGGATATGCCAGGAAAGAAGCCCAAGTTCACGCAGATATGCGTCTTGTTCGATCAGTAACGATCTGGTTGTATTCCAACATTCAGTGAGTATAACTTCCGCTCCACATAATCTTGGGTCTCGACCCCTGACTCTTCAGCCAACTTGTGGAAGCAGGTAATATTTCTGTCCACTGCTAATCACCTTTCATTCTAGACCCTAGAAAATTTGTCTAAATAATTTTTGTTTTGCTATTTTGGACCGCAAGATCAAAACCTTTTGCATGGAGAATTCTGTTGCACTGAGTGCTGAATCGCCTAGGACCTCTCGTTTAGGCCTGCATTGGGTCCCGGGTCGAGATTATGCTACAACCATTAAATAAATATATATATTAGTGCAAAGTTAGATTCATGCTTATGTTAGGGAATAGAATCACCTGTATTATTCTATAGCATTGCACAGCAAAGAAAAACACCTTAATATAGTTAAGTTGTCGCGGGTTATTTAGCGCGGACCAACGTGGTGGTTTTGTGGCGAGGCCGATGGAGAATAGTAGCTTGCGGAAGGGCTTGGGATCGATTTATGGTCGTGATGAACTTTTCTCGACTGGTGATGTGGGTAAAAAGACTTATTTGATAAAAGTGAAGTAAAATGGCAGCGACCAAGCCGTTAAAGAAAAGGAAACTTGCATCGGCAACAAAACTTGGCGGTGTGAAACAACAGGCAATTTAGCTGCAAAACAAAAAAAAAAAAGAAGAAGAAGAAAATCTTCTTGGCGACTCATGCAGCCGACTTGCTCAAACGTGTAATATTTCTAAAAATAACGGTCACGTATCATTTAATCGTTCTTTCTTTTTTTTTTTTTTTTAAATAAAGGCGCATGTTTAAAAACAAGAGAGTTTTTAGTTCACCCTTCTGCCAATGAACAGCTACAAAGTCACACTATAAAGGTGGCCATGTTATCCACATTTTTCCGCTCTTGCTACTGTTCGTAGGTCGTTTTGTCGTTTCTCATTCTGTTGTATAACTTTCGATATTATTCTTGTGGATTAACGTTAAAGAAACAACCCGATATAAACCAGGAATTTTCCTTATGTACGCCGTTTATTCGAGTGCAAACGCCAAAGGATTCGGTTCTGTCAAGGAAACCGTTTATAAGACGAGCCGTTTATTTTCCAGGTGTTAATTTTGGAATTGAAAAATACATGTTTTGAACAACCCCATCCCCATGGTCTCTCTTCTCCTCGTCCCCTGGAGCTCTCTCGCTATCCATAACACACAACCGTCAAACCGTCACACAACCGTCAAACGAAGCTACAAATATAGTGACTTTTTGCCGTCGATGATATAATATAAACGGAAGATGAAGCGGTAAGCGTCAAATGGACGTTACTTTAAAAGTCTGCGACAACCGAAAAGCGAGTCAGAGTGATTTTTACCTTGAAGCCGGTCACTGTTTGACCTGTTTGCGCCAGATGCGTCAAGGATCGCGCGTAAGGAAATTTAGCCATCACCGTTTAAATCCTCAGCTGCTTGACCTTCAGCCTTCAAGACTTTACTCCCAAGAACATCTGCAAGATTGCAAAATCGGCGATGAAAAGAAAACTGACAAATACCGATACTAAAAGTATAGAATGCCATAAGTTTCCCAGGAGGGGAACTCCCATATTTCTGAAATGACGGGGCGCCGGGGTGCTCGTCGTACCTTTTAGATGTCGAAATCTGTAGATTGGTGCCACTTAGGGATCTGAAACCTAACATGATCACTGTTAGTGTTGTCGCGGTGCCTTCTAGGGTATTAGGGCATTGAACCGAAATCTCAAACGAGATTCTGGTATCTAATTTAGTGTTTTACGACAATTTCCGACGAACACCCCCATCCTTTTTAAGTCTCGTTGGATAAGTTCATCGGTACTACAATGTGCAGTGCAGAGCAGACGCTTCCTATTTATTAAACGCCCAGAGCGTTATTGATTTTATTTAATTTAGATTACCTATTTGAGAGGGGCGTTTAAATTAAAAGAAGCGCTTATTCGATTGAATACGGTTAATTCTATAAAAGCACGATACAGTTATAGTTTTTAAGAACCTGTTAGGCTAAAATTTGCCAGTTAGACTCCCTCTATACAAGAACCTGTTTAGCCTAAAATTTGAAACTGGTTCTTATTTTCTAAAATCTAGGCATTACAGTACATGTATATATTGTTATGTTCTGAAGGAGGACTTCAAAATTCATGTGATCAGTGCTTCAGTTTTTCTTATTATGGTCATATCATTTTTGCATAAATGCTTACTTGAGTTGGTATGCAGATTTTATATAAGAATTAGGCTGAATACCACTAAATTCTATTAGCTACGATGTAATTTTTTTCTTCAGAAAATAAGAACCTATTTAAGAACCTAAATAGCCTAAATTTGTGCTAATTACCATTTATGTAAGAACCTGTTTAGGCTAACTTGGGAAAATGCAGGTTCTTACTTGCGGGTTTTTACTGTATTCTCTTTTACAAGATACAGTGATATTCCATAACAACTGGCTGTAGTGTTATTAAAGGTCGCCATGTATTCAGCTGCAATACGATGTCTACAGTCTTTTCATAGTTAATATTCATTGCTGGCGAGCCTTAACCCTTTCACTCCCAGGTTTTTGCGTTTTTGAGCGATTTTCTGGATACACACGTCCCATGGGCTTTCATGACTCCATATTTAAAGTTACCATGTAAAAAGTGCTGCTGTTCTAAAACACTGAAGGCTCGAGTTTTCTGCAAAGGTCATTGTGACGTTGTCATTTTGCTTCGTTGAATTGCAATATTTATAAAGGCTCGAAGGTGTTTCTGCGATTTTTGGTAAGTTCACAGCCATTTTTCATCTTTAGTAGCTGCCTGATGAGCATCATTAAGAGCAAATCCGTGCAAAAATCAAACATTACACGGCAAAGTTAAAAAACTAAAATTCGCTCTTCTTTTGCATACAGGTAGCCTTTAGTAAGTATACAATTGCTGTGTAGTTTTTTTCTTGAAAAACGTATTAAATTTTGTTTCTGGGAAAACGAAAACATTAGTTTTCAGCCCGGGGTTTGATTTGGCGACACCAAACAGGCTTAAAATAAGTCATGATTCACTCGACTCGCGTATCAAAACTACTGCGGTAGAAAAAGCTGTCATAGCTCCGATTTGTTGTACAACTTGTCACAGTCTAAATACCATGATTTCATAAAAATTAGTTTAATCTAAGTATTCAAATGAAGTCAAAAGCTTATGGCTCTCCCGTTCTCCGTAAAACGGTAGGCGAAAAACAGCGATGATTTTGAGCATGTGCCTTATAATTTGTTCAGAATTTCGTAATATTACGAATGACAATACTAGAGTTGACGATCTTTCAAAATATGCAAAGTTTAGTTTGGGGAAATGAATTTGGGATTTTTAAGAATTTGTTGAAAATCGTGAACGAAAGACGTAAAATCACGCATCTTGTGTGTGCGTGACCAACAACAAAAACAAAAACGTTTTTCCTTGAGAAATCTTGGCAACTCTGACGCCAAAAAACAAAAACAAAAAAAAAAACAATGAAAATATACAAACCTTAACTTGGATATGACATTCTTGAATGTCCATAGTGTTTCGTTTTGACGTCTGTTCATTTTTATTCGTGAAGTTTATCATGAACAGTGAAGTCCGTAGCCACGATCAAAAACGCTTTTACAAACTTTTCGCTGAATTCTTCGTAGCTCACTTTGCACTTTCGTACTCTTTATACTGTTGATACAATTTTTTTAACAGATTTCTGGCGGAAACTGTAAAAGGGCTGACAATAAAGCGAACTAGTTCAAGCATGTGTTCCCAGTTTTCCATCCTTGCGTTACCGTGAACCGTTTTGAGACAAAATGCAAATTACGTCTCAAATGAGCAAGCGTTCGTGACAGTCACGGTTGATACATGGGTGGATAAGGCATTCATTGGGTCTTTTTGCCATATGTTTCATGTATTTTTTTAGAAAGGCTTAATGCTCGCGCTATGTACAGTGCGGTATGCTTCAAGGCTCTGAACACTGTGCGACTGCAGTACCTGAACTAGAGAAAGCAGAACTTTCCCAAACGTTTTCTGCCCCATCTCTCCCAATGGGGTGCATGGGCCCTGAATACGACACCAGAGGGTGTATTGGACTATCATATATTGCACAAGCGACGTAGCATTCGCTTAAAGTGGAATGAAATTATGTATGTATGATAGATGAGAGGTACTGTAGTAATTGGAAGGTTTCAAATAAAACTGTTGTTGTTTGTTGTTGTTGTAGTAAAAACCCCTAATAATTCAGAACGCGGAAGATTCTTTGTTCCATGGTTTCCTAATTTTCTTTCTAGGACCAGTAGTCCATAAGGGTGTTTTAGAGTTAAATGCCTAATAGCTCTCCTACAATATACACCAAGAAAATATCACATCAGTTTATTTTCTTTTCATTATATTGGCTTTAATTAATTGATTAGTTGATCAATTATATTTCTTAATTCTGTGCATGAAACGTGCCTTGCATTGATTCTTTTCCGCTAGTTTTCAATGTGTTTTTAACTTCATTTTATTGTGTTTATTTTTTTTTTCGTCTGCAATTTTTCGCAGGAATTGATTTCTTGTTGGCCCGACCTCCCCCTTAAAAAACAGAAAAAGGTAATACCAGAGCAAGGAATGAGAGGAAAGCGCGAGCCATGTATGTATCGGCTAAAGAGAAGATTAACCGAAATATTTCTTATTAAAAGCGGGACAATGAAGGAGGAATGTTCCTCTCACAACTAAAGCATTGTCAATGGTCACACTCTAGAAATGAAACTAGGGCTGGCCTGTCTTTGTTGTTGTTTTACCATAGCAGTCCAATCAGAAACCAGAAGCGGAAGTAGAAGACTTTATAAAACTCTAAAAATAAAAACAATGACAAGTAAATGGATCAAAATTTCTCAATCTTTGTACCTGCGTTCTCGTTTGAAAGATTATTTGTGTAGCTTAACATGTGAAATCCAGGCCGACAAGATCCACCCCAACCCAACCCCACCCATGTAATAAATATTGGTTTTCTGTCAATACTGTATTTTAAAACCCACGAGATCTCTTTCCTGTTTTGAACTGTATTAATAGACCAATTCCGATATATTAAAATTCATACTTGGCTCCGAGGCTTAGGGGAATAAAACAAAAGAAATCACATCGAGGTTCAGGTATGAATAATTTATTTCTTTTGTTTTATTCCTCTAAGCCTCGGAGCCAAGTATGAATTTTAATATATCGGAATTGGTCTATTGAAGACTTCCGAACAACACTCATCAAACTTAAAAAAAATATGGAATTTTGGCCACTGAGAATACCTTAATATCCACCCTGTTTACCAACCGTGACTGTCACGAACGCTTGCTCAGCCTGATATGCAAATTTAAGACGTAATTTGCATATGGTCTCAAATTGGTTCACGGTTATGCAAGGATGGAAAACTGGGAACACATGCTTGAACTAGTTCGCTTTATTGTGAGCCCTTTTACAGTTTCCACCAGAAAAAATTGTATCAACAGCATAAAGAGTACGAAAGTGCAAAGTGAGCTACGAAGAATTCAGCGAAAAGTAAAGCGGTTTTGATCGTGGCTACGGGCTTCACTGATCTACACTGTTCGTGATCAACTTCACGAATGAAATTGAACAGACGGCAAAACGAAACATTCTGGACATTCAAGAATGTCATATCCAAGTGAAGGTTTGTATATTTCCATTGTTTTTTGGCGTCAGAGTTTAATTGCCAAGATTTCTCAAGGAAAAACGTTCTATTAAGTGTTTTTGTTGTTGGTCACGCATACACAAGGTGGCGTGATTTTATGTCTTTCGTTCACGATTTTCAACAAATTCTTAAAAATCTCAAATTCATTTCCCCAGACCAAACTTTACATATTTTAAAAGATCGTCAATTCTAGTATTGTCATTCGTAATATTACGAAATTCTGAACAAAGGCACATGCTCAAAATTATTGTTGTTTTTCGTCTTCCGTTTTACGGAGCACGGGAGAGCCTGCTTCCCTTGAATACTTAGATTAATCCAATTTTTATGAAATCATGGTGTTTAGACTATGACAAGTTATACAACAAATTGGAACTATGACAGCTTTTTCTAGCGCAGTAGTTTTGATACGCGAGTCGAGTGAATCATGACTTATTTCAACCCTGTTTGCA
Source organism: Dendrophyllia cribrosa (assembly GCA_024195265.1). Lineage (NCBI taxonomy): Eukaryota > Metazoa > Cnidaria > Anthozoa > Scleractinia > Dendrophylliidae > Dendrophyllia > Dendrophyllia cribrosa. The sequence continues at coordinate 17,287,356 of JAJLRJ010000009.1, forward strand.
TGTGTTTGGGATTGCCAAATTGTGCCCTGAAATGATAACGACTTTCTTCGTTTTTCTCGGAAACAAATAGATATTTCAAGGAAAAAACTACATGGCATTCATGTACTTACTATAGACTATCTATATGCAAAAGAGGAGCTAATTTGATTTTTTTCAGCTTTGCCGAAGATTTGCGATTTTGTTTGATTCTTGCACGGATCTGCTCTTAAGTGTTGTACTTCGTTTACGAATTTGGCTGGTTGCTCGTTGCACTGGAAAAATGGCCGCCACGAAACGAAGTAGCGTTGGGATTCGACTCTGGATTAATTTCTCGACCTACCACGGCATATTTTGGAAGTTGCGACCACTGAAGAACACAACAAGCGCGACATTTCGGTGGTAGGTCGGAGTGGCTGTGGACTTACATGTAGTATAAATATGAAATGTGTGGGGAAGAAACGAACGCTGTCAAAAATTGTGGCTATTTCCCAGCATGCAGTGCGGTGATGATGTTGAAAATCAAGGCAAGGTCAGTAAGCCATAGAACGAGAGGCTGTAGCTTGGCCCGAGCAACGAATAAGTGCAAACAAATTCACTGCTAAGCTAGGACTAGGACTGAATTTTGCTGGGAATGTTGACTTTTGGGTTTGCAACGAAGATTTCAATAAAAAAAACTGAAGGAAAAAATGTGATTTTTGTTGTTTTTCTGTGACGTTGAAAACGGTCATTTTTGTTGTCGAAATTCAAACGCTAATATTTTGCAAAAATCGCTGACTTTTTTGTGTTTATTGGGTATCTCAATTGGAATAACTTTCTAGTCAATGCTCACAAGTGATAGATAAGGCAATGTTCGCGCGATGGAGAAAGTTGCAATTTTTTTAAAAGCAGTGGGTCTTGTGGGAGTTAAAGGGTTAACGAGGCAACCGCCTATTCTTTACAATAGCGGGAAAAATCCAAAGCATGCACAGTCGATTGTTTTTTTTTTTAATTATCCGGGATATCCAGCCATCCCGGGTATCCACGCCTGCGATGACATTAAATAAAATTGCTCGTGAAAAGATGAGATATCAGATCTTAAGGCCCGTTTACACGTGCGATTTTTTATGCGATTTTTGTCGCGCTCTCCAATGCAACTTTTTTCAGTGCGATTCGGGTGTGATATATGCTGCGATTTCCCAAAAATCGCCGCCAGGTTGCATCAGGTTTCGAACATGTTCGACACCTCTGCGACATCGCGCGAAAAATTGCGCCCAAATCGCATTGAAATCGCCGCCCGTTTACACATGCGATTTGAAGATGCAACTTGCGCGCGACAAAAATTGCATCGACAAGTGCGACAAAAATTGCACAAAAAATCGCCTGTGTAAACGGGCCGTTACAGAGTTCAAGTAATATATCAAACATGAGACACAGTGTTTCATCACAAGATCAAACACTGAGAAGAGAGTTGAAAATACGACGCGCAGCGGAGTATTTTTGACGAACTTCGAGGTGTTTGATCTTGTGATGAAATACTGTGTCGAATGTTTGATATTACTTCTCAAACAAAATGATTTTAGAAGGAGAAATTAAGGATGCAAAAATGAGGAGTGTTTCATCTGATTTCCAAACACTCATTAAACATTAATTTCCTTTGTATTTTCTTCATGAATTATTAATGAGTTTGAGAAGTAAATTTCTGGAGTTCGAGTTGATTTTCAGCGAGGAATGCAGGAGATGTAATATATCAAACATAAGACACAGTGTTTCATCAGATTTACAAACACCACGAAGTGAGTTGAAAAACGAGGCGCAGCCGAGTTTTTTTTTTTTAACCCACTTCAAGGTGTTTGGAAATCTGATGAAATACTGTGTCGAACTCGGTTTAATATTACTTCTCAAACAAAATGATTTTAGAAAGAGAAATTAAGGATGCAAAAATGAGGAGTGTTTCAACTGATTTCCAAACACTCATTAAACTTTAATTTCCTTCAGTATTTCCTTCAGTATATCCTTCAGTATTTTCGTCAAGAGTTTGAGAATTCTATATGAAAGTCGCCTTCTTTCAAGATAATTAACTTGAAAAGCGAAAGAAAATATTTTATACATATTCCTTTCAAGAAACTTGTGTTCGCTTCGTATGGTACTGTTCTGAGCTGACCGCTCACAAAACAGTGACAAATGTAAATGCTAACACAGGACGAAAATGATAAACTTGATCCCGCCGCTCGTGGTGTCAATAATTACTCATGCGCGAAGCGGCATGAGGTAAGGTGCCTGCTCCGTTTTTCTTGTTATTTTTTTTTATTATTTTTTGTGTTACGATTTTGCATGCAAATTTATGCACGCATATTTTAGTGTACGCGAACTCGCCCCTGCCTCCCCTAGAAAGTTATTTTTGTCCCCTATTGTTATAAAAGGCTTCAGGAAGGTTAAGCCAATCAGAATCCGTCTACTGCGCACATGTCTGGGTTTTAGGGGGGACTAGAGAGAACCGGTTTGTCACTCGGAGAAGACTATCATCAGATTTCAAACAAATATGACCGCTTACTCCACACTTCAATTTTTCAGACGTTCATTTGCCATTACCAGAATGTAAACACGCCATTTAAGACTTCGAAATGGAAAGAAAAAGTCCTTAAGACGATTTGTATGCCTTTGAAGTGGCGGTTCAGTAGAGAGCTGAAAGCGATGGAATCTTCCTGTGAGGATCAGCATTCATTTCAATCATTTATCACAAAGCGGGACATATTCATACGCGAAGCACAAAGCGGCAGACTTTACTAAGAATTTTCAAGCATTCCTGAAAAACTACGGTAAAGAAAATAACAATTTTGAATGTCCGTTTACTTTGTAAGAAACATTTCATAGACTGTTTCTTTGTGTTATGATCTGTTATCAGTGTGTGTTATCAGTGTGGCGGCCTTATCACACAAATTTATAAATCAGGAGGAAAAAGTGATCCATCAAATTATCGAGGAATTTGTGTTTCAAGCTGTTTGGGAAAACTGTTCTGTTCTATCCTTAACCAAAGACTCCTTGAGCATGTTTACTCTCATGATATACTCCACAATTCTCAGATTGGATTTTTGCCAAAAAATCGTACAGCAGACCATGTCCTCACTCTAGATCTGAGAACTTTAGTAGATAAATATGTGCATCAACACAATGATAAAATATATGCTTGTTTTGTAGATTTCAAAAAATCTTTTGACTCGGTCTGGCATGACGGACTCTTGTACTTAGCTATTACAAATTAATGTGGGAGGTCGCTTTTACAATTTAATAAAAAAATTGTACTCAAACTCTACATGTTCCGTAAAAATTGGAAAAAGCGAAACACGACCCTTTCAATACGCTAAAGGTGTACGCCAAGGTTGCATTTTAAGCCCATTGCTATTTAACCTCTATGTTAACAACATACCACATTCGTTCGAAAATATTTTATCGGATCCATTTGTTCTACCAAATGGCACAAAATTAAATTCACTTTTATATGTAGATGATTTAGTTATACTTTCAAGATCCAAAACAGGTCTGCAAACTTGTCTTGATATGTTATCTTCCTATTGCAACTCGTGGATGTTAAGTATCAATCCAAAAAAGACCAAAGTTAGGATCTTTCAGAAACGTGCTAAGAAATGTACCGAGTCTAGTTTTCACATAGGAAATAAAATGATTGAAATCGTCCAAAATTACACTTATCTAGAGTCAGTAATCTCTTCAACGAGTAACTTTCAATGGCACTTGACCAGTTATAATAAAAGAGAAGGCCCTTCACGCTCTTTTCAGTCTAAGAAAACATACAAATTTCAGTAAATTGTCCCCATTCCTGGCTAGTAAAATCTTTGACACGATGATCCCCCCAATTCTGACATATAATAGCGAAGTATGGGGTGTGTACGCAAAACCGGATTTTAAGTCTTGGGAAAGTTCGCAGATTGAAAAAATCCATTTACAATTCTGCAAACGTCATCTAGAAGTAAGCAATAAGGCATCAAATGTGGCATGTAGAGCTGAACTTGGTAGGTTTCCCCTTATTATAGCTATTAACCAGAAAATAATTAATTATACCTTATACCTTAAAAGGAAGGACAATAACTCTATTGTTAAACATCTTTTTAATGTCTGCAGATCTTCACTCTTCTGGTACGTAAAAATAGCTTCTACTCTAATCTGATAAGGATATCTGAATTCTATAATTTGTCCGATTTTGACCCTATTTTCTTAACTGAAACTAAAATCAAACATTATGTAAACTTAATGCAACAAAAATATATCCTATATTGGCGACATACCATTGAACACTCTAAGAAACTCGAATTCTTGACTATAATATCTTTAAGAACGAATATACGCCTTCTCATTACTTAGACCTTACAAGGAAATCAAATGACAGAAAACAATTAGTAAAATTTCGTATAAGTAATCATAAATTAATGATTGAAATTGGTAGATATGAACAAAAATATATCCTATATTGGCGACATACCATTGAACACTCTAAGAAACTCGAATTCTTGACTATAATATCTTTAAGAACGAATATACGCCTTCTCATTACTTAGACCTTACAAGGAAATCAAATGACAGAAAACAATTAGTAAAATTTCGTATAAGTAATCATAAATTAATGATTGAAATTGGTAGATATGAACAAAAATATATCCTATATTGGCGACATACCATTGAACACTCTAAGAAACTCGAATTCTTGACTATAATATCTTTAAGAACGAATATACGCCTTCTCATTACTTAGACCTTACAAGGAAATCAAATGACAGAAAACAATTAGTAAAATTTCGTATAAGTAATCATAAATTAATGATTGAAATTGGTAGATATGAACACGAGAGATGATAGATTGTGCCCTACTTGTGGATCTAATGAAATTGAAGATGAAATTCAATTCCTTTTTCACTGTCTTAAATACTCAATTCTTAGAGACGAATTTTACAGGAAAATAGGGTATCACCTACCAAATATAAAACAGTTATCTCCTTCAGAAGTTACCAATGAATTAATGAACTCTCGTAATTGTTTTGTAAATATTCAATTAGTAAAATTCATTCTTTCATGCTTTGATCTCCGCAATAATCAAATTATCAATCCAGACTGATGTACCTTTATTGAACTTTCCCTTTCTTTATTATATTGTTATTTCATTTTGTTATGTTGTAAAGCTTTGCAATACTGTAAGGATTTATAGTCATGCAAATAAAGCTACTTGTTGTTGTTGTTGTTGTTGTTGTTATCAGTGGTCATCGTTCCGACAGTTTCCTCGATGCGATAATTTAACGCGTTTTGCTCTTGAGACTAAATTAATAGATATTCGAATAAAACTTTCAACTGAGAGAATTCGTTGTCCTTTTTCCTGTGTAAAGGCAAATTGCGACTCAAACGTGTTCGAATGTTTTCTTCGTGAAGCCAGTAATAACGGTAAAGGCACGCTAGTAAATATAATTAAGTTAAATAGCGCTTTCTCAAATAAAGTTTGCTTTCAAGATTTTTTGATTCGCGAAAACATGCGAATCATCTTTACGGATAAGAATGGCATTCTATATACACAGGAAAAGTCAAAAATTTTAGAAAACACTAGATATGATAAAGCAGGTTGCTGATTTTAAATATTATTATTTTCGCGCTCTGCGCTGCAATAAGGATAAAAAAATCGCCACGCCTTCCGGAAGCAGAAAATCACTGAATTCTGATAAACGTTTAACTCTTTTATTTAAGGGAAAAACCTTTTCATTCAAGGAGATCGATATAAGTTTCATTAAAAAGTTTTCGTGACCTTTAGAACCATTTTTTTGGATTCATGATCGTGAGAAAACAGCGCGCGATCGAATTACAGTTCACACGAAATTTGCATGAAAGAAGTGTATTTGCGCGCGACAACACTTTGAAGAAACTGTGAAGCCTGGTTAAAGCTAAGCAGGAGGAGGAGTCTCTGGGCTTGAAAATCCAGGGGGGGGGGGGGGGGGGGGATTCTAGCGGGCCAGGGAATCCGGGCGGAGGGGGAGGGGTCAAACAATCTTGCCATCCGTCGATGGGGGGCGGGGGTGGATTCTTTCTGGAACAAGAGGCTAAACATAGCCTATACTCATGCACATGAGACTCTAAGACGCGTTGATTGAAGCTACTAATTTTTCTGTAGTCGCTTTGAATATTTAATTTATTGATTCTGATCAAACCCACACTAGTGTAATACTTCCCAAACGTTAACCGTGAATTATTTCTATTACATTGGGTTATTCCAGAAAGAATCCACCCCCCCCCCCCCCCCCCCCACCGACGGATGGCAAGATTGTTTGACCCCTCCCCCCCCCCCCCTCAATTTCCAAACCCAGAGACCCCTTCTCCTGCCCTGATTTCCAATAAATTTGTGGAAGCCCTTAATTTACAGGTAATTAAAAAAAATACATGTAATCGGATTCAGGAGAGTCTACTTTTATAATGTCAAAACTGTGGTGATGAGTGCTATAAATTAGTGAAATTAATAAAAATAAATATTGCGTGACACATAATGAACCCCCCCCCCCCCCCCCCCCCCCACCGCCGTTTGATTTCAAGTCCAAATCGAAATGAAATTTTTCTATAAAGCTAGTTGTTTAAATAACTGCTTTGATTTTGCCATGTATTAGTTTTTTCCAGGCTTGACAGTTTTTTTCAAAGTGTTGTCGCAAATATATGCAAATTTCGTGTGGAATGTAATTCGATCGCGCGCTGCTTGTACCAAAATATTTGTTCTAAAGGTCAAAACTTTTAAATGAAACTCATATTTCCTTGAATGAAAATGTCTTTCCCTTGAATAAAAGAGTTACATGTAAACGCTTATCAGAATTCAGTGATTTTCTGCTTCCGGAAGGCTTGGCGATTTATTTATCCTCATTGCAGCGCGCAGCGCTGGCGTCTGCGAATTATATTATAAACATCACAAAATAATATTTAAATTCAGCAACCTGCTTTATTATACCTAGTGTTTTCTAAAATTTCCGACTTTTCTTGTGTATATAGAATGCCATTCTTATCCGTAAAAATGATTCGCATAATGTTTTAGCGAATCAAAAAATCTTGAAAGCAAACTTTATTTCAGAAAGCGCTATTTATTTCAATTATATTTACTAACTAGTGTGCCTTAATACCATGATTATTGGCTTCATGAAGAAAACATTCGAACAAGTTTGCGTCTAATGTTTCCCAAACCGTGACTGCTTTCTGTTACATTTGAAAAGACTACTTTTAAAAGCAATAAAATCAGTAAACGACCGGGTTATTTTTCAATTTTAGCAATTCTCAAAAACTGTATTACGCGACAGTCCGTTGACTCTGTGTTTAGAGTGCACAAAAGCTCACAAAAGCAACTTTTTCTCGGTCTAGAATAACAAGTATGACACAAAGAAATTGTCAATCACAAATTGATATCAACATAAATACTCACCGAAAAATGAAAAATTTCTTTTATGGTAAAGTCCCTCGCCTGCTTAAAAATTCTTTAAAACTCCGCTTCTTCGGATTTGATCGCCGCGCACTGATAAAACTTGAAGCAAGATTTCGTCGCTCGTCGCTTACAGCTCTCTTTTTTCTCCACTACAGCGGCTTCTGAGTATTCTTTAAAGCTTTCTCTTTCCATTTTGAGTATTTTGAATGTGTGTTATTATTCCGACAAGACAAAACAAACCAAGCACATGCCGAGCGCGGCAGTCAATTTTGTAGAATTTTTATGTGACTTGCGACCCGGTTAGTAATAATATATGCGTGCATAAATTTGCATGCACCAATGTGACAAAAAGACGAAGAAACGCGACCCATTTTATACCTCATGCGCTTACTGCGCATGAGTAATAACCCAATGTAATAGAAATCATTCACAGTTTGGGAAGTATTAGACTAGTGTGCATGTGGGTTTGATCGGGAATCAATAAATTAAATATTCAATTAAAGCGAGTACAGAAAAATTGTTGGCTTCAATCAACATGTCTTGAGTGGTGGTGCAATGTGTGTCACGCAAAATTCGTTGAGGGGATGGGGTGCGTGACCCGTTAAAAAATAACCCATAAAACTTTCTTATGCAAACGCATGAGTATAGGCTACTGGTAGCCTCTTGTTATTTAAAACATGATATCTCTGGTTCTACAGTGCACCAGAAAGTGCTTAAAACGGCAAAATGTTGTTTTGATAAAGATGTCCAAATCATAATAGCATTTATTTCGAAGCGTCAACTGTTTTAAGATTATTTTTTGACGAGCTGAAACTTTAAAAGATTTCAGCGACGCGCAACGTCACCTAGTGGGGCGAAAGTAACTTGATCTCGCCGCTTGTTCAAAGCGTAAGACATATATCTCTATATACAATATACAATACAATAACCTTTATTTCACCTCGAATTTAAAATAGCAAAATTGCTAATGTCTGGTTCTACATGGCGCAAGAAGATGTTCTTTCGATGATCGAAGATCCGTCCAACTTGCTGTGGTATTTATGTGGACTTGCTAACTATTTTAAGATTATTTTTTGGCGAGAGTAAGCGCTTAAACGTAGGGAAACAGTATTGTTAATGGACTCAGTAAGCTTATACTTTTCCTTTTCCTCCACAATGAAAAATTTAACTCAGAACCAGTATTTTATGTACCAGTCAAATCCAAGAGCGCCCATCCCCCTCCCCCCCAGGCAAATCCCCGGGCATTTGACTTTTTTTTTAAAAAAAAATTGGTCAAATGCCCCACTATGTGGGCAGTTTATACGGTCAAATGCCCCACCGGGCAGGGCTTCACAAAGCGTCAAATGCCCCACCGTCCGGGAAGGAGGTATTAAAGTAACTAGTTAAAGGAATTTTTACAACGTTTCACACCTTTTAATGTAACAATTTATACAAATTTTTATTTATACAGCAAGCCTACATTGGACAAGCCTTTTCAAAAACGCAGAGACGCACCAACAAAACAGATAATATAACTCAATATATACAATAAACAGATTGTAAACCAATTGAAACAAATCCACAAATAAAGTATATACGTTCTTTATTAAGGAAAATGATAACTCTACTGATAACAAAACGAAATTGGAAGTCAATGTATACTTGTTGTTCATGTAGCTTTCGCCCTTAGTAGCTCTGCTAATAAGTCATCTGGAAAGGTTAATACCTTTTTTACCATAACTGTAAAATTTCCTGTGCGCTCATTGGCCGAAAACTATTGTTTATTTAAGCAACAGAACACATTTTCTATGAGTTTACCGGCGTTATAAACCCACGCGGGATGTTGGGAGAACACGAGAAAAGCTTGTAAATCACGAGCCGCAGGCGAGTGATCTAAACCGGCTCGAGTTGTGAAATTATTTTTCCTCACGCTTGTGTTGATGCGGTAACGGAAAATTGAACTACGTTTACTTTACAGTTTCTCTTGCGCGGTTTTCTATGCGTTTACCGGCACAATAGTCAATAGGTCTTTGACCAATCAGAACGCGCGTAGTATCTCAGTTATTTTATAAAAGAGTACAAGCAATAGGCCATTTGCACGATGACGTCATATGACTACAACTACCAGAATCCTTCAGTTTTTTGTTTTGTAGTGCAAATTAGGGCTATTGTTATTTAAACCGCACTGGGATTACAAAATTTAAATAAAAAAGGAAAAACGAAATGAATTCTGGTAGTTGTAGTCAAATGACGCCATCGTGCAAATGGCCTATTGGCTTCAAGAAGAAATTCAACCTTTCGATACGAGCTCGGAATAGTTTCCCGCTAAAACACCTTTCCGGATTTCCTTGAACGCGCTCCACACTTTAAACAAAGGCATCTGAACTCCAGAATAATGAATATTTACTAGTGTATCCAAAAGATAGTAATTGCTGCGGTAAATTTGTTGTAATAATGCTGTTTTATCGTCTCGCTGGTATTACAGAATTTTCTCTTTCGTTTTTTGAGGGGAAACAAAGCACGAAATGTAACCGGGATGAATCGACGAAAACTCCAGCTGATAAGACGTATTTTGTTTTGTAATTCACGCATCAAGTTCTTGCAATGTCTGTAGAATATGGTTGAGCAAAGGACGCGTTCACCACGAGGAAAGTGTGAAAATTTAGGCTAATTATTGATAATGAGTATGTTGCGTTACTAGCTAGCCGTATCGTGTTCGCGTCTCCACGCGCTCAGCTCAGGTTTCGCGTCCCCACGCGCCCAGCTCAGTTCAGTCTCATCGACCGCTGTCGGAGTGATACCAAAATAAATTTGTCTTTTATTCCGTACAATCTTCGAAAATCTTTGCTATCCAACGGTCCGTTGGATAGCAACGATTTTCAAAGATTGTACGGAATAGAAGACAAATTTATTTTGATATCACTCCGACAGCGGTCGATGAGACTGAACTGAGCTGAGCGCGTGGGGACGCGAAACCTAAGCTGAACGCGTGAAGACACGAACACGATACGGCTAGGTAGTAACGCTACATACTTAACCTAAATAGTTAACCTAAATTTTCACACCTACCTCGTGGTGAACGCGTCCTTAGCTCAACAATATTCTACAGACATTGCAAGAACTTGATGCGTGAATTGACAAAATAAGTCTTAATATCAGCTGGAGTTTTGTCGATTCATCCCGTTTACGTTTGCTTTGCTTCCCCTCAAAAAACGAAAGACAAAATTCTGTAATACCAGTGAGACGATAAAACAGCATTATTAAAAGAAATTTACCGCAGCAATTACTATCTTTTGGATACACTAGTTCTTAGCTTATATATTTTTCTCATATATTTCTCTTAAATCCTGATTATGTTGCTGCTCACTCGCTGCGCTCGTTCCGCAGCAATAACGAAAGAGGTCGACCGAGTCAACAGACACAACGGGAAAACCACGTGGAAACTACCGGAAAAGAATGGATTACGAAATCCTTTACCTTGCGACCGCTGACCAACGTTTTTGTCGAAGTCAAATACCCGCCCCGTCGGGCCTCGTTTCGCGAAACTGACCGAAACAACCGAAACGAAACCACCGAAACAACCAAAACGACCGAAACGAAACCGCTGAAACAACCGAAACGACCGAAACGAAACCGCTGAAACAACCGAAATGACCGAAACGAAACCGCCGAAACAACCAAAACCACCGAAACGACCGAAGGCAAGTCACAATGAGCGCTTACCATTTGAATGGAATTTCTGATTAGAATTTTCGGACAAATGGTACCGGACTTTCCTTACTGAAGGAAATGGAACAGGAATGACCAGTACCATTTGTATTTTACCGAGAGGCACTGGGGGTGAAAAACAAAATGACGGCGGGAAAAATTAACAGGCAATTACTTTTATAAAGTTACCCAACGCGATTGTACGCTTTCAAGCCCTGCTACAATTCACCAATTTTACCAGAACAGTAATTTATTTAAATGTTTACTTATTCGTTCAAGTTAACGCTAGCATGCCAGCTTTGATTCTTTGCTTCGTACGACTACTTCAATTATGCGAATCGCCATCCCATGCCAAGCATGCAGCAAGCACGATTCGCAACAGTTTTAAAGTAAAACAACTACTGGGAATAAAAAATGTTCATCTTTCCTAATCCCTGTAATTTCCCAATCATGCTGTAGGAAATCTGTCAATATAGCCGATGAAAAGTGGCAATTTTCACACGAATAAACTCGGAGTAAATTTTCTTCAAAGTGATTCGCCATCTTCGAGCTTCCTTATTTCGCGAAGAAGCCTGGTACTAGTGATGCGAACAAATGGAACAGAAAATTCCGGTCGTTCCGGCCGTGAAAGCGAGAAAAGGGTAATTACCTTTTCCCCGGAAAATTTCCGTTGAGATGAACCGTTCCATTTGTTTTTCCATACAAATGGTAAACGCTCAATATCTAGTAGAATGTTAACAACAACAGAAATACCACTTATTAACCGAGAGTGAGGTCATTACAGGGAAATCTCAGACCGAGGCCTTGATGTATTTGGTCAATACATCAAGGCCGAGGTCTGAGATTTCCCTGTAATGACCGAGCGAACAAGGTTAATAAGTTATTTATTATATGGCCTTTTTAGCGCTATAGAGTTCTAAAGTGTGACGTCACGCTGTCATGACAACCATTTTTTTGGGTCTAAACAAAACCAGGCTGCAATACGGACGCCATTGTTAATTACGGTTTCGTATTGTTCACTAAATAATCTCGGCATATAGGACTTTCTATTCCAAAGAATGAAAAAAACAATGGTTTATGGACTCCATTGTTGTGCTCGATGCAAACGTTTGAAGCTGTACGTGCGATTTTAGGGAGAAATTTATGTGTGCGTAGGTGGTCGATTCCAACAGCGAAAGGCGACAAAGGTCACGAACATGTATTGCTTCGCTCCGGATTGTAACCATCATTCGGAATCGCATACTTGCCAGTTCTTTCTGTTTCCAAATCCAGAGAAGAAAAAGGAGGAATATGACCGATGGGTTCGCTTGCTAAGGTAGGCTGAATGTTTGCTGTTTTTGTGTGGTTTTTCACCATCATGCAATTTTGGTGCGAGTTTGTTTACAATGATAACGGTGATAAAGAAATACTTGAGCTTCGTAAATGGATGGCGAGAAATGTAAGGCACAAGTAGTATTGCGATAGTTTAAGCTACAATTTTGGCGTTGTTTAAACCTCTTAATGTTAATCTGAAGGCTAATGTTCTATATCAGGAGAGCTGACAGAAAACCAAGCAAGCATGCCAAAGTGTGCAGCTGTCATTTCAGAGGTGGAAAGAAATCTGCAGGGCCGGAAATCTTCAAGCAGAATGCTGATAAACTATTCCCCTCACAAAAAACTCCACCGAAAAAGAAAAAGAAACCCAAATCATTGGTTAATAAGTTACCGACTGTTAAAGATACCATGGCCATCATTAATGCCAAATCTGCAGAGTCTTCAGATACATGGGATGAAAGATCCTCAACTCCAACTGTCCCAACTGAGCAAATAATCTTAGAGGCAGAATTAAACTTAGCAAAGCAGGAGCTGAACTATCACCAGGACACCATGCAGTATCAGAAAACACATTACTCTGTTTCAATCTTGAGTTCTGAAGTAATCAGAATGGAAACTGGTTTACCAACAAAGGAGATTTTCACAATTGTAGTGGATTATACAGCTAAATTCAAGGACTCCACTTCTTATTATTGTGGATGGAAAGTCGAGTCCATAACCTTTGAGGATCAAATCTTCATAACACTTATGAAGTTACGGCAAAACTATACCAATTTGCACCTAGCACAGCTGTTTTCCTGCAGTGTTGGGACAATTTCTAACATAGTTATAACATTTGTACACATCTTACATACACTGCTGTTTGATGACCTGATGGGGTGATTCCTTCCAGGAACAAAAACTGCTTGTGTTCGCCATCATCCTTTTCAGAGTTCTCGAGCTGCAGAGTTATTATTGATTGTACTGACATTGAAGTGGCCACACCAAGCCTTATGAGTCAACAAAATGTGACCTATTCAAGTTACCGTGGGATGAACTCTTTCAAAGTTTTGACTGGGGTTGCACCTAATGGGGTGTTGACCTACATCAGCAACCTCTATCCAGGATCCATCTCTGACAAAGAGATTGTCCAACAATCTGGTTTTCTAAAGCACTTTGTTCCTGGTGATCTGATCTTGGCAGACAAAGGTTTTCTCATTCAAGACATTGTTCCTAAGGGTGTGTCTGTGAAGATTCCACCATTTCTTGAACATGGTAAATTTACTGAAAGTGAGGCCAAGTTAACCAAGTCAATTGCTAGATGTCGCATACATGTTGAAAGGGCAAATGCAAGGCTCAAAGATTTTAAAATTCTTAGTTTTGTCCCTCCATACTTAAGGTCTCACATTGACAAAGTGTTTCAGTTATGTGCAGCTATTGTCAACTTGCAGTTTCCTCTAACTAAGGAGGGGTGTAAGGGAACAGACTTTGACTAGGAAATTTAATGTACATTGCCAGTTTCTGTAACACTGGAAAAGTTGAAAATTTACATTGTATGTAAATAACATGTAAATAACATGTAAAGATACTGTAAATGATAATTTACATGCCAATTCCCCTTTTACATGTTATTGTCGAACCTGTAAATAACATGTAAATATTTTGAGTGAAACATGTAAATACAAGAGAAGATCCTGTAAATAACATGTAAATCAAAAAAGGGAGCCTGTAAGGAACCCTGTAAATAACATGTAAATCGAAAAGGGGGGCTAACATGTAAATAACATGTAAATCGAAAAAGGGGGGTATCCTGTAAATAACATGTAAATTGAAGAAGGAACCCTGTAAATAACATGTAAATCGAAAAAGGGGGGCTATCATGTAAATAACATGTAAATCGAAAAAGGGGGGCTATCCTGTAAATAACATGTAAATCGAAAAAGGAGCCTGTAAGGAACCCTGTAAATAACATGTAAATCGAAAAAGGGGGGCTATCATGTAAATCGATAAAGGAACCCTGTAAATAACATGTAAATCGAAAAACGGAGCCTGTAAGGAAACCTGTAAATAACATGTAAATCGAAAAGGGGGGCTAACATGTAAATAACATGTAAATCGAAAAAGGGGGGCTATCCTGTAAATAACATGTAAATCGAAAAAAGGAGCCTGTAAGGAACCCTGTAAATAACATGTAAATCGAAAAAGGGGGGCTATCATGTAAATAACATGTAAATCGAAAAAGGAACCCTGTAAATAACATGTAAATCGAAAAACGGAGCCTGTAAGGAACCCTGTAAATAACATGTAAATCGAAAAGGGGGGCTAACATGTAAATAACATGTAAATCGAAAAAGGGGGGCTATCCTGTAAATAACATGTAAATCGAAGAAGGAACCCTGTAAATAACATGTAAATCGAAAAAGGGAGGCTATCCTGTAAATAACATGTAAATCAAAAAGGGGGGCTATCATGTTAATAACATGTAAATCGAAAAAGGGAGCCTGTAAGGAACCCTGTAAATAACATGTAAATTTAAAATGGGAGCCTGCAAGGAACCCTGTAAATAACATGTAAATTGAAAAAAGGGGGTTGTCAAGACCATGTAAATAACATATAAAATGAAAAAGGGAATGTCTTCAAAAAAATGTCTTCAACTGAAAAACATTTTTGCAACACCATACCATAATTTGAGGACCTTACTGTTTAGACAGGTACAGCTGTAAGTCTAGCAATGCAATAGTCCCAATTTGTTTCGATTTAATGCTGGTTCCTTATTATCACATAAAATATTCCCTGCCACAAAAATGAATACAAGACGGAATGTGCAAGACATGTCACTTTAAATGCATACATGTTAATAATAATCTTTATTGAGGATGCCAATTTCACCAGTAGTGACTTACAGAGGGATCCTCTAAAAGACTATAAGATGTTAATTTTCTTTAACTCGTTGAAAAAGACCATGAACATGATTACATCTGTGCCCTGGCCAAATGGAGAGACAAGTCAACATCAATAATAAGTTACATCAATAACTTTTGTCCAATTCGATCAAGCATAGATTCTTGTCACTACTGTTTACTTTGGTTTGGGTGTATGTGCGAGACTACATGTACATTGAAATGGCTTGTTTACAACTTGGAACAACTTACAGGCATATACTTGCAGTCAGTTTGGCCAGGACTTAGGTGGGTATTTTTCTGCCTGTGACTAAATAATATTAAAGGGACACTGTCACTGTCTTCCTTGAAGAAATCACTTGATATTATCTTCTTGGTGTTCTAAAAGTAATTTTATGTTTGAGCAAAGGTACTTAGTGTATTTTGACCAAAACACAGCAAAATTTGCGTGACAATGTCCCTTTAAGGCAAGTTTTATCAAGAATATGTCAAAATATATTTTCATTTGTCATGTAAACACAATGGCAGCTGACTATGACATAGTCTTTTTTCATAAAAACTGGTATTTCATGCCTACTGTAACTATACAGTGTATAACTCAAATGCTATTTTTAGTAGAACCTATATGGCACAGTATAGTAACTGATCATTTTTTAGCATTCTTTGTTTCTGTTTTGCATTGTTCCTTTTAAAGAGCTACATGTACACTGTACAGTGTACATTGACTGCAGCTTTGGTATCTTTTCTGCCAGAGCTTGGCCATGGGGATGCTCTTGCTCTTGAAGCCTGTGAAACAAAACAAAAAACAGCTGCAGTGAGCAGAAGTCTGTCTTGTAGTAGTCTGCCTAATACTGTCAACCTTGGGGAATAGCCAACTGACCGCTTAATAGAGGAGATCGCTTAAAAGAGGTCAAGTTTACAGTAAATATGCGGAGCGATTTAATTCCGGGCATTTGTTAAGTGGGAACCACTTAATAGTGGGTGACCGCTTAATAAATAGGTCGCTTAATATAGACTGTAACTAAGGCAACTGCCCTTGCTTTACTGGACCAGTTTCATCTGACACATGTTAGTACAGACTTCATCAGGGATTTTGAACAAGATTATGTGCAGAACTTATTTTGTACACACCACTTACACTTCAACATTACATACAAGTAATAGTGACAAGAATTAGAATTATTGTCATCTACAGTAGGTGTTTGAACGTCTCTTGTTCTACCCAATCTGTTGAGACAAGAGCAGGTCCAAGGTTTTTGTCTGTTGCGAGGGCAAAGTGAATGATTTATCAGCTGGGTTAATTTAGCATTTCTCCTTTAATTAATAGGCCAGGTACCTGCAGCCTATGAATATAATTATGCCAAAATGGCATTAAAGATCTGACAAAATGCTGTCACTTGCTGAACTGAAGCTACAATCTGTAATCAGTCTGAATGTGGTCACAAAGATCTGATAACATACTGTCACCTGCAACTGACCTGTGCATAAGATTTTACATTGTGAAAAGCCTAATGGAAACTACATGTAAAGCTTGTTTTTAATAACAATTTAAAGGCCATAACATCCCAGTTATACATGTTAGTCCTGGGCTTAAACAAATTTGTAAGAGTTTATTGGATGATAAGCACAAAGTATTGTGATATGTTACAGTACTGTTCAATTATTTCAGTCAGTTTATGTTCTTTATGTAAAGAATTGTTGTGGAGGAGATGTGTGAAGCTTACATCCAGAAGGGGTTATTACTGGAAGAATTTTGTTGGCCTATAACCGGGTGGGCTTACAACCAGGATTTTAAGTTTACAATAAACATGAGTATGGAAAATCCAGCGACAAGTAATGGACTTTGGATCAAAGGTTTCTTATTAACACGGTGATCGCAATCCAATTTCTCCAGAGAATATCAATAAAACACAGCCATGAGTTTCTGAGAATGATGAACTGATAGAAAAATCAGTCACCAAGGGACAATGAATAAAATGCTGGTCTCTAAATAAACACCTGGTTCAAATTTTTCTGGGTTAACAAGACCAGGGACATTTAACTCAAGAAAATACACAATGTACCAAAAATTTAGGTGCAGTTTATCAGATTTGACCATGAATGTTTGGCAGGGTAAATTTATTATGTCTACATCAAAAGAAAACAACACCAAATTATGTTATTCCATACAGTAGTCAACTAAAACACTGATTTTTAGATCAGACCTAAGGATCCCATTTGAATAATGTTTAGTGCTGCAGCAAAATATTAACACAATCATTGTACATGTAGGTGCCAATGTCAGTTACTTAGGTGCCTAATTGCTAATAGGCTCCTGTTAGAAAACAGCCTTATTGTGAACATGGACATATAACATCAATAATTATTCTCTCACCATAAAAAGCTCTCCTTGAATCTCTTTGAATAATGCCATATTTCTAATGTGAGAAAAGAAATCATAAATTACATGTTATGTATTTCAAATTGAGAAAATATGAAGCATACTCCCACATCACTGCTATACATTAAATATATTATCCTCAGAGTCACTATTTAATATTACCAGTGAATAGATGGGTATGGTCAATGTGAATAATATACATGAACTGAACATCGCCAAACCCGCGATATAAATTAATAGGGGGCTGGACTGTCCAACTCATGCAAATCAGCAAAATCTATTCTTGCTCATTTGCATTAGATTCGGCATGGGGCTTTGCCCTTTTATACCGCAGGTTCGCGTTTAAGAAAAAAAAATGACTTGTAAATACAGTGTACAAAAGGAGGATTTTACCATCTTCCCGGCATGCACTGCAAGCAAACTACATGTATATTATCAAAAGGCGGTGAACCACAAGCAGCTCATTTTACACAGATGCCATTGAGATTGGAGGTCAGTTGGTCATAGCAGTAGAAATGTTAACCTATTTACAGGGATGTAGATAATAGCTGGGAACCGGGTAAATTACCCGGCTGTGAACTTTATTTTTCCAGCTGTACAAGCCAAGTGCAGCTTTAAAAGGACTACATTTTTCTCTTTTTTACCCATGTGTCAGTTCTATATTCCCACCTGTTAAAAATTGAATCTACATGCCTGATTTATTCTATACACCTTTACAGAATATTTTCCATTTCATGTTATGTTTACAGTTTGCTTTAAGGCCGCTTAAATTCCCAGAGGGGCCAAAACCCTCAATCGGCGTCGGATGGTAGATGCTTGAAATCTCTTCACAGATTCGTGGAATCAATAATATAAAACCTTCTTGCCATTTCAAAACAATGCCGGCTTATATTAGAAGAAATATTCGTATATTTGCTTGCTTTGACTTATTGAATCTAACACTGGTTGTGTTGTTTTTAGTTCAAAATCAATCTTCGCTTTTCTCACAATTTTCTGATACAAGCATTAATAATTCAGTTTTATTTCATCTTACTGTATATTTTCCTGTGATCAACATAAAACTCTAATCAGAGGTCATTCGCCTGAATTTTAACCAAAGCATGCTGGACAGATGGTAATATCCTCCTTTTCAGTTTCAAGACAGAACAATTTACAGCCCTTATATAAATTTTGCTTTTGTCTTGGTGCATATTCACACTCTAAAATACTATGAACAACAATACAGATAATAATATAGTATAAAGACAATTTCTGTGAACCCAAAACTACCTAGCTTGCACTTTATACTGATATTAAAAATTTCAAGTTACACTGTAATGTAAACCTACACCACTGTACATGTACAGGGGTGTAGCTAAGAAAAAACTGAGCAGGCTCATTAACAAGCCCAGCTGGTTTTTCTGGCTTGTGCACCTTCAAAATCACCCCAAGTCTTTGTTTTCTAGTAAAATTTCAGCCGGTGATAAGTTCTTTTTCAGCTGGTGGAATTAGCCGGTAACTGGCTCTTGGCTACATCCCTGCACGCATACGAAAAACACCCTTATTACTCAACATGTGTTGCTTTTAACTGCTTAGAATATTTGATTTCACATTGGGAGTTTAAAAAGAATGATGCAATCCATTCACAATTACAGTGTATGAACATTTTTGAATAATGTGCAGAAAGAGGTGACCGATAATTTTTAACTTTAATTCTCCATAGTACAACGTACAAGTCGATCAATCCCACTCATCAAGATCAACGGGGTATTTTTATGTAAGGTTATATACTGTCTTTAAGTGATCAACCAAGTTACAATCTTGGACGTTACAAAATTCAGACTGCAGATTGCAGACTGGCATAAGCACATATTA
Source organism: Dendrophyllia cribrosa (assembly GCA_024195265.1). Lineage (NCBI taxonomy): Eukaryota > Metazoa > Cnidaria > Anthozoa > Scleractinia > Dendrophylliidae > Dendrophyllia > Dendrophyllia cribrosa. The sequence goes on from JAJLRJ010000009.1 coordinate 17,306,872, forward strand.
GGTATCAAGTGCAGTCTGCTGACTGGGTATAAAATGCAGACTGAGTCCAAAACTGTCATTTCATCTTAAGTAATGACTTAATCTATTAAGCAATCTGCTGTAAAACTGTCCTTCTAACTGTCCTCCTTCTTTAATCTGTAATGTTATGAAAATGAATTGTATGGAGTACCTATCAGAGATAGGTACTCAGATCAACAGCACACAACTGCACACTGCTGTAGGCACTAAGAAATATTTTTGGTCTTAAAATTGTATATTATTATAGTCAGTATTTTATACTCAGTCTGGAGTCCAAAATCTAAAGTCTATAATGACTTTTATTTATTACATACATGTAGCATTTGAGGGCACAAATAAGCAACAAAACCAGTCAAATATGCCATGTCATTGCACTTGTCTCGACTATAGGCTAGAGAAAACATTACATTTTTTTTAAAAACTTATATTTGGGAACAGATGATTGTTGTATAATGGTAATAATAGGTAAATTATATAAAAAATAACATATACATGTATAACAAACAATTTAATCAGCGGAAAGTTGTGTAAATAGTAATGGGGCTGGGCATTTTTACTCATCTTGCAGTTTTTATTTTTTCTCACCTGATTTGTAAAAATACAAAGCCGTATTACACAACTTTTCGCTGAATAACCTCTATTTATACTGACCAGTCACAATACAATCTGCATATTAAGCTTAATTTATACTTAATGTTGTTGTTTTAAAGACTGAGTTGACTGTGAGTATAGCCAAGTACTAAAATCAACTGCTGCTGTGGTCACAAAGTGGTTGACTGTGAATTTAGGAAAGTATTCTCGCCGTTTTATATTTTTCGCTCTCACCGTTTTACATTATTTTTCGCTTGGCACGCTTAAAGAACAAGAAATACACACAATGCTTTTGTTTCGTTGTGGAGGTCAATTGCAGTTGTTATGTAAATAATGTTGACTGTGGGACTGCAGACCGCAGTAGCAGCTCCAAAAAGAGATTGCAGGTTTATTATGTAAATTATGATTTGGTGACTGCCGGACCACAGTAGCAGTCTTGATTTATGTAGTTGAAAATGGGCCAGGTATTCTGCCCCTTCATGTATTGTTAAGCTTTGCAGGTATAAACTTACATGTAAGCTTATAATATAATAACGTGTGTTCATGCATTGACCTGTGTTCTTGTAACTCTCTGTAAAATATACCCTGGTGTACAGTTCTCAAAACTGATCTTTTTCGATTCATTTTCTATCAAGTCGTGGCAGTTTAAAGTGAAATATATCCCACCATTTTTGTGAAACTAAACTGATTTGAGTATTTAGCATTTCGAAAATCAATTGAATTTGACAAAAATGATTTGTGTTACATGTAGATTCATGCCAGAAATGCACGCATGGTTGACAGTTCAAATTAAATCGAAACGCTACCCAGCGGTAAAAACATACCTGCAAAGATGCGTGGGTTCTTCTTCATTCTTTTAGGGCATTTTGTATCGAGATTTCCACTGAATAAAGCCGTTTTAAGGCCAGAAGCCAGTAGTCAAACTCGACCGCCATTCGACCGTTGAAAATATCCCGCCTTCGCCGCCTTCGGGTCAGTGGCCTTCATTATTCTGCGGTGGATGCGTCATGTATAGGGGCATAGATTGTACCCTTTCATACGCCCTGAGTTGCATGGATTTAATTACCGGTACGGAAAGATTTTGGAGAATTAACTCGAGCCGTCAGAGGAAACTTAAAACAGTTCGAGTTAATAAAATTTCAAGTTATTGGGGGTAACGAATAATTGTAATAGAGAGAAGCAGGGGAAAAACTGCCTTTAGTTCTAGCTATCGAGAAGTTCGATACTGTGACTCTCTAGCCCTCGAGGGGAGGCGCAAAGCGCCGATGCTCGCACGCGTGTTTCAGCTTTTCGTACTCCTCCCTCGAACGTTAGAGAATGTTAGTGAGAGAAACCGACTGTCTGTTACTCGGTCGCTTGATCGGTCAATTGGATGTAAACTTTTATGGTTAATTCCGCTGACCAGTGGGTATGTACCGCTCCTGGTATGTACTAATTTTCGCGTTTGGACCGCATTTTCGAATCCTCTGAAAGCACAAGCTGTAGAAAACGAAACCCGATCTGCAGAATTCAGGGAGGTGGGGTGAGAGTGAGCCCTGAGGGAAAATGTTTTAGACTGAAAAACATTTCGGCCTAATAAAGGCCCATGTTCACCGAATCTGCTTTGTGCGCCCGGGCTGATTTTCGCACAGATGGAAAATCGAAAAATCGACGTGCCAGCCAATCATAACGCTACATTGAACAATTAAACCGTTTCAAAACAAAAACACAAGCGCGCGATTGGGTGAACATGGGCTTTTAAGACATTACTTTTTAAAGCAAAAAGGAGAAGGGGACAACCACCACTGGAATTCAAATTGATATTTCAAGCCTTTAATAGGAAAACGCTACAGAACGGGAAATGTTATGCTACGTGGCTCAACATTTATTTGTACCCTTCACATTCTCATTGCCACGAATTGCCACCCACGATCTACCCACGATCTACCCACGATCTGCTCCCGTACGGCCTCGTGGTTCAAACGGCAGCATATGATGCCCGATTTAGGGTGTTAGCTCTATTGTACATTGTACACATTCATTGTATTAGGTAAAATTATGTATTCTAATATATTCTATGGTATTGTATTCTATTGTATTGTCGTTCTTTTGTGCTCTAATATTCTATTGTTTTAACAAAAGAATAAGTGTTACCCCTAAATCGCGCATGGTATAAACGGCAGAGCGATCGACGGAAGATCTGATCCGGAGGTCGTGGGTTCGAATCCCACCGAGGTCAAAGATTTTTTCTTTTCCTCGTGTGGTCCCTTATTTCCTTATTGGGGGGCTAACGCTTAGTGCAGGGAAATTCATGGGTTGACCTTAGTACTATAATTTACACACAGAGTTAATTCTCTGATTCCTTGTTATTTTTAAATGTTGATTACAGTACGGTAAATGTTGCCAGTCCACAAAAAAATAACGTTTTTTGCTTGCTTCCGAAAGCAAAATTTGCAAATCTGCAAAAGCTGTTTGTCTGTTATGCAGTGTTTATGTGAATAATTATTTTTGGCTGTCAAATTTCTCTGATGAATTTTTCTGTTTAATATAGTTTCACAAGAGAGAATGAGGTAAGAGAACAGATCCTCCATACATCTGCTCTCAAGCGAAATTAAACTTGAAATCGCTTTTATATCCTTGAGTTTTTCTACTGAGTGCGTAAGTAAACCTTAAATATCACACATATCGTATCGTGGATTATTGTATTTTCACCGGTTGGCTTAAATGAGCCTTTCATTCGATTAACATGTTATTTACAAGGTTCCTTACAGACTCCCTTTTTCGATTTACATGCTATTTACAGGTTAGCCTCCCTTTTTGTATTTACATGTTATTTACAGGATAGCCCCCCTTTTTATTTACATGTTATTTACAGGTTAGCCTCCCTTTTTCGATTTACATGTTATTTACAGGGTACTTTATAGGCTCCCTTTCTCGATTTACATGTTATTTACAGGATAGCCTCCCTTTCTCGATTTACATGTTATTTACAGGGTTCCTTGCAAGCTCCGTTTTTCGATTTACATGTTATTTACAGGGTCTATATACTGTAAATGTGTGTGAAATAATTTCCATGTTATTTACATGTGTCCCTTTTTTTCTCACTGTAACAAGAACCATGTAAATAACTATTTACAGTAGATTTACATGTGTGCTCAAACCTGTAAATTTCATGTAAATTTTATTTACAAAATCCTAACATGTAAATCGCAGTTTACAAAGTATGTAAATCCATATTTACATGTTGTAAATTTATTTTTACATGTGCATGTAAATTTTCAACTTTTCCTGTGTAACCTACCCATGAAGAAAGTGGATACATAAGTGATATTTTCAAAAGCAATATTGTACAGTTTGGGTGTACTTTTTATTGTTCTTTAATCATCATATTCTTTAAGATCTTCTGTCAGTAGGCTTTTGTTATGGTACTTGTTTAAGTTCAGGATGCCTGCAGAGGAAGTGAAGCAATTCGAGTGATTTAATTCCTTCTTAATGTTGTATAATTATGCATTCTTATAACATAGCTTAAGAGAAGCGCGCGTTCTGATTGGCTAATACGCGCGATCCATTTGCCCGTGGGTTGCATGCTGACGTCAATTTGTTTTGTACTTTTTTCTCGGCAACTTTTTTCATCGATGTTGCCACTTTTTACAACATAATTCCTATTTTTTTCTTGTAAAATATGGAAAAATCTAATAATTCTTCCGGAAATGAGGAAGATATATCCTGTGAGCTACCAAATTTCGAGCTCAAGCTTTTTGACGGGCCTCCGGCTAAGAGATTTGCTAATTTAAGCGAGCAGGAGCTGAATAAGCTTGTTGAACAAAGACACTCGGAGAAGACCAAAAAAACAACAAATTGGTCTGTATCAACCTTTCGAGGTACCGGTAAGTAATGTATAGCAGCAATTCTAGAGAGTGTTTTTTGGCGATTTGGCGACAAAATTCCGCACAAGCTTTCATTTGAAGACTTTTCAGGCGTCGAAAGCCATTTTAATGCATGCTTTCTGCGAGCAAAACCTGTACATTAACTTTCATAATTTAATTTGTTGAGAGTTTTAACAAATTTCTGTTTTAATGTCTTACATATTAAATCCGCCTGTTCCAAAAACGTTGAAGATAATTGTTTATTGAGCTTTAATAAGGGAAGTTTTATCTTCAAAATATTGGTAGTCTGTGATAAATTTTTTCAGTTTTGCTCGATCGTTGAACTCTGGCAACCGCTTGAAGGAGCGACTGCATCGTGCACAAATATAAGCTTCAGTTCTAACACTTTCCAAACCTCAGTTGTCTGTTCTTTTATTTTACCAAATAACGAAAGTAACAGAGACCATTTTTTAAGCCATTCGCGTGTTAAATTTCAGCCTGGTGCTCAGAGAAAGCTATACAAACACCGCTTGAAAACATGACAATCGGTCAACTGGACCACAACATGAGGCGATTTTACGCCGAAGCACGAACACAAAAAAGGGAGCCATACAGTAAATCCACCTTGCTTGGATTCAGACACAGAATTGAAAGATATCTAAACTCTCCTCCATACAACAAAGGGCTCCAGCTAGCAAGTGATCCGAGATTTTTGCGGTCAAACCAGATGTTAGACGCGCAACTTATCAATTTAAAACGAAGTGGAAAGGAAAACGCAACCCACAAACCTGCTATTGAAGAAGAGCATCTCAAACAGCTCAAAGCCAGCGGTGTTTTTTCTCTTTCTTCCCCACTCTCGCTTTTAAGAAATGTCTGGTTCCATATTGTTCTTTTCTTTTGCGGAAGAGGCCGTGAAGGACAGAGAGCTCTTACCACAACAAGCTTCAAGTTTGCCGTCGATGCAGCCGGGCGAAAATTCGCAACCATGACCCATGATGAAGCTTCGAAGAACCATCCAGGTGGTGTCAATGACAAGCCCAGTAACGAAAAAGAAGCTAGGATGTACGAAACTGCAGGCCAATGCGATGGCTACAAAGCTCTAAAGCTGTATCTTGAAAAGATTAACCCGAATTGCAGTGCGTTTTTCCAGTATCCAAAGGAAAATTTCAGGCCTGAAGAAGACGTGTGGTTCGAACAAAGGCCACTAGGCGTCAACACCCTGGCAAACATGATGAAAAAAATCAGCGAAGCGGCCGGGCTGTCCAAAATATACACAAACCACAGCATCAGAGCGACGGCCATAACACTGTGGTCCAATGCTGGCGTTCCCAATCGACATATCATGTCAATTTCAGGCCATCGAAACGAGCAGTCTCTTGCGCATTACAACTCTCGACCATCCGTTTCACAGCTTCAAAATTGCAGTGATGTGCTGTCAAGGGCTCTTTCGGCCCCAAGCACTGGTTGTGTATCCACGGCTTCCTCAGTGCAATCCACAGTCCGAGTGAGCAGTGGTTCACGTCAAGAGATAAATCCTTCACAGGTTGCAAGAGACGTGGCACCATTCTTCCAAGATTGCACCATTCAAAATGTGCAGTTTGTCTTCAATTCTTCGGAAAACCGATCCAAATGTAACTAACTTTTGAGAAACGGTTTTACCGACAGCATTTTTTGTTTGTTGTCAGTTCGATATTTAGGTTAACTTTCGGAGCGGTTTGAAATTGTTTGTTTGTACGAGATCGAGAAAACATAAACTAACTCACAGCGATCCAAGAAAAATGTTGATGTGTCGCTTCGTCAGTTTTTTGAATGAACATTTTCGCGCGGTTGATCGTGCTTTTGACTTCATGTAAGCAGGACGAGATTCAATAAATATTTCTGTCCGAAAGGAAAGATGTTAAGTCTTATTGTTATAAAAGAAATGGTAAACGCAGCAGCTGTGCAACCATCGAGTTATGGATGCACTTGGGAGGTTTGCTAAGCACTCAAGAAGCTAGAGTCGCACTCGGCTATCGCCTCGTGCGACTCTTACGCTTCTTTCGTGCTTAGCAACCTCCCGCGTGCATCCATAACTCGATGGTTGCACGCTGCACGTTTACCATTTCTTAAATGTTTTATAACATCAAAATAAATTTTTATGATTCATTATACATGTACTACTGCACATTCTCTTAGTTACTAATACTTTAAGAAAATGTATAATATCAGTCTGCTCAGTCTGCAGGATTTGCACATGTTTTTGTACATTTGGACTTAGAGGGTTAACAATCATGTGTTTGATTGAGTAGTGTTTCTATAACTTACCAGAAACTTAAAGTCGGTCACTCTTAGGAGTTAACAACAAGTTTTCAAAGAGAAACTTATTTTAATGTTTGTCACAAACTAAGGAACTATAAATAATTAAAGTAACTGGCCACATTTCATACATTATTATTTAAGAATAAAAATACTGTGAAATTGAAAATTTTCTGAACAACAACAACTTTGAAACTTTGAAAAGTGGACAGCCCATATCATGTATAGCCCTGTACACAACACACAAATTGTGTTTCAGTCATACAAGAAGTGCCCTATAATGGAAAAAATAAATAAAAAATAATTGAGAGTTTTAGAGTTCCCCCTCAATAATTTTAGGGAAAAGGTGTTTTAAATAAAACTCTTTCAGTTCTTCAATCTTAATCTCCCAAGAGTCATCCCGCTGAATTTCAAGAACTACAAAATCTTTCAGCGTCCAGACGACAAAGTAACACTTCTTTCTCTTGGTGAGAAATAAGTGGCCCTGGACTTGGTGCCAGTAAACATGGTCACGTTTCAACACAATTTCCCCGCCCTTCTTTTCAAGGTAAAAGTTGCTGGTCTTAATGGCTTCCTCAATAGTCAAATCTCGGTGTGTATAGGGGCACTTAGCCTCTAGAACACTATGTTCTCCAACCAATCCATCAGGAGAGGCACCGAGGACTCCGGAATGGTGTAGCCACACACCTGTTTCCACCACATCCAGGCCAGTCTTCAGCCTGAATGCGTTAATGGCTTCAGATTCATTGCATACCCCCCACTGGACAGCTTTCACCCTTGACAGATCGTATTCACCGAGAAGGCGTTTGATTAAGGACGGGGTAACACGCTTGGCATTTAAAACTGAACCAAAGTTACTTGCTGTCAGTCGACCCCTCCTGATCATTTGCCAAGAAGGATTGTCCCTTTGTCCGGCAGTAAGGCGGCTTACATCTTCAATAGTTTTCCATTCAACACTGACTTTGTTCAGAAAATACTGACGTTGTTCATGGAGGCCTTGCAACTGTAGAAATTCCTCTTGGAAGATAACATCCTCTACTGTAGCAACCGGCAAGGACTTAGACTGAGTCTGTGGTTCAGGGCTCATGAGCCAATAAAGTCCAGTCAATTTACCATAGTTTTTCAGCCTTTGGAAAAGTTCACTGCGTTCTTCACGAGTTGGGTCTCTTAAAAGGGCACGGTATGCAGGTTTTGCAGGAGGAAACATTTCTTGTACTGGCTGCAGCAACGAGTTTGTGGCTTTTCGCTTTTTCCACTGGCATTCAATGTCTGTTCTACTGAGGTTGTATAGGCCATGAATAAACAAAGCGGCAGCATGACTACACTTGAACTTCCCTCGTGGACACTCACAATCCGTTGATTTAATGTTCTTCTCTTCGTCTAAATAAATCTAAAATCGCGGAGAAAACTGGTCTTATTTGGGGAACTTTAAGGCGTTTGTAAGTTTTCATATATTAAAACTTAATTCATAACTTCAAACGTAGCGAAATTACTTTTTACAGTCAAAATACTTAGCGCGTTTCGCTTATTATTTGGGAATGACTTTCATTAATCAGGAACGGATGGCATTATTGAAATCAAAATTCAGGTTTTAAATTTGGAATCTTCCAACGGTAGCCTCATTCGAAATAACGAATGCTGATTGGTTTGTTATTGACATCAGGTGAATGTTCACGTGCAAAGCACGCAACAAATGGCGGCTTGACACATCTGACCTATTTCTGTTCGCTCAACAAAAATTCATCACTGAGTATTTTTTGACGTAAATAAGCTCTGCATTTACAAAACTCTGAAGAAGAATTCTTCAAATGGTAGTGTGCTGGTACTGAAAGAGAAATTTTCTCCGAAAGTGAAGAAAATTTCTTATGAAGTCCAAGCGACTGAATTCTCTGAAACCAACAGCGACCAACGGTTGCGTAATTCGCCTGTGAACTTTTGACCCATGTCAGTAAATAAACCAATCAACATTCGTTATTTCGAATGAGACTACCGTTGGAAGATTCCAATAATCAATTTAAAATCTGAATTTTGATTTCAATAATGCCATCCGTTCCCGATTAATGAAAGTCATTCCCAAATAATAAGCGGAACGCGCTGAGTATTTTGACTGTAACATAAAAAACAGAGCGAGGTACCGTCGGTTGTGTTTAGGCCTCCAAATCATCGATTTAAGCTTTCTTTGAAATATTTGTATTCTAAAAATGTTATCTTTACGATATAATAACGATCAACATGACTGAGTCAAGCCACAAAATGCATAAAAGCCATTTGGTTGATAGAATAGACAAGAATCAACATGGTTGAAAGTATCGATCACTTCCCGTCACTTTATACACTTTTTTCTTCATGCTAGCGTGAACTTCACCACGAATGACACCATCACTGAAGGAAAAACTTTCTATGTGATTAGATTGATAATGATTTTCACCTCTTGTTAAGGACTTCTGCTCATCAGAGAAAAAGGAAGCCAGCGATGGTATCGAAAGTGCCGCCATGACTTACTCCAGCCGTTTTGTTTAGACCCAAATTTTTCCGTTGCCACGCAACGTGACGTCATGGCTTTAGTACTCTATTCTAAAAAGGAATATAATAAAAAACACCGGAAGTAATTCTCAACATCCGCTTGCGCGCGCAAGAGGTCATTCGAGGTCGTGTTCACTGAACCAAAACGAACCTGGCGATGCGATCGAAATCACAAGAAACAGTTTCTTAATAATGAGACAATTTTTGTCTTTATTACGTCAAGATGTAGGGCAAATTCAACCACTTTAATTTCACAAAACACACTGACCTGTGTTTACAAGTGTTTGACCCTTAAAAAGTTTAAAAGCTAAGGCAAACATGGGCGTAGTTTGTGATTGAATTTTGAACACATGGGAAGAACTTGCAGTGATTTCAGTGACACTTGCGATGAATGTTAATCTTCGTCGTCGCGTTCAATAACATAACGTCGCTTTTTCCCTTGTTGGATCACCGTCACTGGGCCATTGAAGATCTGAAACTGGCATCCAGAGATACTGCTGATATTCGCTCCAGGAAAAACACCATTTAAAGCTGCTGGACCTGCTGGAACGCTTGCATCATTCACAGCGAGCGAATTCGTTTTTACGCTTGGCTTCCAGCACTTTTCGTGAAAAGGCAAACTCGTCGTCCTTCAGAATGTTCATCTTGGACCTTACTGAGCTGTATACGACAGAAACCTCTGGATACTTTTCTGCAGTCCCGCCAAAGTACTTGGCTCGTATTCCTCGCCATTGATTTTCCGTACGTCTTTTTTAAGAAGTTTCCAAGGAGGTGGTCAAGTTGTTCCGGTGGTAAGTCCAAAATGTGAACATTTGTCTTGTTTATCTCGCCAAGAAAACGGTAAAAACACTTCATATCACTTGACGTTTTTTTCAGTCTTTTCACTTTTCTGTTCTTGAACAAACGTTTGTAATTCCTCTTAATTGTTACTGAAATTTTCGTCGCCGTGAGTGATAACTTTGGTCATGATGTTTTGCTCAGTTTTGGCCTGTTCTCCCTCCTCTCGGGATAATAAAACTCGCTCTCGCTGTGGCTCTCTTTATCGCTCATACTAAAGAAGTATCGGTATGCTAGTATTCTTCTTTCAGTTATTGAAAAGATAGTAATATTTTGTCGGTATATTTTTGTTGTTTTCGCCCTCACGCTGGTAGCTTTTACTTACAACTCAAAAAAGCCGTCGAGCCGAGAAAAAATTTCATAATGCCCGGTCATTACAAGAAAATCTTGCCCGCTCAGCAGCCAATCAGAGCGCGCGTACTACGGTAGCCATATAATAAAGCAAATTATTGACCAGCCGTGGTCGTTAATTCTTCTGTATGTTTATATTCTCACCGATCATCATCGTTAAATCGTACGTGTTAAATAAGCCATTTTCGTATTTAAAATTACCGCTGAATTCAAACACCAATGACACTAGGGTTAGACTCGACCTGATGTAAAATATTCACAAATACCGGCAGAAGGTGCGTGAAATTTGAAAATTAAACTAAAGACAGAGCTCTAAACAGGTCATCTTCTCGCTTGAATTTGTGAATATTTTACATCAGGTCGAGTCTAACCCTGTAAAAATGCGCCTTCAATGCTTTCATTCAGCGACCATAGCGAATTCGAAACTGGTCTATTAAAGGAATGGATGTAAAAATACTTGCATTTTCTCGTTGTGTAATTACCTAGTCGTCTGTAAACATAGCAAAATAGTTGAACTCCAAACTGTAGAATGTTTTACAGTTATGAAATTGGTACTTTCAATTTATCAAAGCGATAAAGGGTATTACAAGTATGACGTACTGGAACGAGGATACGAAGGCAGTTTACAAGTCAAACGCTCTTACCCTACATCACTAGCCAACAAGTTATTTATTTTTACACATTACTCATTACATATAATCCAAAGGCTGCGTACACTGAAATTACTACAGTAACCCAGTTGTTTTCCTATGTCATTATGAGTGATTTCCCCGGGGGGGGGGGGGGGGGGGGGGGGGGGGGGAGGGGGTACTCGGCAAATTTTTGGGCGGGGGTGTGCCGCTGGGACTCTGAGACCGTTAACCTATACTAGACCATTTTAGCTGAATTTTGCAACCCTATTCTAGACTAAACACCGAAAAACCCTACCCTATCCTAGACCTATTCCAGACTAGGCTCTTACCGATAGTGCTAGCACTTTTTTTGGCATTATTTGGCTTCACGAGCATTTGTTTTTTACATTTTATCCCAAAAAGCACTGCTAGCATTATTTTTGATTTTCGACTGATTATTTGTATAATTTTGTGTTAAAAAGCACAATCTGACGTTATTTATGTCGTCCAAAGCCTCCCAGATGCATTTCAGTTTTGCCCGCATTTTAGTCAAAGGAGCCGAGGAGGCCTGGGGAATAGGTTTGATAGGTCAGTGGTTGCCTTCTAGAAACCCAGTCCATCACACTCGTTCCAAGATGGCGTCATCCACGTTGTCAATGACAACGTGGATGACGTAATGATGACGTAACGATGACGTAATGATGACCCAATAACAAGCGATGATTAACTTCTAGTATCAGTAGTATAGATAATTTATAGAAAACCTCAAACGTTGTGTTGAACTAATGGAAAAGAACATTGATCGTTACATTTTGTTTGAAAAATGTAACTGAAAATTGTGAAAAATGTAATATTCTATGTTTAAAAAATCGGAAAAAAGTGAGCATTTTTATGCAACCCACGAGCACTTTTTAAAAAAGATTTGCATTATTTTAGCACTTTTTTGGCAAAAAACAAGCACTGCTTTAAGCATTTAATGCTTTTTTTACGAGCACTATCGGTAAGAGCCTATTCCAGACTCGCTATTTTCCAGAAACTCGTTCACAATCACAGTCTTAGATGCCAGGGGTCAGTAAAAATGCCGTAAACGGCCCGACGAACCGATTTATAAATTCCATTTGCAAGTAAACCTCGTCTAGACTAAATTATTCACGCAACTGATCAGTTTCGCGGAAAATGATACCCTATTCTAGACCAAAAATCTCTGATTACTATATCCTATCCCAGACTAAACTGCCTGAAAACCATACCCTTCAAAGCGGCACATACCTATATAGCTCATATATATCGGAGTACCCCCCCCCCCCCCCCCCACGGGGTGATTTCTCAATAACTCAAATACTACGCTAGTGTACGTGACATAACACGTGAGGTGGTTGGTCACACAACCTCAAAACTTTAGGGGTTATTCTGGGTGAATTTTATGAAATGATATGTAGTTAAAGAAGACAGTCTGCCACCATGAGAGAGTACTTTGGTTTCCAGCATACTATTTTCGTGTTCAAAAAATTTCTGCCTTCTCTCAATTTTCCAAATCCTTTGAGAAAAAATATTTCCTCCCAAACATACCCAAAAATCACCCAAAAATTTACAAAACACCCTATAACATAGATTCATGAGATGAGCATAGAGGTTTTGGATTGCTTGAAAAAAATCACCAAAAAGTAACACGGTAGGTTCCGATACCATAGCTCTGTGTCGGTGCAGTGAGGGAGGGGGGGGGGGGGGGGGGGGGGGGGGGGGGTGGGAGGGTGTTTTGTGGTAGTCATTCCTCCATGTGTTGGTTTTTTATGTTAACTAGGCGATTTCGTAAAGTTAAAACAAACATATAATGTGATTTGTTCACAAAAAAAACTTAATGGTGACTCTTAAGGGAGGACCATTACAAATCTTTTATAGGGACAGATGTAAAAAAGAAAACAGTGGGGCGTCTGTGCATAGGTGAGTTTACATAGGGATCAAGTCAGCTTATAGCCTAAATTCTACAGGAAAATTCACTACCTGACGAGGAAATTCGACATTATAAGTTTCACGCGAAAAACCGATATAGTGATGAATGTGATATCGGTCAGGTAATGAAATTTCCTTGAATCGCACCGCCATTTTTAATAACATAGCAACAGTATTGCTACGGTGCAATATCGCGCAAATGCCTCGTTTTCGTGCTTAAGGTGGCTCCTAATAGTTTAAACATTCCCATCATGATACATCTATGATATTCAATCACAGCTACACCAGTAAAGTTAAGAAAAAACGTTTAGTATAGGTTTGTAAACACTTAACCAATGAACAAATTAAGGTGGCTACGACATCAAAATTTGTTACCATGGCAACGTCAAAAGAGGCCAAAAAGACCCCATTTTCAACCTTTCGAGGCTAATAACTTCAAAACGGCTAGGTGAATTTTTTTGATTTTTATATATTTTCGTCTTATAAACATAACAAACGTTTGTACCGATTTTGAAAAAAATCTGTACATAGGATTCAGCGATATGTCATTTTTACATAAAGTTAAGGTAGCTCTCAACTCTATGTACAGAATTTTTTTAAAAAAATTGTTAAAATGTTCTCTTGCCACTACAAAAATATATCGAAAACAAAAACTTTCACCGTGTAGTTTATATTATGTTATTTGCCTCAAATGGTCCAAAATAGCGTATTTTTTTACCTGTTTTCGCGTTGCCATGGCAACGAATGATGACGTCATTTGGATACCACTTTGTTGACTGATAAAAGATTTACTGGTTTCAAGTAAAATATTTTTAGCAACACCATCGGGCTAGCTGTAATGGGATGCAAAAGACGAGAGGGCTGAACAATATGGAGCCACATTAAGTACCGATTCCACGCTAAATACCTGGCTGATCTATGCGATTTTTGGGAGTTGTCCCCGCCCCAAAGATTTCCGATGATCCGCCCCTTAGAAGGCACCAGCTTTGTGTGTGTTCGCGTGACCAGCCCTCTGCTGATAAGTACTTTATAAATGTACCTTTAAAGGGTGGTTGATTGTACGTATTTATTTTCTTAGCCAAGACGAGTATGTAAAACGATGTGATTCGACGGTGCCGGTGATAGTTTACACGCAACCGACGTAGAAAAAACCGTCTTGATTAAAGATTAAACTTTAAATTTATCATAAAAAAAATATATCTATTAAAAGATCGTTGACTTTGAGTAAAATCGTTTTAAAGATCGTTTTTTAGTTAAAAGATCGTTGACTTTGAGTTGCGTCCTCTGTTGATCATTATTTACATTCCTACTTCCCCTTCTACTAATACAGACAAGGACATTATCACATGGTTTTTTGACAGGGAAATATTGAACGCTCGCATCAACCCATACTACATTTTAAAGATGCCTTTACTAACACCACCATGAGTTCCAAGAGGCGTATCTCTCGAGCGGTGCGCAATCTTAGCTGTCATTCTTCTCCCGTGCCGGGTTTCCTTATTTTGCGGCGAAAGAAACCTCTGATACCTGGTACCCAGGGTATTTGTTTACCAGCTCTCTGCCCGAACTCTTTAAATCAGATGCAGGCAGAAAATAGTGAGGTAATCACGGCTCCTGGTAAACATCGCTTTTATCAGTTCCTGAAACAAACTGATATCCTATATGAGAGACAACGTTTGAAGAGAAACCGTTACCTTCCTAGTCTCCAACGCAGCCGTTTCAGGGTCGTCACGCAACCCTTGACCTCAAAACGGCGGATTAACAACGATGTAAAAATCTGCCAAACTCACGAGTGACGTAAATATGCCAGTACTAAGGCGAAAATAACTGGGGGGCCGAGTTTCATTTAATATTGCCATCAATGAACGGACACCTTAGAAAAAATAACTAATTTAATTCAACCGGTTTTATTGTTTGTGATTCGTTGATTTCGATCGATTATGGTTCTTTCTGATTCAAGGTAGGAGTGCCTTCGTTGCTTCCCTTCCCCCTGCTACGGGCCTGGTAAAGCAAAGAAAACAAAATGTATAAAACAATAGAGTGCAAGAAAACAATAGGTAGAAATACACCGGGGATGAGCGAAGAGACTATTACCTTCCTCGATATTCCTCGTTTCAATCGTTTCGGTTGTTTCGGCGGTTTCTTTTCGGTCGTTTCGTTTCGCTCGTTTCGGTGGTTTCGCCAGTTTCGCTCGTTTCGGTGGTTTCGTTTCGTTGTTTCGGGTTTTAGTACATGCCGTCAGCGGCTCGCATTTCGCCGTGATGCGGCATATCACATAACCGTTTGTTATTAATTGAATTAAGAGTTTGAATTTTTAACCGGTTAATTTTCTCTTCTCCCCAGTTTCAGACGCCGAAATACGAGACCATGCCGCATGACGGCGAAATGCAAGACGCTGACAAGTTAAAATTTAATAACAGACGGCGAAATGCGAGACCATTTCAAAAATAGCAGACATGATCGTTTCCAATTTGATCGGACCGTTGTGGCTGCTATAAATCCCGGCATAAGCTGATTTCAGTTATTCAACGCCGGTCATTCAAACGCATATTTGGATTGAAACACAACATCACGTAAGTCCATTTATAACTTTATTCTATGATCATTCTAAATAAACGCTAAACGCGCGGGCTCCCTAGCCTCCCGGGGATGGGGGGGGGGGGGGGGGGGGGGGGGGGGGTACTCCCCGAAAATTTGGGTGGGGGTGTGCGGCACGCTTCTTAAAACCCTTACTCTATTTCAGACCAAAATATGCGATTTTCCCTACCCTATTTCAGACCTGACCCAAAATTCGAGACCCTATTTCAGACCAGACCCTTAAATTGATACCCTCTTTCAGATGTTAATCAAACCGCATTTCTCAAGGGATGTAAAAAGTAGCTTCTTCTAAAAACCATACCCAATTCCAGACCAGAGTAAGCAAATCATACCCTATTTCAGACCAAAATGGTCAAATCTATACCCTATTTCAGACCAAAACGGCTTGAAAACCATACCCTTTAGGGCCGCACATACCTATATAGCTTATATAAGGGAGTACCCCACACCCCCCCCCCCCCCCACCCCCCCCCCCCCCCCCCCCCCCCCCCCCCCCCCCCATGACTTGGCGGTCGAATATTTTGCCTCAACGAAAGTCTGCTGCCTACCCCTTGTGCACTTTCATTTCTCGTGAGGTTATAGCCCATATAATTTCATTTTATATCTTATTTATCTTATTACCAATAATCTGTTCCAGTTCCAACGCCAGCACTCACTTTCACATTGAAACTCCTAGTTTATTTATATGCATGTTTCATTTAAGTACATCAAAACTTGTTTAATTTACTTCAACGCTAATTTGTTTATAATATCAGGAACGGGTACTGACTTATGGAGGACTGATCCAAGTTACATCACAGATCCTACAATAGGGCGGTTTAATTTTCGCGATTGCTTTAATTTTGCATTGCTACGCTTTGTGATTGGCTAAACAATCTCGTACATGCCACTTTCTCACGGCAATCAGAAGTAAAACCAAAACCATTAGCGCATTTCCGAGTTGCTCTTAATAGCTTCCTTTTCAAACCGAGGCCAAGTACAACACCTGCATTCATATGATTATAACTTTTATTTGCATGTGAAACCAAACTGATATCGATCCATATAAATGGTTTTGCACTTGGCCTCGGTTTGAAAAGGAGGCTAAGAGCAACTCGGAAATGGGCTATTGTGAGTTACTTGCATGAGTTTTTCTGCGCTTGGCGGCGGCTTCATAATAAAGTATTTGGTTCATTGAATTGCCTGCGTCCGTTGTGATTGGCCAGAGTGATTAATTTGGTTTTGGTTTTACGACATTTTATTGAAACCTGCTCTATTGGACTATTTTGAGTAATTAAAAAGCTAGGACCGGTCACGGTAAACAACATTAATTGCCTGTATTTCAATCCAAAGCCAATTCCTGGTCGTTTTATTATGGCCTCCTTTTAATTTCCTCAGTCGGCTAATGTGGTGGCTAAATTGGAGTATACTTAGTGACAATGAAAAAAGCCTGTGGGTTTGGATAGCGAGGGTCCTCCATTGGCACCAGTGTTGCCATTCCGTTTTTGTCGCATCCAAGGTACAAGGTATTGTACTGACTACTCTTGAACACTGTATTACCCCAGTAGTAGTCAGGTTCAAATTTTGATTCTTCTGTTGGAGTTGGCTGAAAAAACAAACAGTTTATATATGAGTATAATTGAACACTAAAATGCATGTTATTAAAATTCTTATATCAGAAAAACTATAAAAATCGACGACGTTTCGACGCTGCTTCACGTGGTAATCAATCAAAAAAAGAATATAAGAATATATAAATAGTGAAACAATCGGAAAATATATGCGATGGTCCCATGGGTATGGTTATGAATATTAAATAGCTAAGAAAAAATCTTTATGTTCTTAGTTTTCAATAATCAATCAAACACTTACTTCGACAACTATTTCCTGTCCTTTCGCGGTTATATATAAATAACCTGCACCCACCTCCGGAAAAACTAAATGAAATACATTCATTCCCACGAATTTCGCCTTTATCACGGCTGAAAGCAAAATGTATAAGATTTGTTATCCGGTAGCAAAAACGAAATGGGCATACCCTCGAGGGGGGGACTCCCATATAAAAATGACCGGGGTGCTCGTCGTACCTTCAGTGTGTACCTTTTAGGGATCAAAATTTGTAGATTGGTACCGCTTAGGGTGCTACAATCTAAAATGACCACCGTACATGTTAGAATTACCGCGTTGTCTTTTAGGGCATTGAGCAGAAAAGAGTGACAGAATATGACGTGTGTTGTTTTAGAATTGATACCTTTTAGGGGTAAAAATTCATTTGAGCCACGCCCATTCCTTTTACGGCGTTTTTCGATAATTTGGGTATTGCACACCCGTCATTTTAGTATATAGGAATTGCCCCGCCGGTGGCCCACTGTGCATTCATCACACATCAGCAACATACGATTACCGTAACCGCATTCCAGCTTACCGTAAAAGCTATATCATGCGCCTTTTGAAATTTGGATTTTTTTTTAATAACCTACTGCCCTCTCTCTATTATTTTTTAAGAACTCCCCCCAACCCCCCTCCCATCTTTCCATTTAGTTTTCAGAATCAAACCATGCTTTGAAAAGTCAAAATGATTTTAATCAAGTAAATGAAAACATGTCTTAACCAGTTTGCAGAAGTTCAGCACCTCTTCCAGGCCTTTATTTTCATTGGCAACCAAAAACCTGTAGCTGCTATTGTTTTCAGGGATAGGAGCATTGTTTCATTCATGTATCTATTGTTTCGTTCTCCAATCACAGACGTTGTCTGGACAGCTTAAGGGTGGCTCCCAGTTTGTGGAGAAACTTGGTCTCACAATGTCTAGAAATTCCATCATATTAGGGAATTTGTCTTTCTTTAGCAGGTGGTGTTTACGATTTCTTAAACAAGCTTCCCCCTCCCCCCTTAAGCTTTCCCCTCCATCCCCTCTCTAAGACGCCCCCCCGCCCCTCTCCCCCTATAAAGTCCTGACATTAAGTAGCCCCGGTCTACGTTATACAGACAACTGAGTGGAATTGAAATGTCTCCAGGGTCTAATTAACATAAATCCCATGGTATGATGGCTTACATAAGGGAGTACCCCCCAACCCCACTAGAGGGGAGACCAAGTGGCAACGGCGTAGTTCATTTTATCAACAGTATTTACACGGACGTTCATAAACGAATTACTTACTGTTATTACTGTCAAAGGCACCCTTGCAATTTACTAACGTCGGGTTCTCGGGATCTCTCTGCATCAAACCGTTACCAACGGGACTCCACAGACGATAAGGGACGGATTGATTGATCGGGTGGAATTTCTTGTCTGAAGGCTCTACTTCGCACTGCATTCTTATTGAGTACCAGGGAATCAAAAAGTGCGGAAAGTGGGCGTGTACGTGGCAGTTCTCCGAAACATGATCTTTGCAACCAGAATCCTGAAGTGAGAGAAGAGAATCAAACATTTTAACGCCGGAAAAGTATTCTCGTTTATTTTGCAAACTAAGCGTAATAGCTGTGTGATTCTGCATATTTAATACACATGGGCTATATCTGGAGCATATTATCACATATTTAGGGGTTGGGAGAGAATTATTTTCTGAAGCCAGAGCGGGGTGGGAGAGGGAAAAGCCGATGAGGTATCTCTCAGAGTATATTTAACTATTATAGCGCTCAAGCTTGCGTGATATCGCCTAATACTTAGCCGACGAGGCAGTAGACCGAGTCGGCTAAAATTAGGCGATATCACGCAAGCTTGAGCGCTATAATAGTTTTATAATACAACACATTGATAACAAAGCACAGTTTGAAGAAAAAATATCGCCGACAAGCCTTTTATTTTAAAAAAAGCTTACATATGTTTTACCGCGCGAAACTTGCAACATCACACAGTTCATGAATGAAAGTGTCGCCTTTGTCAATATTGCGCAAGCTTGAACACTATAACTGTTTTATAATTCAACACATTGATCAATAATAAATCACCGTTTCGAGAAAAAATTCATTGAGATATACAACCTTTTATTAAGTAAGGCCCGGTTCAGACGCCGAACTTTTCATGAGCCGAACTTAATTCGAATTTGGACCGACCCAAATTAACAAAAGTACGCCTGTTGATTCAGACGCCGAACTTAATTAGCCGAACTTAATTCAGTTTAAAGAGAAACAAATCGAAAGGTCAGCGATTTTCAGGCAAAGATGTCTTAACACGCACCAGTCGTTATAATAATTTATGCATTAGGTTCGGCTCATGAAAAGTTCGGCGTCTGAATCAAAGCCGTTCCAAAGCCGAAATTCCCGGCTGAGCCAGGCGAAAAGAACGGCTGAGCCGTTCCAAATTCAAATAGCCGTTCTTAACTGATTCAGACGCCGAACTTTTCATGTACTTAATTCAAGGTATTAGGTTCGGCTCATGAAAAGTTCGGCGTCTGAACCGGGCCTAAAAGGCTTACAACAATATTTTACCTCGCTCCATTTCGTACACAACAAGCAGCGAATGCCAAAACGTTTGCGGAGCTAAAATTAATTTGAGTGTTTCTACGAAGGGCTTTCGTCTACGTTAAGAACGAGACAGCGTAGTGATTACACAAATAAAAACACAGTAAAATGGCATATAATTTCTTAGTTACAAGTGTTTCGTGTCTTAAAAAGTTCAATTCAGAATCAAAACAAATTGAGCAAACAAACGGCTGCCTAAACATAGCGGCGAAAAGTCTGAAAGAACTGCAGCGTGGACAGTATGTCTTGCAAAAATTCACAGCTTTAGGATACAAGAAACGGTTAAAACATCGTTACCTGTAGTTGATGTGGCTTTTAGTCATGTTCATCAGCGCACTCAGTAAATTTTCAAACATCGAAGTACGAGCTGAGTCGATCGCTGTTGTTTACAAACTTGCTCGTTTTAGTTCCTACAGCCATAGGGGCGTCAATATTCGCTTAAAACAAAGATCAGAAACTTTTCTGAGTAAGTATCAAGTCTAATCATATTCCAGAAGTGATTACTAAAGGCATTTTCCTAAAATTGTGCTCCTTCATTCACTTTTTGTCGAGCGGTTGACTTTGAACCAGCTTTCATTCACCTTCGCCAAGAAACACTGCACTGCGACCGCGACAACGCGAAAATTTCGCGCCTTTTTTGTCCAATCATGTGATCAATAATTTTTCTCTTTTCTTTTCTTCTCTTTTTTTCGTTCCTTTCCCTTTTTTATCTAATAGTTCCCGCATTTTTCTCCCAAAAACACGAAAGTGCAGGCAGCGGTCATTTTCATTTTCCTTCAAAATGCGAAATTTACCGCCATCGTTGGATATACGTCATGTAGACATAGCGTATATCGATAACTTTTTGACCATATTTGGGCAGTGTATTAATGTGTTGAATTATAAAGCGTATTATCTGCGGTAGAGCGGTTATCAACTGACCATTCCATTGCTAGGATACAACACTTGTTTATCTCTCTTTAAAATGTTCATGATGTCATTATAACGAGCCTGAAGCCCGTTCCTTAGCTGTTCCTTAGAAGTCCAGATAACTTCAATCTTAATCAATTAGACAGGTCTTGAGAATTAAGGAGATGATCGCCCAAGAGGAATTCTCTTGTGGTCATTTATTAACAACTTCTCCCTACTAATGATCATGAGAAATATATAGGGACGAGAAAGGAGAACTGATTTGAAATTGGGGATTAATGGGTTAAATATAGTTTATAGATCAAATAATATAGTACTGAACATAGTTAAGATCAAATACTTTTTCTTTTAGTGGTATACTTCTGAACTTTCCAACATACAAGTCTTTTACTATGCTGGGTGACCGATCTTTTTATATACTTTTTTTTTACATACTTTTTTTTTTATATATATACTTTTTTTTTACAGCGAAAGATCTGTACACATGTGGACTTTATATTCCACCGTGTAATTCAAAATATTTCAATCCTGAACTATTTGAAGAACTTGAAAATGATATCTTAAATTTCGGCACCATTGTCACCATTTTTAGCGTTACTTTAAAAAGCCAAAATACATCTTTATATCAGTGAAATTCCAAAAATAAGTATCCAGTTTTGTTTAAAATTATTCTACAAGTGCTCTAAAAGTAAAAATAAGTGTCTTGGGCTGCAGATGGCCAAGATGATGAAAATGGATTGTATCTTGAAAAAATTGGGCCAATTTTTTCAAGTTTATCGCTTGTGTCTTAGGGACGGACCATTAGATTTTTGAGAGGGGGGGGGGGGGGGGGGGGGGGGGGGGGTTGGGCAATTTTTTGGTGCAGGATATTTTTTTTCTACGCTCGAGACTGTGCAGGATTTTCTTTTTGCCATGATTTGCTTGCATGATTTTATTTTGCGAGTCTATATGTTTTAATGCCTGACACATATACGTGTTAGGCGGAATACTAGAAAGGCCATACTAGAGACAGGAATACTACAGCAAGTCAGATCTGATGTAACACTAGCTTGATAGCATGAAGCCTGGCCACGGTGTTGTAACTGCCCCTACAATTTTCTTTACACCAGCCCCTGTTGATGTCGCTTCCACAGCCCATCGTAATACACCAACCATCTTACAATTACAGGGGCGGCGCCGGAAATATAATGTTGGTGGGCGAATCTTCCTGTGCCGTGCGCCGAAGGCGCGAGCTTCTGGGGGGTCAATGTCTGGATAATGCAATGATTTAATCTTTCTTGTGACATAGTTTGTTCGTAGATATGTCTTGAGCCTTCTTAGGGCAGAGGCCGAGCGCTAACTCACAGCATTGATGGATTTTGTTTGATGGATTTGTCGGTAGCTGGAGTCCGATAGCTGACGTCCGAGAAACTCAAGGGGTATTGAAATGGTTGGTTCACAATATCCAATCTCCAGTTAAAGTCAGTCACAATATCTCCGATGCTAAAATTGTAGGCTATTGATTAATTAACGGAATATTTATTTTGCAAACTCTAATGCATTAAAGTGCCCCGCCATCAGATTGGTCAAAGGATGTTGCTACAATTTCATCTCCGCCCACGCCATTTTGAGCTGTCGAAGTTGGTGGGGCAAATGCCCCACCTGCCCACCGGTAGCGCCGCCCCTGCAATTACAAGCTTGTTGTACAACACATAAACAAAGTATTTCTCATCCATTGAGATATACATGTACCTACAATGCCACTGTACAACTATAAAAGAGCCATTCTTATGTCAGAAAATATCTCACATGCTTATGAAATCAGCTAAAAAGCCTACAAAGAAACACAACTTACATCGGGTCAAAAATAAACCATTGTTATTGGCTAAACTGAACAAGCCAAGAAAAGATAAAACATTTGATCCTCCCCAAGTGCATGTAAGTCGCTAACATTCTACAACGTCAGTGTGATTTATTTGTGTTCTGGCATCTGCTTCTGGATATAAAATATTGTTCTAAAAATATAAAGCTTTGCGGGAATTTTTTTCCTGGGGTTTTTGTTTTGCACGATATTTTTTTTGCAGTTCAAGGCCGTGCTCGAATTTTTTTTGGTATTTGCCCAAAACCCCCCCCCCCCCCCCCCCCCCCCCCCCCCCCCCCCCCCCCCCCCCCCCCCCCCCCCCCCCCCCCCCCCCCCCCCCCCCCCCCCCCCCCCCCCCCCCCCCCCCCCCCCCCCCCCCCCCCCCCCCCCCCCCCCCCCCCCCTCAAAAATCTAATGGTCCGTCCCTTAGAAAATCCACTAAAACCGATTATGCTTTATTTTCTCTGCTAAAATTCACTTGATATCTTCCTGTTAGTGTTCTTTAAGCATTTCGTGTACGACAAAGGTACTTAGTTTTAATTTGGGACGGTTTTGACCCGAAAACCTGAAAATCACCATGACATAGCTCCTTTAAATATTGTTTTGCGAGAGAAGTATCATATTGTTTTAACGGAATACAAAAAATTATTTGCAAAAAAGAACTGAATACTACAATTCAAAGATTACCGAACTAGAGGAAACCACTAAAAACCCGGATAAGAAAAGTTTTTGGCAGTGTTTAAAATCAATGGATGACACTCGAAAAGACAAAGATGATCTTCCGTTGATCTCAGAGGAAAACTGGCTTCAACATTCCACTCACTTCATTCAAATGAACCTTTAAATTCTGCACAACAGACAATAATCAATGAACTACAACAACTTGAGAGTCGGAAAAATCAGTTATGCTCTTTGGATTACTTAATCACCGAAAATGAAATACTTATAGCTGCGAAAAAATAAAATAAAATAAATCGTCTTTTTCAGACAAAATAAAAAATGAAATGATTAAAGCTAGCCTTCACGACATGATGCCGATATATCAAAAACTTTTTAATACAATTCTCAATCTAGGAACAATGCCTCAAACTTGGTGTAGCGGCCTTATTACACCAATATATAAATCAGGAGGAAAAAGTGATCCATCAAATTATCGAGGAATTTGTGTTTCAAGCTGTTTGGGAAAATTGTTCTGTTCTATCCTTAATCAAAGACTCCTTGAGCATGTTTACTCTCATAACATACTCCACAATTCTCAGATTGGATTCTTGCCCAAAAATCGTACAGCAGACCATGTCCTCACTCTGAGAACTTTAGTAGATAAATATGTGCATCAACACAATGAAAAAATATACGCTTGTTTTGTAGATTTCAGGAAAGCTTTTGACTCAGTCTGGCATGACGGACTTGTACAAGCTATTGCAAATTAATGTGGGAGGTCGCTTTTACAATTTAATAAATAATTTGTACTCAAACTCTACATGTTCCTTAAAAATTGGAAAAAGCCAAACACAACCCTTTCAATACGCAAGAGGTGTACGCCAAGGTTGTATTTTAAGCCCATTGCTATTTAACCTCTATGTTAACAACATACCACATTCGTTCGAAAATATTTTATCGGATCCTTTTGTTCTACCGAATGGCACAAAATTAAACTCACTTTTATATGCGGATGATTTAGTCATACTTTCAAGATCCAAAACAGGACTGCAAACTTGTCTTGATAAGTTATCTTCCTATTGCAACTCGTGGATGTTAAGTATCAATCCAAAAAAGACCAAAGTTATGATCTTTCAGAAACGTGCTAAGAAATGTACTGAGTCTAGTTTTCACATAGGCAATAAAATGATTGAAATCGTCCAAAACTACATTATCTAGGGTCTGTAATCTCTTCAACGGGTAACTTTTCAATGGCACTTGACCAGCTAAAAGAGAAGGCCCTTCACGCTCTTTTCAGTCTAAGAAAACATACAAATTTCAGTAAATTGTCCCCATCCCTGGCAAGTAAAATCTTTGACACGATGATCTCCCCAATTTTAACATATAATAGCGAAGTTTGGGGTGTGTACACAAAACCGGATTTTAAGTCTTGGGACAGCTCGCAGATTGAAAAAATCCATTTACAATTCTGCAAACGTTATCTAGAAGTAAGCAATAAAGCATCAAATGTGGCATGTAGAGCTGAACTAGGAAGGTTTCCTCTTATTATAGCTATTAATCAGAAAATAATTAATTATACCTTATATCTTCAAAGTAAGGACAATAACTCTATTGTTAAACAGATCTTTTTAATGTCCGCAGATCTTCACTCTTCTGGTAAAAATAGCTTCTACTCTAATCTTATAAGGATATCCGAATTCTATAATTTGCCTGATTTTGACCCTATTTTCTTAACTGAAACTAAAATCGAACATTATGTAAACTTAATGCAACAAAATATATCCTATATTGGCGACATATCATTCAACACTCTAAGAAACTCGAATTTTATAATATCTTTAAGAACGAATATACGCCTTCTCATTACTTAGACCTTACAAGGAAATCAAATGACAAAACAATTAGTAAAATTTCGTATAAGTAATCATAAATTAATGATTGAAATTGGTAGATATGAAAAATCACGAGAGATGATAGATTGTGCCCTACTTGTGGATCTAATGAAATTGAAGATGAAATTCACTTCCTTTTCCACTGTCCTAAATACTCAATTATTAGGGACGGATTTTACAGGAAAATAGGGTATCACCTACCAAATATAAAACAGTTATCTCCTTCAGAAGTTACCAATGAATTAATGAACTCTCGTAATTATTTTGTAAATATTCATTTGGTGAAATTCATTATTTCATGCTTAGATCTCCGCAATAATCAAATTATCAAATCAGACTGATTGTACTTTCCCTTTCTTTATTATATTATTGTAATTTCATTTTGTTATGTTGTAAAGCTTTGCAATACTGTAAGGATTTATAGTCATGCAAATAAAGCTACTTGTTGTTGTTGTAGCTGCCCCTAAACTATGGAACAATCTTCCCCTTTTTATTAAAAAATATCTCTTCTGAAAATAGTTTTAAAAGTCTTTTAAAACACAGTCATTTGTTTCAGAAGGCGTTTCTTAGCTAGTTATTTTTTCTATTATTATATAATTTTATAAGTGCATATCATAATCATTGTTGTTAATTTTAACAAGAACTTGTACTAGAGACGTATTTTAGGATTTTTAAAGTAATATTAAGGGCTTGAAAGTAGTTATATTTTCTCGTAAACATTGTAATGCGCAGCTGAAAATGTTATTGATATCTGCGCAATATAAGTTTATTATTATTATTATTATTATTATTATTATTATTATTATTAAGTCCTCACAGTACATATGTACCTTCGTAACATGTTTGGAGGTAATTAACGCCTTCACTTTAATATTCTCCCGCAGTTTTGCATCTTTCGCAAGGTCGGTGTAATCTTCAAAATATCGTCATAACGTTGGAACCTGACATTCGCCGGTGCAATATCGTCCGACAGGACATCAGAAAACACACGCAGAAAATAGTGACGCAGGTCCTGCGCTTGCTCGCCATCTTGGAAATTCACAATGCGCTTGAAGTCGCCGAAAGTACATGCAACTTTTTGGATTCCCTCATGGACCACATTTTGATCGCGTATAAAGCTATAAAGCAAATAAAAAAATGTTGCGTTATTTTGGATATGTTATTTAATAACAAGATGAACAAGAGATTTTCTGTCAGAAAAATACATTATGTTGATGAATAGCCATACACAAACAAGATACAAGATGTTGATAGCTTAGTAGAAGAAATATTTTGTAACAAGTGCTTTCCTTGTAAAGCCCAAAAGGATTTGTCGAGAGCTCCTGCTCCATAGATAATAAGCTGTTATAAGTAAAAAGAAATGTAACATAGTTATTGGGGCGAATATAGCCTGCGAGCAAGCTCTCGGGCTCAGGTTCGGGCATTTGGGTCGGGGTAAGGGGTAAGGGGTGGAGGAGGAAAAGGAGATACCCCGGAGCCCGAGAGCTTGCTCGCAGGCTAGGGCGAATAAACACTAATTTGTTGTTATAAAGTGGTGTTACGCTAGACTACGCGGTTTCTTGCAACTTCCCTGTCAGGAAATCTTCGACACAAAATTGTACTATCGCCACCGGAGCTATTGTCAAGTTACATATATCAATACTCGTCTTACGCAATAAACCCAGTTATCACGCAGCTTTTTAGAACTCTAATTTCATTGGACCTTTATATCACGCGGCTCTATTGTTTTCAGGGCTAGGGTCCATTGTTCTGTTGTTTGTTCTATTGTTTTCTCAGCCAATCCTATAAGGCGTTCCGAGAGCTTCATGATGCAATAAACCACACATTTCTTGGTTTTTTCGGCTCAATAAACCACTCGAGATGTTGTAAGAACATGAGACTAAGGGCCTGTTCACATGGAGGTGGGGGACCCGGGAAGGTGACTAGGTGAGGTGGGGTAACCAATCTCTCCCTACCATCTCTCTTTTTTTCTTGATCGTGTTCACATGAAAGGTGGGGTACCTCACCGAGACGGACTGCCCGGTCAGCCGGGCCGGGTAACCCGCTTAGCTGGGATTTTTCTCCATGTAAACGCTGAAGGTGGGGTAACCCGCCTAGCTGGGGTCATGTTAATCCGGGCATTTATCTTTAGTTTGAATATTCCGCCAAAGCCCGCCAAAACAACATGGCTACCAGCCGTTACAGGCCTGGCGAGCTTATCCGCCAATTTCATCTTCCAAACGTCAAGGAAAACAGTTTTATTGAAAAAAATACTGAAGAACTTGACAGTGCGAGCGACAATTTAAGCATGGTGTCCGATAATCAAGCTGATCTGCTGAATCAAACTGAAGTTTTTTCCGAAACAACAACAATACGGAAAGCTTCATCAGATCCAAACAGTTCGTCAGCCCAAATCTGCGACTGGGAAGAAGTCAAACAACATAAGAACCCATAGCGACCACGCGATAGCATTAAGAAACCTCACCCCAGCGCAACCCCTCGGCTATCACAAAATATCGTGATTTGTAATCAGTGTCTTGCAGATCAATTGATCTGCTCCGCCACTGACAAATCACGCATGTGACTCTTGTCAGTCTCGCAGATCAGTTGATCTGCTCGCCACTGACAAATCACGATTTTTTGCTCAAACTCGTCCAATAAGGGACGGACCATTAGATTTTTGAGGGGGGGGGGGGGGGGGGGGGGAGAGGGGGTGGGCAATTTTTTGGTGCAGGATATTTTTTTCTACGCTCGAGACTGTGCAGGATTTTTCTTTTTGCCATGATTTGCTTGCATGATATTTTTTTTGCGAGTCTATATGTTTTAATACCTGACACATACACGTTTTAGGAATACTAAAAAGGCCATACTAGAGACAGGAATACTGTAGCAAGTCAGATCTGATGTAACAGTAGCGTGATTGCATGAAGCCTGGCCGCGGTGTTGTAACTGCCCCTACAATTTTCTTTATACCAGCCCCCTGTTGATGTCGCTTCCACAGCCCATCGTAGTACACCCAACCATCTTACAATTACAGGGGCGGCGCCGGAAATATAATGTTCGTGGGGCGAATCTCTGTGCCGAGCGCCGAAGGCGCAAGCTTCTAGAGGGGTCCGGGGGCATGCTCCCCGGAAAATTTTTGAAATGAAACTCTTTGAAATGCTATTTCCAGCGTTCTTGAGACCGAGACCGAGAAACAGTTTCCAAGGCCAGCTTTGAGTTCAGTTTAATTCTCATGAAAAGTACATGTACACGAAACACTTTCTGAAACGTGGGTGTAACTCCATTTTGGTTGTTTGTTCAAAGTAAATTCGACTGTCACTCGAATATTCTCTGTCAATTCTTTTCAGTATGGGAAGGCTTTGGAAACGAATTTTCCAAAGCGATTTTCTCTGTCATTAGAGGAGGGTCTCAATGGGGTTAACCGTTAGCCGTAAAACGCCCCAAAATTAGCCGTTAGGCGTAAAATTTGGTAAAAAATTAACCGTTAGGCGTAAAAAGTCGAAAAAAAGTTAACCGTAACATTTTTATAGCCATGGTTTGTAAGTGTCGAAATCTTTTGTTAAGACGTACTGTTGTGATGCTATACATGTGTCTTGTCTCCACGACGGCGACGCGTTCTGCCCTGGAACCGAAAAAAAAAAAAGAATTTGGCCCAGGCCCCTTTAGATTCGCTACCCTCGGCAAACCGAAAGTGTCTGCTTTTCGTAGGATGAGTTGACAACTTATTGTTAACACCGTTTTTAGATGTTATTCAGTTTCTTCATCCAGTCTTCTACTTAGCACCTGCTGTGCTGCGACTGCTAATCCTTATGGCTGTTGTGAAAGGAATTATAAGTCAGTCTGTAAAAGTCTGTATCGAGCTGCAGAGGAGAAGCCAATCGAAAGGTATAAAGCGCGAATCCAAGTGAAAGATGAGCACCATTCCAATGGTGCCTTCAAAAAAATCTAACCGACTTTTTAGGGCTAAAAGAACGCGCTCAGAAGGTCGGTTTGGGGTCATTTGACCTCAAACTTTACGCCTCGTAAAAATCGGAGGCAAAACCGAAATCTACTCCATTTTCACCCAGCAGCAGCTGGATCTGGAATTACCGTTGTTGCTTGGCTCATTCTATATGACAGCTTTGGCATAACTTGCAAAGGTAGTGACTTCTAAGCCAGTGACGCCAGAGCAGGTCAGTCAGAATGTGAAGAAGGTACACGAGTACATCAAATCTAATGTGAGGAACGTGAAAGAAACCAACCACCTCAAGGAAGATTCAGCAACGAATGACCCTCAAGGAACTGTGTCTCAAAAGACACAAACTTCTGTTGAGCTTCTAATGAATGGTGTGGACAGCCTTATTGGAAACATCACAACTGTTAACGCACAGTACAAAGATAACATTGATTGGAAAACTTTACTTACAAGACAAGTAGAGAACCTTCAAGCGGTTTCTCATTTTAAGCATGAGACGTTTAGTGCCCTTCAATATGCGTATATACCACAGACTTCGGCGACTACTGTATATCAAAGGAATCTTTAAAGCGAATAACCAAATGAAGCGCGAAATACTACACTCACCCATCTTCATACTACCCAGTGCCACAGACGGGGATGTCATTTCGGGATGTACTTTCCACTTCCTTCTGAGGCGCTTTCCAAAAAGAATGAAGAGACAATGAAGGATTGGCTGGAGAATTACCGTCCGGTGAGGCAAAGAACCGTGAGGAGCGAGACAACGAAAGATAAAGCAGGAGCTTTGCCCCCGGCAGTGTATGCAAAACAAAGACCTGATGCTGCTGCAAGGGTATGCTTTCCATCTGACCAGGTCGAACAAGCGTCCCCTGCCTCCACTGCCTCCCCTATGACACGCTCTGAAGTGTCATTAAGTTTCATAAGCGATAACAACATTCCGCAAGTCACGCTCGCGTCCGCTGCTGATTTAAACCAGGGTGAGGAGTACGAAAGCGATTCGGATGACAGCGATAACGATATGGATGCGATATCTAAGCGCAGAAAGGTATAAACTACGTCATAAATAGAAATTGAAGCATTTTACGCTCGTTTAACACTGAGACATTTATTAGGCACATAACCGTCATACAAGTTAATATACCTATGACGTTGTTTACTTGGAACAGAAAAAGTATAGTGTACAACTTTCTCAGTGTTGTTTAATACAGCATTTCAAAGAATATAAATATTAGTATAAATCTATAAATATTAGTAATATTAGATATAGTATACCATAGTAGTATGGTATATTCAATATCACAATTCTTATAATAATGCCCACCCCCCCCCCCCCCCCCCCCCCCCTCAAAAATCTAATGGTCCGTCCCTAATTGATAATTATCTCATACTTTGCAATTGATCAGACCGTGTGGCATGAAAATTTCGGGATCTAATTTCCGCGAATTTCGCGGGGTTTTTCAACGGTCCGTGAAAATAAACTCTAGCGAAAAAACGATTTGTGAAAAATTTACTCCTGTGCATTAATTCAGATCATAAAAAAATGGTTCGTCCGAAGGGACGAGAAATCGAGCAGCCATCTTAAGGTACGTATGTGAAATACCGGACAGAAACTTGCCGTGTTCCGCGAAATTTTGTCACCAATGGTAAATTCGCGAAAATTTGTTCCCGCGAAACGAAAAAAAAAGTTCCCGCGAAAATTTTATGACGCACGGTATAAGTGCAATGAATTCGAACAAGGGTTAATGATCATATGTTTTCCGATCCAGAGTTTCTCGTTTTATGAAACTACTTTGTTTTTGTGCATGCGTTTTCACACCCTCTCCTTTTCATGATGTAGAATCAATTTGACAATAAAAATCTGCGATAAAATATTATAAAACATAACACGACGTTTCGACGTTTCCAGAACGTCATTATCAAGTGAAAATGAAATAATGAAATCGAGTATATATAGTAAAAAGATGAATAAATTAAAAGGCATTGCATTTTCCTTTTGACCATGTTCGCTGAGACTTGATCTTTGAACGGAATACTGACTCTTAAAGTTTCATCAGATTTTGTCTTAGCTTCTGGTGTAGAGAAATAATCACATTTGTCGATGATACAATTCACCAATTCACCAATGCGCGATCTCAGTTCAAAAATCGGCATTGATGTACAACCAATCTACACCGGTAAGAAACTTGAACAGGACCTAAAGCTTAAAGAAATCAAGCCACGCATCGTAAATCAGCATAGTGTTGTTTACTGTTTTAAATGTGATTTGTGTGATTCAAATTACGTCGGATATACGACGCGTCATTTGTTTCAACGCATTGCTGATCATCAATATTCTGCCATTGGTCGCCACCTGAGAGATACCCATGGGAACATTGACTTACTCAATGAGAGCCAGTTTAGAATGCTTAAACTAGTAGTAATCATAGATTATAGTGCGTCTCCTTATCCGTGGCACCTCGTCTTAGCCTAGTACCTCAGTTTCATGAATTAATTCAGCCACTGTTGAAAAGGGCAATGTCGCGAGATATGTCACGCAGGCAAAACGTCGGGCCGTCATCAAACAAATTCACGCTATCGCCGTGGAATCGGGTAAAATCCTGCCGTGCTGTGTACTCCGAAGGGTCTCAGATTTTTCCGACATATAAATGGTATATTTGTCTTGATTTCATTTCGGTTATTTCTCCGATTCTGAAATCATACTCCTCAGTACATGTACCAATACCGGAACCGGGAATGAGAAATTTCGACGTTTAAGTCACGCAACATTCAACGTGAAATTTCCAATTTGCAAGTAAGACACAAGACTGTTGAATATAATTCCTTTATTAGCTAGACAAATTGTAGTCACAAAACTGCGAAATCTTTAGTCGCAAATGCGCCCGATACAGGCGCAATTTCGAGCACTGTAAAGTTAAATTATCTGCGTTCGCCTGGCGCGGCCGGTCAGTGAATTATTGCTACAAGACATAAGCGAATTGCACCGTACCGTAGAACATCGCGAAGAATGACGTCGGTATTTAGGTGAAAGCTTCCCAAATCAGGCAGAGAACCACAGCAAAATCAAGATAGAACATTCAAAACATACCAGAACGGCAGCGAGGAAAATCTGTAACTTCTTGCTTGATTCCAAAGAGACCCAACAACTTACTTGGTCCGGAGAAGAACCTTCGTCCAATTTTTCCACTGCGTACTTTTACTAGGCATTGAAATATTGAGCCGTACGATTCCAAAATCGGGAAAATATCCGAAACTAAATCAAGACAAATAGATTATTCACATGTGACATTTCGAAACCCCAGCTCCCCAGGATGATGCCTGATTTCCACGCGATGCTGGATACTATTGTGACGTTTCAAAATGGCGCAGATTTGGTACCGACACTTTTCTCGATTCGTTCCGCTTAGCCTAGACGACGCGCTAAGAATGCTGGATACTATTGTGACGTTTCAAAATGGCGCAGATTTGGTACCGACACATTTCTCGATTCGTTCCGCTTAGCCGACAAGATTAGGAAGCGTCTCCTTCGTCGACGCAAAAATGTAGCACGAAATGGGATTGTCTTGTTTATGAAATGTTGTACATAAGAACAATAAGACCCAATTTAAACACCCAGAGCGACTCTATTAGGGCCAAACTCTTTGTTTGACTTTCAATGCCTTTTAATTTATTCATCTTTTTACTATATATACTCGATTTCATTATTTCATTTTCACTTGATAATGACGTTCTGGAAACGTCGAAACGTCGTGTTATGTTTTATAATATTTTATCGCAGATTTTTATTGTCAAATGTTTTACCAAATCTTTACTTAGTAGAATCAATTGATGATACAAATCCCGGTAAAATAAAAGAAATTTGTCAAACTAAACCAGCTCTTAAAGTTTGCATTTAATCCCGCGTTACCTAAATTGTGCTTTCATGCAGGAGCTCTGTCATTTTGGATAATAATTACATTTTTCTCGTAGCTCTCCAGTAGCTACCTGACTTATCCATGCTATCTGTTCTTCCACTATCACAAAGGGAGAAAGTGGATTGATACTTGAGTAGTTTAATATAATCGGAAAGAAATCTTGTTTGTGTTCTGTGGTAACAACGACAATGAACAAACATGATGGCAATATAAGTTGCATATTTGCCTTCGTACCCATGAAATTAATAATTTCGCGCATGTAGTATTAAAAGCGGCAAAATGAAAACAAATGAATCACGCCGCTAATACAGAAATGTCTAAAGGGACTGTGATGTGATATGATAGGCTGTGTTTGGTAATAGTGGACGGCGAAATATCTTAATGACAGA
The DNA here is from genome assembly GCA_024195265.1 of Dendrophyllia cribrosa. Taxonomy (NCBI): domain Eukaryota; kingdom Metazoa; phylum Cnidaria; class Anthozoa; order Scleractinia; family Dendrophylliidae; genus Dendrophyllia; species Dendrophyllia cribrosa. The sequence goes on from JAJLRJ010000009.1 coordinate 17,340,469, forward strand.
GCAAGATGTAATGGACCCTACGCAAAGGTAACAACTATACCTATTGAAACAGGACGAATTGAAAAGCGTACGCAAATGTAAGGTCACTGGAAATAAACGCCGCACTGCGGGCTTAATTATGTGCAACTACGTATACATCCACATAACCCTGTAAACTATAACACAACGAAATACAGCTTACTTGGAATAACGGTAGTCATGAGAAAAAGATCATCCAGCGGTACTGACCTCGAGGCAGAATGAGCAACATCTACCAATCAAAGTCATTATTTATACACTTTACCGACCGCAAAACAATTACCGACACTAGGCACTCAAGTGGATTGATCCGTGAAATACTCAGTCATAACTAATTCGTCTTTCCTCGTGGCTTAAACCACAAAATCAATAGAACAAAAAGAATTATTTTTTAATTTTAAAGGCATCTTTTCTTCTGTCTAAACTAACCATTGATTATAGCTATAAACCAGTTCTGATATAGCGCGGTTTTCAATTGCATGTCATGGAGTGTCGAAAGGAATTTACGTTTGCCCATGTTTCTATGGTTAAAAGAAAACTCGCGTCACAGCCACATTGAGAAGTAACTGAACCAAAACAATCGTGACTTTCTACTGGCAAGCGTCTTCTTGCGTGCTTGATGCATGCCGACTACAATATTGTACTGCGTCTATTGTGGTTTCCTGAGAGTGATTTATCGGATTCGGCTTGACGACACACAACAAAAATCGCACTAAGAGCCAGTATCAGTAAAACCGCATACTGATGTAACTGCTCGTGTAAAATCAAAGCCGCTGCGTGCGACTGACAAGATATACATACAGTTTCAATAACATATAGGAAAGAAACAGCCTTACCGTAAAGTGTGGCGCGCTTTTCTGCCATGTCAGCCCAAAACCCTTACGAGATCGTAAGGGTTTTTTTCGGCTGGTATGCAAACAGTATTGTAACAAAGAAGCGCTTTTTCATTAAATTTGGTGTAAATTTTTGTAAAGAATTGACGATTGAGGACATGTGGTGTGCTTATATATAAGAGAGGGTACAACCGGAATAATGTTTTGTTGCCAAACCTATAACTGGGTGGGCGTATAACCGCGGGGGGGGGGTTATAATCGGCGTTTCACCCCGGTGTTTGTATCTTTTTAGATACACTAGAAAGTGAAACATGAACCGTTCGGGTAAGTCCAACATATTGGCAATAACATTGGTTTAAGTACAACGTTGAACATCCCAGGTATAACCGTTACACAGGGCACCTTCGAGGTTCGTCTGTCCGTTCATATTTACACGAGTCCTCAATTCCAGTTACAACGTTCTGCAACGACCGTTACGCCGCGTTAGAACGCATGACAACGGGCAGAGGTGCGTGTACCGTGCGTCTGTCTGTTGTTCATATTTGCACGACAGTTTTTCCAGTATAACGTGTGCTATGCTAAACTGATTAAACAAAAATACATACACACTGAAACTGATTGAAACTGAAACGGTGTTCTTTCCGGTCCGTCAGTTGTGTCCGCATATAGTGCGTGCTTCGCTCGACTGCATCATGTTCCTTCCGGTACGTCATATCCGGCATATTCAGTCGAAGTTTCGGCTTTGGTCTTAACTTGAGTGCTTGAGTGTTTTGTTTGTTTTTACCATGCATAAACAGAAGAATTTATTCCGTGTTCGATTATCTAAAGGTACTTGTTTGCAGAACGTTCAATATTCGCGCTGTTAACGTTCATGGGAAATCAGTGCACGTGGAGTTCTAATTCAGCATTGGCAGAAACAAGGTAAGTACTGACAGTAGCTGCGTCTGTCTATTGACTTTTTGGCGTGGAAACAAGTAAAAGCTGATAAAGCCAAGCAGTTATATCTTTGCCTTTCTCAACGATGTTGACAGTACATCGCATGCAAGGAAAGAGAGTATTAGAGAGGAAGGAAACGTCAGTCAGACTAAGTATTTTTTAACTTAAAGGACTTTATATGTGGGCGTGCCTAAGTGCTCGTTTCATCCTATGATATTGAAAAGGATACTGTATGTATACCCTACTTTTAATATGTGTTGAATTCTGTCGTTCTTACAGCTGAATACGGCGAATTTCAACGATTTGAACTAAGTGTCTTGCAAAGAAAATAGGAGACGTCTGCGCGCAGGCTATCTTGCGTTGGGTCTTAACGTTTACCTTTATCGTTCAGTCCTATGTATAATGTGCATGTTATATGTATATGTTTTCCCGCGCTTGGTTTCGGCTACCCGTATTTAATTTTCATGTACTGTCTGCGTCCATTGTCACGATTGGATTGGCCAGAGTAATTACTTTGGTTTTGGTTTTACAACACTCGTTTCAACCGCTGTAATGTGTAGTTTTATTGTGCACATCCTTCGCAATGTTTTAGGATCATATAGTCCTTTCCGTATTCTCCTATATTTTCTTTCAATTTTTAAAATATAAACGGTCACACAGTTTGTCTGGGTCCCTGTGAGTAAACACACAGCAAGGTGCACAACTTTACCCGGCATTGACGTTTCAGGCCATAATTTTTATGTAGTTATATTACATAGCAATGCAAAGTATAAACTACTCTGACGATACATAAATACACTGCAGTAGAATAGTTATTATTTACGGTGACTTAATAGTTTACTTTGAAAAATGTACAGGATTCAAATGCTCGTCAACAGATCTAAGCCGAAACTTGCTTAACCTATCCAACTGTCTTTTTCAAAGAAAGCATACCGTCTCGTTGAGGTAACGAAGTAAACACTAAACAGAATGACTCCGCTGTTAAACATTTCGACAGGAGCTGAATCAGCCTAAGCAACAAACGTTTCACATAACGGTACATAACTTAGGCCCCGACCACACTAATGCGTTTTCGTTTGAAAACGCATACATTTTGATGCGTTTTCGCCTATCATCCACACAAAAACGCCCGAAAACGCTGATGAAAACGGAGGCTTTCGAAAACGGTTTCAAAAGTGGAGACTTTTGAAAACGCATCGTTTTGAAAACGCTTCGTTTCTAGTGTGGACAGGTGAAAACGGAGACATTTGAAAACGGTGACGTAAAATCTCTAGTGTGGTCAGGTGAAAACGGAGACTTTTGAAAACGATGACGTACTGAAAGCGTCACATGCCATCGGTTCCAGTCCAAATCAGGGCATCCGTCACCTTTAACACATGCGCAATCCCCGGTCCCAGTCGCTTTCATCGTTTTCGACCGTTTTTTGTGTGTGGGGTGAAAAACGTGAACGATGCGAAAACGCTAGTGTGGGCGAAAATATTTTGCTTCGTTTTCTTCGAGATGAAAACGGAGACTTTTGAAAACGCATTAGTGTGGTCGGGGCCTTACAGACCAGCCGTTCATGCGCATATTTAGGCATTTTAAAGACTTAACCATTTCAATCAATTTATTTTCAATTATTTTTAATATTTTTAAAGAAATACAGTAGCCACGTGATCAGGATCAAATACTGCTTAAAGTTTCCTTTTTCCAGTTTCATTGTTTTGTTTCTGTATTTTTTTCAAACTTAAGTGTTTCGTTATGATCAGCTCAATGAAACTGGTTAGAGCCAAATCAAGTGATACAAAGTATGCCGGTCCCTGGCAAGGAAAAGGCAAGGGCTTGCATGGGGAACAGAGAAGAGCTCACTTTACGAGCTATCAAAGGAGCTACAGTTACTGTAAAAACCCGCGTGTGAGAACCTAGTGGTTTAAGAACCTGCTGGCAGAAATTTGCCATTTTAGTACCCAAAAATATAAGAACCTATTAAGCCAAACAAGATCAAGCCGGTTCTTATCTGTGGGTTACAGTTAAATTATGATAAACATTTTAACCAAGGAGTTTGACTTTGAGATTCAAATTTATATTACAAGAAAATATTTTATTTTTTTTATTATACATGTACAACTCTTGTTGTAGAGATAAGACTACATATACATTCTGTAATCAGTTGTGTTAGCCGGGCTTATTTATCAGTACAGTTGTGAATTAATACTGTATATTTTTTTAAGGACCAAACCCTTTTTTATTTATTTTTCTGGTAATCTACAACTACTGTATATCTAGCTCCTTCCTAGAAATTAAGAACCTAATTAAGAACCTACTGACCTAAATTACCAATAACTACCCCAAAATACAAATATACAAGAGCCTATTTTGCCATGATTATTATGCCTGGGTACATTATCTGTTAAACTGTGGGTTGGCTTGCATTGTTTTCCATTATTTTCTACTGAACAACAGCCATTATTCTTTCTAAACAATATGCATGCCGCCTAAAGGTGTCTGTCTTTAACAAAATAATGCATTTACATTGCTCATATCATAATGGATCGAAATTTCTCAATATATCTATTTTTTGAAGTATTGATTTCAAACTATGTTTCCAGGTACAGAGAAATATAACGTGAACCGATCAATAAGCACGCGCGTGATTGGTATTACTACTGGGATTTATAATTACTTGGCATTACTGTTCCACTGTTCCACTACGCTATAGTTACACTGTGTCACTGTTCCACTGTTCCACTACACTAGTACCACTGTGCAACTGTTCCACTGTTCCACTACACTATAGTACCACTGTGCCACTGTTCCACTGTTCCACTACACTATATTACCACTGTGCAACTGTTCACCACACTATAGTACCACTGTTCCACTGTACCACAGTACCTCTGTTCCACTGTACCACTGTTCCACTGTACCGCTGTTCCACTATTTCACTGTTCCACTGTTCCACTGTGACACAGTACCTCTGTTTCACTGGACCACTGTACCACTGTTCCACTACACTATAGTACCACTGTACCCCTGTTCCACTGTTCCACTACCCTATACTACCACTGTTCCACTGTGCCACTGTTCCACTATTCACCACACTATAGTACCACTGTTCCACTGTTCCACTTCCACTGTACCACTGTTCCACCACACTATAGTACCACTGTGCCACTGTGCCACTGTTCCACTGTTCCACCACACTATAGTACCACTGTGCCACTGTTCCACTGTTCCACCACACTATATTACCACTGTGCCACTGTGCCACTGTTCCACCACACTATAGTACCACTGTGCCACTGTTCCACCACACTATATTATAGCCTGTTCCAAGCGTTCAGATAGTGGGGAAAGCGCGAATAGTTGGGGAAGGCGCGAAGAAAAGCGAGCGAAAATATTGCGGGGAGCAGCCTCCCCGCAATTTTTTCGCTCGCTTTTCTTCGCGTCTTCCCCAACTATTCGCGCTTTCCCTACTATCTGAACGCCTGGAACAGGCTAACTATATTACCACTGTTCCACTCAGTTCACCACACTATAGTGCCACTGTTCACCACACTATAGTACCACTGTGCCACTGTTCCACTGTTCCACTGTTCCACCTCACTATAGTATACCACTGTGCCACTGTGCCACTGTTCAACACACTATAGTACCACTGTGCCACTGTTCCACCACACTATAGTACCACTCTGCCACTGTGCTACTGTTCCACTGTGCCACTGTGCCACTGTTCCACTGTTTACCACACTATAGTACCACTGTGCCGCTGTTGCACTGTACCACTGTTCCACTGTACCACTGTTTCTTTACACTATGCCCGTACATGAAACATAAATGGTGTACTATTTGATCCCGGTACACGAAACACAAGCCCTTTTTTAACACTACATATCATGCGTGTTATAGAACACTGCTGGGGAATATCAAATGAATTTTCGAAGAGAGAATAAACCATTATCGGGTTTTAGTGAGTTTCCAAGAAAACAAGGCGATAAACTTGAAAAAATGATCCCATTTTTTTTTTCAATTTGCAATCCATTTCATCCTGGCCATCTGCACCCCAAGACACCCTTTATTTACTCTTAAAGCACTAGTTGGAATAATTTTAAACAAAACTGGACCATTATTTATGGGTTACCACTGATATAAAAAAAATTGTCTCTTTTTGGGCTTTTGAAAATAACACTAAATGGTGACATGCATAGTCCTTTAAGAAATGAGCATGAAACCAATGATGTCACATGAAAGAGCACGTCATATCAAGTCGCCTTAGCAAGAATAAAAAAGTCGTTTAAATATAAGTTTTCAAAAATCGAGAAAATCCATATAAAGTCGGTATTTTGAAGATGGAAAGTTGTCCAAAATCGGCGTGTATTCAGCTCCTTTTTAACAGATTCGTTTCCTTCTTGGCCTGACTTTTATCATTTTGCTTTATCGGATGCTGGGCATAAGTTTACAGTGCGGCTACTGTTACCGGGGTCACCCAGACAAAGTTAACCAATCACAAAGCAGAACGAGGACAATAGATTCCAACATTTTTAACTTCAGCCAATAAAATGCCGAGTACAGAACAATGAAATTTCAACTTGTTCATTCGTGAAGCTTGTGTTAAATAAAGCTTTAGCTAGCGTTGACTATTCGATTTAAAAATTTGAATAGTTTCACATGCTACATGAATGAATGTCATTTGTCATGCAAGTGAGCGAGAACTGATTTCAAACTGTATGAAAGCAATGAACGCGACGGCCGTATGTTTGGGCGGATTTGAATTCTCGGAAAAAATAAAAACTCAACCGCCGGCTGTTTGCAAATGTTACAAGGCACACTGCCAGAGTAGCAGATATAAGCATTTATTTTCTAACCGTTTGAATTGTCAGAATTTTTTCCGTTGCAGATTTTGTTTGCGATTTGAGCACTAGATGGGTTTCTTTAATCTCCCAAGGCGGTCGTGATGGTTTTGAAGAAATCATTTTGGGAAAAGTATTAAAAGTCTATAGTTATGTATGCCGAAAAACAGAAATAATTATTAACCAAACCTCGAAATCTGTGAAAAAAAATTCTAGTCTGGCGGTTGAGTTTTTTTTTTGTCAGGAATTCATCTCGTGGGAGTTGGATTTACTGTTTTGAATCATCTGGAAAATTATAAAAACTCAACTGGCGAACCGCGTAATATCGATAGATTTTCCAGCAGTGAAATACATGTTGAAGAATGCGCCGTTTCTATACGACCGATACTCTTTTTATGCAGTTTTGAATTTCTCTTTTACTTAATTTTATTTCAGCTTAATCCGACTGCCGGAACCCCGCGTGGAACTCAAAGCACATAAAACTTAATTAATCACGGCGGCGAACAAGCCGTGTTTTCGTTGTTTTCAAATCCGTAGGGCACTTTTCAATTTGCCTAAACTATAACCGTCGCTTTCACTGGTACTTTTACAGTTTAGAATGTCTTCTTTCGCTGGCGTCAAGTGTATTTATCAGTTCCAACCCCCGCCGTTGACGCCGTAGAGAAAACTTGAATCTGTTACGAGCGAACAAATTATTTTAAATCCAGCACCGGCACTTTTATTTGTGTAGACATACGGTACCGTCGCATTCCATATTTTCACACAGTTTGGAGTTTCTCTTTCATTTGAATCGCCGACATTAACCTTCCAAATGGCTCTGTTTAAACAAGTCAAGTTCAAAAGGGATGGAATCTTAACAAGAGGCTACACTTAGCCTATACTCATGCGCGCGAGACTCTAAGACGCGTTGATTGAAGTTACCAATAGTTTTTCTGTGTTACTAAATCGCATGCAACCGGTGTAAAATGGTTTATTCCAGAAAAAATCCCCCCACCCCGACGGATGCAATGTTTTTTTACCCCCGCCCGGATTTCCCGGCCAGGCCGACCAACCCTCGCACCTTGATTTTTAACCCAGATACCCCCTCCTGCCCGGATTGCCATAAACTTTTTGTAGGCTCTAAATAAACAGGAAATCGCATTCAGGAGATCCGGGATTTTTTTAAAGTTTTCAAATCTTTGGTGAGAATTGCTATGAATTGGTCAAACATTTTGTAAATAAACGTTGCGTGACGCATTCACTAAAATCTTTCCGTGATTTTAAGACCAAATCGAAATGAAATGTTTCCATAACTTAAGGCTGGTTCTTTAAAAAAATGCTTTGATTTTGTCATCTATAATAAGTTTTTTCCAGGCTTCACAGTTTCTTCAAAGTGTTGTCGCAAATACACAATTTTGCTTTATGCAAATTTTATGTCAAATGTAATTTGATAGCAAGCTGTTTTTAAATTTTTTATATGGCCACTGAATCCAAAATATATTTTCTATAAAAGGTCGAAACTTTTGAATGAAACTCATATTTCCTTGAATGAAAATGTCTTTCCTTTGATTAAAAGAGTCAAACACCTTTCAGAATTCAGTAATTTTCTGCTTCTAGAAGTCTTGGCGATTTGTTGTATCCTAATTACTGCGAGGAACCGGCTAGCGTCTGCGAAAATATAATAAACATCACAAAATAATTCAATTCAGCAACCTATTTTTATTATGCTTTCTAAAATCGCCGACTTTTCCTGTGTAATAGAATGCCAATCTTATCCGGAAAAATGATTCGCATAATGCTTTCGCTAATAAAAAAAAACAGTTCTGAATGGTCAAAGGTACAGAAATGAAACGCTGGCGGCGTTTGAATCATGAGTTCGGATAGCTCATGGTCTGCAAACAAACACTTCGATTCAGAGCTCGATTTTTCACTAAAACCTTTTTCCAAACCACGAAAGCACCTAAAATAATCTTTGAAAACAATACTTGGCCACATTTGGTGAAAGCTGTGCTTGGTAAAGTAGTAAAAAGAACGAGAAAGCTCCGTTTACCTTTCCCACGGATCCAAAGCGCGCACATGCAAACACAACTTCCCTGACAATCGAGTCGTCTAATCCGAAGCTATCAGAACTGTCTCATCGTACAGTAATCGGGTGAACTTGGCACAACTTCGCGCTTCGGAAAGTCGTACTTACTTACACAGGTGACAACATAGTGGTTACTAGTAACCTAGTGACCACAAAAAGTATTGAAGTCAGTAAAAATCGACATTAATATGACACGCATTCCCCAGTCCATAATCCACAGAAGTCCAGTCCCAAAGTCCAAATTTTTTATTAAATCTGATGGACTGAGGTAACGACGCTGTTTTGCCGTGTGTTTCTATTGTTCTTTCTTGAAAAAAGTCTTGAAATTACTCACCACAGGCAGCGAGGACTGCTCCGATACAGACATTGCAAAGAATCGGCAGTAAAACGGGAAATAAATTGACAATATGCTTATCAGTGCGAGAGATCGATGTTTGGCATTTTTGCCTCGGAAGAACTCTGATTAAAAATAGCTCTTAGTTTTTTCAGAATCGCAACAAATTCGGCCTCAAGTTGTATGCTGTGTATAAAAGCAACGTTCACCTCTATGGGAGAAATACAGGACTGACTTATACACCAATAAGACCAAATGACGGAAAATGTTTGTCATGCGCATGCGTATCAAACATTTGTCTTATACTTCAATGTACTATAAGAAAAGAAGCAATTTATATTTTAATAATTTAAACAAGATAAGAAGACGTCCGACATGGAGAAGAGTTACTTTTTTCATTCAGTCATCGTACCTGCAAACCACGTTACTATTGAATGTTTTATAAATGAAGGCTGTACCACAATGAAGCCAGTCATTCTTGTGAAAATGATATATACCTGACGTGAACATTATTAATGCGAGTAGGGTTGTAGGAGACGCTGTCGTGACACTTCAGTAACGATGTTTTGCCGGAAGTGAGAGTAGCCGGAAGTCACTAAACTGGAAGTTTAAAAAGCAAAGCTGTGAACCGGAAATGCACCATTTAAAATATGCGTGAATAAATTTGCATGCAAAATCGTGACACACAAAAAAAAAGAAAAACGAAGCCCATTTTATAACTCATGCCGCTACGCGCATGAGTAATTAATTGAAAATCCAACGCTGTACAGCCAAAACTTGTATCACACAGTTTGGAGTTTCTCTTTCATTTGAATCGCCGATATTTACCTTCCCAATCGCGCTGTTAAAACAAGTCAAGTTCAAAAGGCAGTGACAAGGGATGGAATCGAAGTTAATTGAAAATCCAACGCTGTAAAGGCAAAACTTGTATTGATCTGTTTTCGTGGCAAACGAACAAGTTGAAATTTCATTGTTCTGTACTCGACATTTCATTGGCTAAAGTAAAAAATGTTGGAATCTATTGTTCTCGTTCTGTTTTGTGATTGGTTAACTTTGTCTGGGTGACCCCGGTAACAGTAGCCGCACTGTAACCAAATATTACTTATTTAAAACAATTCTTTCCCATTCCCCTACTCGACTCTAAAGTGGCGAATTGTCAGGCTTGAAATCCCGGAGCGAATAGGCCTTATCACGGTTTTTCCAAATTTTTATATTGGCCTGATAGCAAAAATCCATCGACACTACTGGAAAAAGCATCTCAAAATTAGTAAAGTGGCCGAGTTTAAAAGCGATATCTTTTAAAACAGTGGAGATATAGCTCCGCAAAGTTGGCAAATTTCACAGACGTTCGTATCGCGCAGCCAAATTTTTTGCCTACCGGTAGGCAGAAAGTAGACTGCATGTACAGTTTTTGCAACATGAATGATTGATGTTGCATGCAGTTAGGTGGTAATACGTGGAACAGACAATCTCAACTTGCAGCGCAAACGGCGCCGGCGACAATTAAGTTGCACGAAAATATTGCCCGAATTACTTGGTCTTTCAAACGAAGTGCTCAATAGCTTTCATTTGAAAGATCAAAATTTAGGATTTCGTGGGGGGGGGGGGGGGGGGGGGGGGGGGGGGGGGGGGGGGGGGGGGGGGGGGGTGGGGGGGGGGGGGGGGGGGGGGGGGGTTACTTGACCAATATTTGGGTATAGGGGTGCCGCTGAGGGTCTGAGACCCTGATCCTGTTTAGGACAAAAATAAACGAAAATACCTACCCTGTGTAGGACAACACCCTCTATTTTAGGACCCTGTCTAGGCCACGGCTCAAGCGTGGTTATTGATCTGAGCTTTAAAAAAATGGTAGATTGATCCTTTGTAAAGAAAACGACTTCGCCTTCGCATGAATATACTATTTAATCACGACAAGGTAAGTCGCCACAAGCGCGAAAGTATAACTGGAACCATACCCTGTTTAGGACACTCAGACCCTGTTTAGGACAGACTCACGTTAAATTATATACCCTGTTCAGGACAAAAATGCTAAAAACCATACCCTGTCCAGCGGCACGTCCCCGTATAGGTCATATAAGGGAGTACCCCCCCCCCCCCCCCCCCCCCCCCCCGCGCCCCGCCGGGCACGGACCACTTATTCATTTCAACCGACACAGTCACAGATGAGGATTTCATCCACATGATAGAGCATTAACAAAATTAACCTTTAACCCTTGAGAGCTAATTTTGGACCGTCTGTGTTCCTGTTTATTTCATGGATTCCAAGTAAGTTCCGGTGTTTTTGTATTCCATAAAAACATCCTGTTTCCCAGAAGCTGAAGCTGTTTAGAATGTCGTCATCAATAACATCCGGTTCCAAATCTTTTTGCCTCCTTCTGGAAGCGACTCAAGATCAAGAAGTAAGGACACCAAAAAAAAAAGAATTAATAACGTCTGTTTGAAAAGTCAAACCAAATAATCATTTTTTTATACAAAGACTAAGACTGATTGGAATACAAAACTGACAACTGAAGGAATGGCGTTCAAAAATAATGAGTATTTGTTCTGACTTACGTGGGTGACAAAGGGAACTAAGAGGATATAACAACCCAACTAAATTTCCGTTAATGATCGAGGTTAAAATAAAGCTGAAAATAGCATGCAAACGTTTCACGGCAAACAACCGTGACAGAAAGTCAGCAGGGTGATGATATCGCAGAGTTGGAATTGCATATGTAAATTTAACCCTTTAACTCCCATGCAAGAGTGCCAAATATCAAAATTCAAGAAAAAACCCAAATTTCATTTTGTAAAATATTGAAAAACAAATAGTACCATGCGAAAGTACTGCCTAGGGGGTTTCATTTGAATGGTCACACTACAGGATTTCGTCGACAGACTCAAAAGTTAGAACAACATTAATACATGTCTCCCCAATTGACTCTGCTTTTTGCTAAGATCGAAAAGATAGTTTTCTGCTGCCTTGGAAGTATTTCCGAAACGTCAGCTTTTGCACACAAAAAAGGCGTGCTTGTAAGTAATTTGAATTTGCGTTAAGTTCAGAAACTAACAGGTTGGCCTGAAAGCGTCATGAAAAAGGCAAAGGTTGTCAAGGTTACCGAATGGACAGTAATTATGAAACTAATAGCTGCTGAGATAATCTGCGAACACATAATTTTGCTACTGACAAAAATGCGATAAGGATATTGATTCTAAAATTGCAATTTATAGGTTTTAAATATTCACTATCCTTCATCGTTTTTTTTTTGTGAAGAATTTCCTAACGGAACGAGACTGCCATTTCCTGATAGAAAATTTGTGACAACATCAGTTCATTTATCTATCAACACTTGAAAGGTTATGACGCAAATCATCAACTAATACACAGTATTAGTTGATGAATACTTCTGTATTCTTTCTGCGAAGGAAGTACTTGATTATCTCCTAAAAAATATTAGTTTCTCAACATATGTTAATGTGTTCATGCTATATTTTTTGTTAAAAGCCGACTTTTTAGCAAACCTTCCTGGAGACCTGATTGTGTTAATGTACCCTGAGAAACGTTAGTTTAAGCGAAACATGAGCTTTAAAAAATAGCGTTAACAGTATCAACTACCTCATGCTATAAGGAGGAATCATTAAATATGAATATAGTCATAATTTATTAACCTGCAACGTGTGCATGTAAATAAATGCTGAGGCGGACTAAGTCATCAATTTCATTCCCATGCCCAAGAATAGTGTCAACCGACAATCAGAGACGCAAGACAGCTAAGGAAGATTTTAAGGTATTGTGTTTTTTGTTGTAAAATAACATAATACTAACAAGCAAAATACTTTTAGCATCAACACTAACAGTGTTCTTGCCAAACCTCTTCATAAGGCTTCATAGTTTTTTAGCCAATTACGATGCTATATTGCGTGCATGAGTCAACTTAAGTTTTTTGCTTTTCTTTAAATTTATCATAACAGTGTACTGTTTGGATTGTTTTCTAGAAGTATTGTTTTTGTTGGTTTTCTAAGTGACGAGCAACCATTAATATATTTCTGTTTTCAATTGTATCCTATTTAGACCAAGAATGGAATTTTTGAGGTTTTGTCGACTTAAATTTATTCGATTTGAAACTAAAAATAATGTCTATTAATTAAGGAAACGTTTTGAAAGGTGTCCACAAACGCTTTTGGTTTGTTTCACAGTATTATATTTGAAATGTGTGTATTATTTTTTTGCAAACTGTTTAATTAACTTTTAGCGTGTTCTGCATTTTTATAATTCGGTTTTCTTGTGTATCAGACTCGAAATCAGCTTTCAAAAGACACCGAGGAAGTTTTTTCTTCTTTTTCTTTCTCTTTTGTCAAAATGGGACTTGCTTTAAAATTACATATAATTAGATATTCAGAAGCAAAGAGTTGTTTAAGTCGCGGTTTTTGCTAGCAACAAAAAACACTATAATCTGCATGACAAGGCACCTTAAACGGCCACATGCCCACGGAATATCGATTACCTTTATTTTGGATCAATTGCGGTCTTCCGCTATTTGGCTGTGGTTCCAATTTCTTTATACGATGCTAATTATTAATGGTATATTCCGTTAATATTCCTAGTACAAAGGACGCCGCAGGATTTTGCACGCAAACAAGGAAATCTTCTGTTTAGTAGTTAACTAAAACTGACATTAAAAAGTAAAAGTAATGATTGGCATGACTAAACTAAAACTTTGCCTGCCCAATGTCGACAATTTCTTCCAATAAATATACATTTTATAATGTAAACATAAAATAGTGTTGTTCTGTAATGGACGAAAGCGTAGCTCATTGCGTTTATATATTCTTACGTCAATATCACTGTTTTTGTTTGTTTTTTTAGAAAAGAACCTATTTTATAAGGTCGTTGAGACTGAGATAAGCCAGATTTTAAGAAGGGTGCTATGAACGTACCCAGGCTGAAATTTGTTACTCTCAAAATTCAAAATAGATATTTATATCAGTAAAAACCCAATAAAATAATGGTCCAGTTTTGTTTAAAATTAATCTATTAGGACTCTAAGAGTAAAAATAAGTGTCTCGGGATACAGATGCCGGCTAGGATTGAAACAGATTGCAACTTGAAAAAATTGGGCCAATATTTTTAAGTTGAATGCCCTGTATCATGGGAAAACTCGCTAAAACTCAGATTATAGTTTGATTCTTTCTTCAAAAATTCACTTGATATCTTCCTCTTAGTGTTCTATAAGCATTTCATGTACGACAAAGGTACTTTTGAAGTTTTTGGGTCAAACGTTTCCCTAAGGGAAATGGTCAAAACTAGTGTACGACAGGACCCACCATTTTAGAAAACGACTGGTGGTCTCTTTATATACCACCCCTCCCCCACCGAACAAGATGGTGTCTTGTTGGTATAGCCCCCATTGTATCAGGAGTAGAAACTGAGAATAAGATTCAAACCAACCTGTGCCATCTTACTAGCAATGCAAGCATGATGCACACAGAATATTCAGTAAAGTCTCATCTCCAATTTTTAGGCCAATAAATTTGTCCATTTCAGTTCCGAGCAGACAAGTTGCACAAAACCGATAGCCAAATGTTGGCCGCTTAAAAAAGTTCGATTTCATGTATAACTTTTCATTCGTTGTGTATTTCGTTGGCCCAGTGTCAGGATGAATTCAGGTTAATAGTTTACCACACACGTACATGATTTGTCTATCAGAGCGTTTTTCATTTCAGTGTCGTAAATTCCTTCTGTTCTATTATAACAGACGCAGACAATCCAATGAAGCAATCAAAACTCGAAGGAAAATACAGATAGCATGTGCCAAGCACGGGAAACGCGATCGATAAAGTCACGATTGGTTTTGGATTTAATTTGATTTGTCGAGAAAGTGTCGCGACATTGTTTAGATTGAATACACCCTAGCTGATTTTGCCAATACTGCCTTCTACGTCAATAATTATATGTCAGGTGATATTCTCCGCAATTTCGTAAGATAAATGTTAAATAACTATGTCTTACTATATAAACTGTACATTTCAGAAAAATGGCTAAAGAAGCTGCCCATCTTGTTCTGTTAGGCGTTGGTCTATTCCTTTTCTTTACCTGTGCTAGCTCGTGCATTGATGTGGAAAACATAGATTCATGTAAGTAAAATAGTTCACTTGGTGTTTTGTTTTGGTCTTGGTGACGTCAGTGTTAGTTGCAGTGGCGAATCCAGACTCAATCGTGGAGTAGTACAGTAGCTCTTCCAGACCTCTATTTTTATTGGCCCCGTAGTACTGTAGCTTCTATTGTGTTTAGGTCTAGGGCTATTGTTTCTGTTGTTTAACCTATTGTTTCGTTAACCAGTCACTGAGCTTGTTTGGAAAGGTACAGCCTCTCCCCAATCGTGAGGGGAGGGAGGATAGGGGGGATTGGAATGCAAATAAAAATGTGAGGGCGGGGGGGCGGGGGGGGGGGGAAGGGCTCCCCGCGACCCTCCCCAAGATCTGCAAATGACGTGTAACGTTGGGGTACGTTTCCCTCTCCCTTTTTTCTTTCCTTTACCTTAGCAAATAATACGATGATATTGCTGGGACTAGGACATAATGACGAAATTCCCATGAAGCGCATTTTGCCAAACCAAGCTGGTGTTTTGATAAGATCAGTCTTTACTATATCCAATTGGCTATTTAGTTTCTTTAGTGTTGTCACAAACAGAAAGTCGATAAGGTTTCACTATATAATCATGGTATTAGAGCGGTTTTCAATTCAGTGTCGTAAAACCAAAACCAAAGTAATTACTCCGACCAATCACAGAACTCGCAGATAATCTGATGAACCAATCAGAACTCGAAGCAAATACATGTAGCCGGCGCCAAGCGCGGGAAAACGCGTGCGAGCAAGTCACGATTGGTTTTGGTTTTACTTCTGATTGGTTAATAAAGTGGCGCGAGATTTTTTACCCAATCACGAAGCGTAGCAATGCAAAACCAAAGCAATTGCGAGATTACCTTCGACACTCAATTGAAAAGCGCTCTATTATCATTGATTTGATTTCATTAGATAATCATTAACTGAGTGTTTTGTCTTTCGTGTTTTTAAGCTCAGCTGTAAGCTTATTAATTAATCCTAAAGAGGAATGGAAACCAAATAATGATTCTTAAAATATTTGGTTTATTCAGCATGAATTTTTAAAGTATTATTACAATCCTTTCACTACCAGAGTCAATTATGGAGACAAGTAGTGCAGTTTTAACTTTTGAGTCTGTTGACGAAATCATATGGTGTGACCATTCAAATAAAACCTCTTCGGTAGTACTTTTGCATATGGTGCCACTTGCGTTTAAATATTTTACAAAATGAAATTTGGGATTTTATATGAATTTTTATCTTTGGCACTCTTGCATGCGGAATAAAGGGTTAATTTCACAGCTCTTAGCTACCAGGTGTATGCGCCGCACACAAATCTTTATTATTATTTTTGTGTTGTGAAAGATCCAACTGCCCCTTCCTTGACAATCAAGACAATCGAGTTCCCGGGTGAGGAAGTCATACGTATTGGCTCCAATGTAACCATCCAATGCATCAGCAACTTGTCAAAGGAGTATTATTTTAACCGCTACAATGGCCAGCCATACTGGATACAGTTTTATTACAACGACAAACTTCGATATATAAAGCAATGTGGTGGTAGAGCTGGAGGCGTCGACAGTGAGGATTCCAAAGTATGTACCTTCTTCATTCAAAATGCCACAAAGAATGATTCTGGCGTTTACAGCTGTTGGGCCCGCAATCAAATGTCCTGTACGAGGGGTAAAATCAAGCTAGATTTTAAAGGTAAGTTTTAAAATATTTTTGCACAGTAACGTAAATACAGAATGATTCTGATGTCACCTTTATACTGACTTGCACTCGTATTTTAGTTTTTTTTATCTTTATCGTATTTTGCGATCACCGCACAATATTGCAAATTTAAACCTGAACACTTTTTGGTCCTAAAAATTCTCGCGTTTTGTAATAACGTCCGTTTTTTTTGTAATGACCGTATATCGTCACGGAAGAACATGGTTTAAGGTCGTTTTTTAACGCCTTCGAACGCTTTTTGTAATAACGCTAGTACATTGCAGCATTTTTTAATAAAACAACTAATTGCCTCTAGTGAATCGGTATAGACTATGGCGAATTGAAATAGTTCTTCTTAGAAAGAATTACATTTTATCACTTTATTTTGATTTAGCACCATCAGCGCCAATCTTCACATCCAACCACCCTTATGAAATCTACGTTTCCGACGGAGGTAAAGCGAACTTGACTTGTGAGGCATCAAGTTTTCCCATCCCTGTGGTCACATGGTACAAAGATGATATTCCCTTGAACATCACGAGAATGAAGGGACTCTCTGCCTTAATTGTTGAAACTGCCACAACACTCCACGAAGGGAAGTACTGGTGCGAGGCAAGAAATTCGGAAGGCTCGAAAAGATCCCCTAGGATGATATTACGTTTGAAGAGAAGTAAGTTGATTTACTTTTTTTTCTTATTACTGAGAGACAAGAGGGCCAGAACTCATGGAACGTTCAGACCTCATTGTCTTTTCCCCCGCCCTACTCTTGTCACTATATGGGCGACTGTAGCAGCTCTCGTAAGATCTCGCACCATTGGTTCGATGCCCTTCGGGAGAACAATACAACAAACAACAGAAACAATGGCTCCTAGCCCTAAAACCATAGCAACTGTAAGACCTAAAACAATGGAGCTGCTACACCACCGTATTTTTTATATTGCCACTGGGATATTTGTGAGATGCCACTTGATTATGGCCAAGAGCTTGCTTTAAGCTTGCTTTATAATCTTAAAAAAGGAAGGAACAGAAAATCACCAAACGAGATGAACGCAAAGAAATTAAATATGAACTAAAAAGACAAAATAACGACAAAAGACTCAAAATGTCACCAGAATGGAAACTTTGATTTCTTGACCACCTGTCACGAACTCGGCAAAATTGATGAATTGTAATCTACTTCCATCCTTGTAATCCTGTACTTTTTCACCAAACTACTGCTTCTGTTTTGCTTTATAGAATCTTTTCATCCAATTTATTTGTATATTTGGTGGCGTTTGGCGAAATAACATAGAACTGAATTAGGCCAAACACAATTTCGTTATTTCGGCGGACAGTGTCCCTTAATTAGCGCTTCAATTGGACGTTTGATGGAAAGGTCGACGGTGGTATGAGCCATGGTGTGTGATTGACTTAACAGCTGACAGTGCTATCATTTCCTTGTCATTCCATCTCAAATATTGTTGATGTTTTGTTACTTATGGGCTGTGCAAGGCTCTCGTTTTGTGGGATTTGGAGCGTAGCCGCACCGAAAGAAAACTCTTGCGAACTCAACCGTTAGCAGGCTTGTCCTTTTTTCTCCCTGCAGTATATATATTTTTTCTTTGTCTGAGCGCCTGGAACAGAGAAGCGGACACCTGTAAGTCCGGCTGATTACGAGCATGTCAGATCGAGCGTCTCTGAAGACGTTCTGACTACAAAGCTGATATTAATTGTTCCATTCCCCTGCAGTGCCAACCATTTCACTTCATCCAAAAAACGTCACCGTATTCTTAGAGGGCGACGTTACCATGGTTTCCTTTTCGTGTGAGGCCACAGGATCCCCACCACCAGTGATTGGATGGCTGAAGAACAACTCGACAAAAGCCAATGGTACAGTCATTCAAACTGGTAGCATTTCATCGCTCATTCTTATTTTGATCGAAAAAGAAAAAACTGGGGGAACTTACAGCTGCGTTGCGAAGAATTCAGTGGGGGAAGCCTACTCCAATGAAGGAAACTTGGTGATTTTTACGCAAGGACCAAACCCAGGTGCGAAAGGGTTTTTTTGTTTGCGACAACGGTCAGTTGTTTTAAACTTCGTAAAGAGATGTGCTAGTTTTCATTGCCCATCTATATTTTTTAGTTCAAAACAAAATTTCATAAAGTTTATGCCTGGAGATGTTACGTTGCTAACAATTGATAATTCGTGAATAACAAAATAAATTTCAGTTTAGTCAAAAGTACGACATCAAATAGCATGGGAAATCATTATGGTAATTATTAAACATCCTTTAGTACAAAACCACATGTTTAAGTCATCCATATAGAAGTTGAAGCAAATAAATTTACCAGACTGTAAATTTTGTTATGCTTCCGAAGAAAAATACGAAAAAATAACGTTTAACGACAGCTTGCGTCAAGAGATTAATGCTAAACTTTTGTCCATATCTCATCGCATAATTATGTAACTTGTTAAAAAGACGACCGAATTTATATTAGCCAGGCTGAAAGGATTTTCTCTTGTTTTTGCTGGATTACGGAGGCTTGAATTCGCTTCAGATTCCTAGCTGGTAAAAGCTGCCTCGTTTTGTGTGGTCAGACAATCTACTTTGTTTTACATCATTTTTACGGAGGGGACAGGCGTACATTAAGGTATCAGTATAGATGCTTTGAAAATCCTTAGTTTTCGTGATTTTGCGCGCTCGTGTTAGGAGGAAACCCCAAATAACGTAGATACATTTCTAAAAACTGAATGAAAATCGCTCTATATTTTTCATTTGTAAATTTCAAAGAAAGACATAAGAAATATTAAGAAAGAAGCCAGATTCCGCATTGAGCCCAAATCTGCTGTCTAAACACTTGGTTAAAAGGTAGCCCACCTTAAGGCTGGTTTTCACTAGCGCATAAGCATAAGCACAAGCCAACATACGCAGACTCAGTAACGTGTTGATCATTAGTGCCTATTGTTCTGTTTTGTTCAAACAATTGGAACTAATGATCAACATGTTACTGAGTCTGCGTATGTTGGCTTGTGCTTATGCTTACGCGCTAGTGAAAACCAGCCTTTAGAGGTGTCGCAAAACTTCTAATCGCTTTACTACCTTTTGGAAACTAGTAAGAGCTTGAAGATACCAGACGTGAAAGAGGTGGTTATTGTTCATCGTGGTAATGTGTATTGTCGTTTGTCTTATCAATGTAATAATAATAATTATAATAATAATAAAAATAGTAATAAAGTATCAGAGAGAGCTACTATGACAGAGATTCGAAAGATCTGCATGCTGGGATCTGCACGAATCCTCAGAAAGGTGCTCAGTGTCTGAACAGAATGATTGACTTGAGTGACTGACGCTCTAGGTGCATGCATGGTTTGCGCCCGGCTGATGCACAAAAAGAACACCAGCAAAGACTGTAATAAAAGAGAGAGTAATAATAATAATAAATAATAATAATAATAATATAATAATAATAATATTTATACAGGATGCGTCCTCCTCACAGAACGTGGTTTTCAGAACGGCCCTGTTAAAAGAAATACATATAAACAATAAAACAATATGTAGTCACTTCAGACGTAGATCAAATCGTTTCGACTGCTTACTGCTGCATGGCTCTCAACCTTCTTCTTTTGATTGTTTCCTTTTGATTGTTTCCATGCATCCAGAGGCTGTTCGTGAAAGGCTTTCTTTCTACAGTCACCCTGACAACATCGCAGTTGCTCCTGGTGATCGCGTGGTGATCACGTGCGCTGTTGAGGGTTCTCCGGTCCCTACGGTCACTTGGCTTAAAGATGGAATGAAAAGTGTGTATGGAGAGGTCAAAACGTTTCAAGGAAAAGACAGTTCTACCTCAGTGCTTACTTTTTCCTCCGTTGAAGAACAACATGTTGGCAACTACGCTTGTCAGGCAACAAACGCCATTGGAAATGTTACATCAAGAGAGGCTACGCTTACCTTAACAGGCAAGTAAACTTTGCAAAAGGTTTTTTGTAATCTTTTTTTTTTTGTTTGTTTGTTTGTTTTTTGTTTTTCTGTCTGAAGAAATTAGCAATTATGGTAACAAATTAATATAAACCAAACTTCCTAAAGACCACAAGTCGCTCTTCGGAGAATAACGCTTATATTACTTGCTATTAATACTTTAGGTGACAATTCAACATCAATTGACGTTTCTAAACTTATGTGGATCTTAGTTGGCGCTGGGGCAGTTTTACTCGTTGTGGTTGTGATTCTGATATTTGTTATCCACAACAAATACAAAAAAGCTGCGTTTGAGATCACGGCAAAAGAGGTGAGAAAACATGAATACACTATCTTTTTAAGGCGGGATTCCACCTGAATGCGGCGGAAATACCTCGTTCACGTTTCAAGCAATAATTCAAAAAATATGGTTCACCGGCGAGGAATTGAAACTCGGAGTCCTGTTACCAGGAGACCGAGGTTCAATTCCTCGATTCTTCCTCGAGGTTCGATTCCTCGGTTCGAACCTCGGTCTCCTGCTGAGGTTAGATTCCTCGCCGGTGAACCATATTTTCATACATTTTCGTGCTTTTGTACAAAAAATGTACGTTTATTTGCTTTGCCCTTTCATATAACAGGTCTTTACACAGTTCCCATGTGAAAATATGGCTGATTCACTCAACTAGTTCGCTCAACCTTGCTAAAAACTTGTAACCGCGTTGAATTATCACGCAGTTCATCTATTTAACATGCATATGCGACTAACGCCAAAGGTTCTTCATTTTACAGATCAAGGAAGAACAGCGATATTCAAACCTTTACTTCAATGAAGACGCTATAAGTCAGCACCTGAACAACAGCAAGTCGTGCGCAGTCCCACGTTATCAGAAAAAAAATATGGCTGAGAAGAATGCAGCATGAATGCCTTCAATCTCCCGGTCGGCTCAGTTAAATTGTTCTTGTTGTTGCTGTTGTTGTTGTTGTTGTTGTTAAAGTGGTTTAAATTAGCTTAAATGTAACCCTTTCGCCGCCAGTGTCAAATCTTGAGTCGCGTAATCACTAATGAGGGGGATGGGGTAAAGGGAGTGGTGGGGCAGTCCAGTTGGCAAACCTGATACACTGACAACCAAACTTGAACGGCAAAACTCTGTATCAGTTCACACACCATACACTTAAGGCTGGTTTTCACTAATGACGGAGCCGGAGTCGTAATCAGAAGCGCAGAGCGTTACGATCTAGTGAAATCAAACCGACGGAATCGGCAGAAGATTCCGGAGTCATAAGTGGAATCGGAAGAATGGAACCGTTCTGATTCTTCCGACTCCGATTCCGTCGAGCTTATGACTCCGCTTACGACTCCGATTTTCGATTTTCACTAGGCTAGGTCGGAAGCACTCTTACGACTCTGATTACGACTCCGACTCCGACTCCGTCGCCAGTGAAAACCAGCCTTTAAGGGTTGAGCGAACGTACCTACATGTGGGCATGACCATTTAATGATACCCCTTTAGCAATACTTTCCTCTGGTTTTGTTGAGGTTTTTCATAAAATTTTGAAATTTGATTGAACTTTGATTCTAATTTAAGTCAGTAAGTATATAAGTCAGTAAAAGTAGGTCAGTAAGTAAGCAAGCAAGAGAGGAAGGAAGTAAACAATAAACTACAGTAAGAACTTTATTACCGTGTCAAGCGATGTAGTATTAAAAAAAAACACTAAAATTGCAGAATTGTGTTACAAAACGGGACCAATAGACCCTTAAATTCTCTGTCATCTCTTTTTTGTCAGGAGAACAAATTGTTCTCCTTTTGGGTTTGGAAACTTTCTGTTGATCGTAAAATAAATCTTAAACAAGATTCGATAATTTAAAAGGACTTTGTAATGCATTTTGTTGTAAAGATGTCAATAAATAAATAAACAAATAAATAAATAAATAAATGAATAACTGGTCTATACTTTTTAGCTTTACCCATACGGACAGGAGAAAGACCGCGGATCGGAATCCCGGGACTAATGGCGAGGATCTTTTTCAATTCGCAAACGTTGCTTTTAATCGATAATCTAATCGCGGAGTTGTTCAGTCGATCGACCGCGTTCGCTGAAAGACAGCCTGCGAGAGTAAAGCCGGAAAAAGCTCTGCTAAGTCCAATTCCTGGTATAGTCCTCGATTTCGATTGGTAAAATGCTCCATGATCGGCACCTTCGATTGTTATAATTCTTTTAAATCAGTATATGCAAGTGTCTCGACAGATTTACAGCTATTTCAGTTAACGTTGTCGGATGAAAAAAGCTCAAAGCCAAGACCGCAAGGTAGTATGGGATGTATATGCATAAATTCACCACAATTGCTATTAACAACTATCCACACTACCTTGCGGTCTTGGCTTGTAGGCTTTGAGCTTTCATCCGACAACGTTAATTGAAATAGCTGTATACCTAATTCAATAAAGGTCGCTTTGGCAATTGGTCATTGGTAATTGGGCATTGGCATTTGGGCATACGGAACACAATGCAATGCTTTGCTTGAGTGACCGCCAAACAATAGCTTCCCAATGCCCAATTACCAATGACCAAAGCAACCTTTTTTTGAATTAGGTATATATTTACCAAAACTTTTAGTGGGCCGTATGCGAATAGTTTATTTCACGCCTTACTCCAACCTGATGAACTGATTTAGATTAATGATTTCCCTACCAGAGTTCAGTACTTGCAGATAATAAATGGAAAAAAAGAATAATGCCTCATTTCGGGCTAGTAGGCAAAACATTACACAATTTCAGAAAAAAATCTTATCGCGGCTGTAGTTTACCTATACCCCCGATCATAGGTATAGGCAAGTACCCGGGTACTTGGTAACATTTTGCATGGTGAGGTCCCGTGTGTGGCTCGACTCTCGAAGGCCTTAACCATTTTTTAGGCCATTATTTGTAATTTTGAGATTTAAAACTAAGTACCGTTATCGTACATGAAATACTTATAGGACCGTACCATAAGAGAAAGATATCACATGAATTTTCGATTAAGAGAACACTGAAACCATAATCAGAGTTCCAGCGAGTTTAAAAGACTCAACTTGACTGAAACTTAAAGTTGCAATTCAATTCCAAGCCGACTAATCGATATAAATCCACATTAGCATCAGCCAGATTCTTTTTATCCAGTTTAGTTGTATATTTGGTGGCATTTGATGATATAACACGGACATTAAGTAAAAATATATATATAAAAATAAATAACTATATTTCGAGAGTAAAGCCGCATCAGCCGTAGCTGAGGAAAACCGGCGTACCCGGAGAATAACCTCTCGCAGCAAGGAGAGAACCAACGACAAACTCAACCCACACATGACGCCGGGGACGGGAATCGAACTCGGGCCACATTGGTGGGAGACGAGTGCTCTCACCACTACACCACCCCTGCTCGTTTAATAGGGAGCTCAGCCAAGCAACCACGACGGCGACGGTAGCGAGAACGGCACAAAACAATAGGTTAAATGAGCGAAAACAATGCCTTAGCACGTGCGTTTTACATTTTGGTACATTTCTTTGCCGTTCCCTGCAAAACAGCAACGTCAAATTATCAAATTATAGGTTTTGTGGAGAACGTGAACACACGACGGTTAATTTTCCTTTTTCCATTTGAACTGGAAAGCCATCCCTTCAAATTCAGCTCCTGGACAATCCAGACACATTAGACAAACTAAACAAATTGGAACAACTGCAAAGTAGTTTAAAAAAGCGCGAATCCTTTTTTCAGGTGACGTTTTCCTTGGCGTTGCCGTCGTCGTTGCTTAAGCACCCTAATAGAGCGTTTTCACTCACGTGACCTTCAGTCCCGTGGGACTTAAATGACAAAGGCCATGGCAGCCATGTTGGTGTTCCTAACAAAAGAAGTTAATTAAAATTCTTTTGTACGGGAACACCAATATGGCGGCTATGACGTCAAGTGAAAACGCTCTATATTTCAAGGGGACAGTGTCCCTTCAAGTCTATGAAGACGCCCCAGGATCTACACCTAATACAGGGATTACGTCCCAACCCAGCCCCCCACATCTTGGAGCCGTGTAGCCAACCTTGTAGCTTAATCGACAATATTATTGATGGTGCTTGCGGGTATAAATAATTACTTCCTGATAACGAGTGGCTTCTAGAAGGAGTCAAAAAGATTTGGAGTCGGATATTATTGATGACGACATTTAACGGCTTCAGCTTCTTGGAAACAGGATGTTTTAACGGAATACAAAAACACCGGAAATAACTTGTAAGCCATGACATGATATTAAAACAGGAACACTGAACGGTCCAATAATTTTCCCCTCTGTCGTGTAGATGAAATCCTCTGACTGTGACTGTTTAAATAAAATTAAAAGTAGTCCGTACAGGATGTTGTGCTGTATACTATACTTTACGAAGGGACTCTAAGTCTTTAGTTTGTGATGAAATCCTAAATTGTAATATTTCAAATGAAAAATATTGAGCACTTCGTTTGAAAGACCAAGTAATAGGTTGTTTGCAATCAATCTCTAGAGATATAGATAACAATAGTGAAACGAACAAATGCTGGTGGACGAACAAAAGGAGCTAATGAGAGAACTATTGTTTATGTCCACCAGCATGGCGGCGATGACGTAACATGAAAACCACCTATTCGGGCAACATCAGTCATGCAACGTAATTGTCGCCGGCGCAACAAATGTTGCGTTGCAATTCGCAAGTTGAGATTGTTTGTTGCGCCTATTACCATCTACCCTCGTAACGAATTTTCATGTTGCAAAA
Source organism: Dendrophyllia cribrosa (assembly GCA_024195265.1). Lineage (NCBI taxonomy): Eukaryota > Metazoa > Cnidaria > Anthozoa > Scleractinia > Dendrophylliidae > Dendrophyllia > Dendrophyllia cribrosa. The sequence continues at coordinate 17,365,989 of JAJLRJ010000009.1, forward strand.
AGTAGAAGCGAGGTCTACATTCTGCAACATTTAAATGCGCATGTGATAACTCAAAATGTGAACATTCAAATCAAAGCTACATGCAGATCATTTCTTTTATGTGAGTACTGTTTGTTGTGACGTACTGTAAATCGTCGAATAGTTTTGTTTCCAGCGAGCAAAGAGGCAAAAAAACCCAATGAATTTCAGGATATACGTGGAAATGGTCGATGATTTATGACGATGAAGTTTCATGTCAGCTGTCCTGTTGCTGTTCTTGTATAGATTGGCTTGCATCAACAACGTGTTATTAAAACCGGAATGAAGAGACATTCAAAGATTTCGTCGATGATATCATAGTATCATAGCTAAAAATGCTAAAGCTAAAATCACGCACTGGCACGCAAGTTATAAACATGCAATCATAGAGTGTTTGAAACTTTTTAACTAGAAGCCAGAATGTTTCATTAGTCGGCTTTAGGGACGGACCATTTAATTTTTGTAGGGGGGGGGGGGGGGGGGGGGGGGGGGGGGGGGGGGGGGGGGGGGGGGGGGGGGGGGGGCTGGCAATTACCCAAAAAAAATGCTGTAGAAGAAATTTAAGAGAAAAAAATAATGCACAAGAAAGCACGTGAAAAAAAAATCCAAGCATTTTGGTAAAAAAAAAAATTGCAAATAGTGATGCTGAAAAAAAAAAATTCATACTCAGAAGAAAAAACTACCCCCCCCCCCCCCCCACCCCCACCCCCACCCCCCCCCCCCCCCCCCACCCCCCCCCCACCCCCGCAACACACGCAACCGTTAGAAAAGTCACGTAAGGTTAATGAGTGTGGTTGGTCACAACACTATTACCATATTAAACGAATGTCGCTTCGCTTAATAAAGAGGCATTGTCTGTTCAAGCAACAAAAAAGAAAGCGTATATTTAGAGTCAGCAAATGTATGGATAAAAAGAAGAAATATTAATATTAAGGTAAGTTTTAACCCAGGTAAGCGTTGGCAATCACTTGATCGACTTCCGCAGGTCTGGTCCGCCAATTGATGTTTTTGTGCTCCGTCATTATACTTTCTGTACAAGGTGGTTCAAAGTTTTGAGTCTGTGTATAATGTGTGGCTGTTCATATGAAAGCTACTGAGCAGCACTTTCCTGTTTAGAGTGAATTATTATGTACAAGCAGGTTCTAGCTTTTGAGTTTGTGAATGAAATCACGAAAGGTGGCCATGCCATTCGAATAAAAGCAGTATTTGCAGTTTCCAGTTGGCAGCGTTTAATATTCTTCAGTCATGTCCAATACTGTCGCACTGATACGGACGTTGACGGTCCGTACAAAACGTACGGATCGTCATCCTCGCTTACGGCAGTTACGGTCCGTAACCTTCAAACTTTACGTAACTATACGGTCCGTGTTCTGTCTGTATACGGAGCGTGCATCTCATTATCACACTCAGTCAGTGTGAATAACTTTTTACTGTCCGTACGATTAGTACGAACCGTACGTTTCGCACGGAACGTTATCCTTGCTTACGGTCCGTGTTCTGTCTGTATACGGAACGTGCATTTCATTATCACACTCAGTCAGTGTGAATAACTTTTTTTCTGTCTATACGATTCGTACGAACCGTACGTTTCGAACGGACCGTGTTCCGTCTGTATACGGAACGTGCATCTCATTATCACACTTAGTCACTGTGAATAACTTGTTACTGTCCAATCGATTCGTACGCCGAACCGTACGTTTCGTACGGAACGTATCCTTGCTTACGGAGCGTGCATATATCTCGTTCTTTAAGCGTGAGGCGACAAACAACGTGAGGCGACAAACAGCGCGCCACTACACCAAATATCTATTTTACTACGATACGCTTTTAAATATAAACAAACACGCTAGCCGAAAACTAAGCCCGAACATTCACGCGAGAGGAAATAAGGAACCTACACGCGACAAATAACGTGCCACTACACCAAATATCTATTTTGCTACGATACGCTTTCACAAACACACGAGCCGAAAAAAATAAACCCGAATATTCACGCGAGAGAAATGAAGAAAATGCATATCTATTTCGTTCTTTACCATTCAAACGAATGCAACGTCATGACAAAACGGACAACTTTCGCGACATTAGCAAGGAGGCGCGAGTCAATATTAGCGCGGGAGGCGTTAAATCAAAACACGCCACTCCACCAAACATAAATTCAAACGATATAAAAATTAACAACCCTTCCCACGATCGAAACAACAGTCAGAAGTATATATTCATTTAATCATTTATTGTAGCACACTTAAGGCTGGTTTTCACTAGCGCATAAGCATAAGCACAAGCCAACATACGCAGACTCAGTAACACGTTGATCATTAGTGCCTATTGTTCTGTTTTGTTCAAACAATTGGAACTAATGAATAACACGTTACTGAGTCTGCGTATGTTGGCTTGTGCTTATGCTTATGCGCTAGTGAAAACCAGCCTTTATCACATATCAAATCAATAATGTCATTGTTCACTTTTAGTTTAGTAAACTGCCTTCACATCGATTTAGTTTATCTCCGTTTCACTTCTTTTTTGGCAGGCCATTTAAATATAGCACTTTGTTATAGTCAATGTCAAAATAAAACCAGGAATGCCGCTTCTGATCCGCATCTAAAAAATCTATCTGCCTTGCTCTTTCTCAGCTCCTTTAGTTGTGCCCCAAAATTGAGAAGACATAATCCACTCTGCAATCAATGTGGGCTCGCATCCATTGCCTATAGGAAATAACACCATTTTGAAGGTTTCCGTATCGCCCAGTGACTTCTTCCAAAATATTATCCTCATCTCCATTGGCCATGCTTTGAAAGGGGGAAAACGCATCTCCATTCAACACTTTAACCAGTTTTTTTCTTTCCAATCCTCGGCCGATAGCAACACTTATTTCTCACCCTCGTCCCCATGCCTTTCGGCTTGCTTTTTAAAATTATCACACATATCACTGAAAACATATTCCATTCATCTATTAAAACAAATGTGCTGCCATCATCAAAGGCCAGCATCAATATTGATCGACCATTTATCATTTTTTTTTTCAGCAAAGAATTTTATTTTTTTCCCAATTTAATACGTCCCGTTATTATTTCAATAATTGCCTTTATTCTATAGAACACATGCATTCCATACCACAAAAGTATGTTTCTTCCAAAAGAAATATCATGTCCCCTTATGCTTGCTAAGCCTGTGTTTTTTTAATGCTTCTCTTAATTGTTTTCAATTTTATGATTGCGTGGATAATGTAAATGATCGGGTGGTGTTTGCGAACAAATTACTCCTGATTTCTCACACCTTCCATTTGTTAAATCCCATTCAAATATACACCTAATTCAAAAAAGGTTGCTTTGGTCATTGGTAATTGGGCATTGGGAAGCTATTGTTTGGCGGTCACTCAAGCAAAGCATTGTATTGTGTTCCGTATGCCCAAATGCCAATGCCCAATTACCAATGACCAATTGCCAAAGCAACCTTTATTGAATTAGGTATATAATGAAACGCATCTTTATCCGTACATTAACCGCCCGATTAATTTCAAGCAGTCAACGGCTCACACCAGTGACACATTCACTGCTTTTAACGTGGGAAATATTCTGAATTGTAACAAGTAAGCCTATCAAGAGTTAACATTCCAGGGTACGTGATGTTTTTCAGCCTGTGCCATGCGTTATGCGGGCTTTAATAACCTTTGAGTATGTATATAGTGTGACAAGAGGCTATGAATTTGACCATTCAAATTAAAAGCTATAACGCTATACTTTTGTTATATGTTGTTCATTATATACCGCGCAAGGTAGTTCAAAAACTGCGCATAAATCAACAAATGGGCCGGCTCTTGGCAGATAGAGAAATCGGCCGCCTGAGCTAACAGCAACTCGGCGTATTGTGAGCTTGGGTGGCCTGTTGATAGAATTGAAAGTGTGTTGCTGACGTCAGTCGTCAAAAAGTACAATTTTGAGATTATGAGTTTTAATGACGTTGTTCTGTTATTTTTTACGACGAAAAAATGACAACAATAAAATATGTTCTAAATTTCCGAAGTGCGCCCCAAAATGAAACGGAAAGCAGTGGCTGCTTAAGAAAAGTGAAATAATTTGTCTTGCGGAGAAGTTGTCCATTTGCCAACCATTATACATCAGTTCCCGTTATTTATAGACCGCTGTAAAATGTTCGTTTGGTTTCAGCTAGTCATTTGCATACTACGAGCGCACCGTCATCATTATCTTTATCATCACCCACGACGCTTTAAATATACTCAACATACTCAACCGTGCATTTTACAGCGCACGAAAATTATGATATCATATTGAGAAAAGTCAAAATTTGTTGTTCTCCCAAAAATTGAAAGTTTCCTAATAAAAGATTATTACTACTATCAGCAAAATCATATTGTATTACATGCACGCAGCAACTTTTTACGCGAAATGCGTAATTGACCTTGTGGGTTATCAGCAGGTCTCGATGGCTTCAAATTACAGAAGTACAATGGACTTGAGTACTCATTGTGGCCTCGCGCACGAACGCTGAACCCGCGGGAACGAACCAGATGGTAGTAATTGCAGATTATTAAAAGTAGTGCGTTCGCCTGTTTGTTAGCAGCTGAAAGAGTAGTATAGATGTCGATTTACGCCTTGCTAAATGTTTTTGTTCACCCTTAGTTGCCACTTGAGAGTCGCAAGCATTTTGCTTTGGTGGCCGTTCTCAAATATCAATTATCGTTTCTATAATATTGTTGTTGCTTTTATACGCTACACGGCTTTCATACAACAATTGTCTTTGCACGACTCGACCGTGACATTGCACGCGATAACAAGGCCAAGGCCCAAAATTGTCAAATCAGTCCCGCTACGTGAGAGAAGGCATGGAAATTAGGATACGTCTCCTTCGTCAAACGCAATTAACAATATGTGCTACAGCTAATAACGCCTAGTATGCACTATTTTTGCTTTTTGAACATCACTGCGCGTTTTTTGTTTCATGTTTGAGTTAAATTATTCCAAAACAAATGTTTCATTGAGTACCTTGTCACGGTCTACGCATCTCAATATAGTCGTAATGTTCGCTACTTCAGTAAATCGTTCTTGTTCCTTGAAGACCTTGAAGGTTTATTATAAGACCCCTTATTATAACCTTTCTCTGCCACAGCAGAATATCTTCAGTTTTAATGCTTCCTTGATTTGAAGAGAATTAAACTCCGCGCCACTTAACCACAAAACTAAACCACAGCCGGGATTAAATTAAGTGTGACAATGCCATCGAAAATAAAAGGCGCGGGTACGCATAGTTTCTCGGAAGGTTTGTATAAAAATAACATTTTCAATCACTGTTGCTTCGTTTTCGTTGACAGTTGCGTGCGTACACATTATGTTGTTGTTGTATTGTGGCCACAACATCACGTGGACAGGCAGTGAGTGGACAGGTGGTTAGGCTGAAAAGCGGACATGAAATACGATATTTAGCAAGTTTTAAGTGTGCGCATTTTTCGAACATACAGTGCGTAATCGAGAAGTCGAAATATCAGCGTTTAAAGTATGCGAAATAGGACCTATGAATCAGTTAATATATCTAATAGCGATGATGATACAGATTAATGCGGGAATCTGTTGAAAATTTACTCCTCTATGGATATCAACCGTGAGCAATTCTCTTTGTTTTGGTTAATGTTATTTTTATTATCTTTTTTGTCACCATAGCTTTTATTCTTTGCTGCGTTCAAATTAACTGCAGCGTGCTAGGTAACTAGCGAAGTCTCCCTAAACAGATTATTGGAGTGAAGGTGACTGTTACAAGAATTTTCAAACCCAAAAGATTGCTTGTTCATGTCCATAAACCCAAAATATTTATTACATGTCATAACATTATTGCATGTCTTATCTGATCGTATTATCAGAAACCCATGGGTTTCTGGTATTATATGTATTTAAAACAACGTGAGCTCTCCGGCAATGAGCATCTAGTGCTCTTAGAGCAAATGTTGAGATTAAATATTGTATAAATAAAAAAAAAACTTGTCCAGTAAAGAAAATGAAATATTTTAATCATACAGAATTACTCAGTTGGTTTCAGTGAAACACATAGTTCTGTTGAATCAGGTTGAATGTTTCAAATTTCTCATTAGGTCCAAGTCGCAATACTCGTACTTAATTGTTTTGTTCCTTTATATTACCTGCATGGAAACCTTCATTTGGTGATTTTGAACAGAGGCAGAATCAATTTTTAAGCGGATAAAACAAATTAATAATTTGACTGATGTCTAGTGTTTATTTTTTTCCATTGAAAAACAATTTGGCAATGAGGCTTCTTCTCTTTAATTAAATCAACTGTCAAGCTAACATACCGTGCGGTATGAAATTTTCGCGGGAGTTAATTTCGCGGATTGCCGTTTTTTAGCGTTTCGCGGGACAAATTTTCGCGAATTAGGATTTCAGACTTTACCGTTGAGAACAAATTTTCGCGCATCTCGGGCAAGTTCCTGGGTAAATACGTCCATGATTACCGTCACGAATATAGAATACTGCTTGTATTTTACATACGATTTCTATAACAACATGAACAGCAACCCCTCCATCATTCCCTTGAGATTTTTAAAAACCCAACAGTTCCATTGTACCGGATCGGAGCCATGCATTGTTTGTTTTTAGGCAGGAAATGGCCTCCTTGTCTAGAGTTATCAATTTTATCCAGAAACCGCAGAGACTTCGTTATCAGTTGCAGTTGTAAAGAAGACTTTGTAGTCAATTTAATTGAAAGTCGTTGATCTGAAATGACATGTAGTAAACTTTCGCGGATTCTTTTTTCGTTAGAGTTTATTTTCACGGGATCCTGTTTTCGCGGATCGTTGGAAAACCAGCGAAATCAGTCGCGAAAATTGGATCATGCGAAAATATGATGCCACATGCACGGTAGGAATAAAATTAATATTTAAATGTTGCTCTAGGTCTATTGAATCGTGAACACCTGTGCAATTGAATAATATTCATGGTAATTAAAGTAAAAATTGACACACGGCGAGTTTATACACCGTATACTGAGGGACAAGGTTTCCGTTGAATAACTATGGGGCCTTTGTGTGATTGCTTTCGAGCAGTCAATCAGTCAGCTACATGTATTCACTGGACTCGAATATAGTGTAAAACTCGAATACCAAAAAAAGCAAACATGCCTTTGCAAACAGTTTTACGAAATGTTATAGACAAGAAGCAAGAGTAGTCACATACTTCTTGATAGCTTTATTTCAAGCACGGCTTCACTGAGTCTCAACACACAAGACTGCTCAATAAGTAGTCCTGTTCATTTGTATGTCATTCTAACAATAATACAACTAGAACCGTCCACATTTGATGACTCAAAGCCTTTCGCTAGAACGCAGTCAAGTGGTTTGCGGATTAGTTTGATAGTTCGTTTGTCAGTCATTATCTAGTTTATTTCATTCTTCTCCCTTTATTCATTTCAATTTGTTTCTTTTAATTTCAGGTCAAGCTTGTGAGAGAACAGACCGTGTTATGCTGTTGTTTATTTATTTAGTTTTTCTCATACGCGACTCAGAATCATGTAACCCTGTGGAGATACAACATACAGGTAATATGTAAAACGTACAAAACCCCCGGAGCATCAAAACGGGGGCTTATATCGTATGTGGGATGTCTATGGTCTTATTTTTTATCCAAGCTGCGATGGTCTTCTCCATGCTTGCTGATTTTTCTCTATCCAAACAATTCAAAGCTACATGTCTGTCGGTGGTTGAAATCTTTAACTGAGAGTAACTCTATACATTTCTTCTTAATTTCAACTGGATTAGTAGTCCAACTGGCCTTATATATGGGTTGTCGGCCTTCGATACAGTGATCAGATTCACGTGTATGTGAATGCATAACTTTTAGAATGACAAAGGAACTTACAATTCTTAAGGGAACGTCAAATAGGTAATTAAACAAACACTATTTAGAGCTACAGGACTCCCAGAGTCAGTTATGGAGACATGTTATGTAGTTCTAACTTTTCAGTCTGTCGACGAACTCCAATGGTGTGACCATTCAAATGAAACCTCTTTGGGAGTACTTTTGCATGGTACCATTAGCCTGCGAACATGCTCTTTTATTTGGATTTGCCGCTCGCGCCGGACTTCGCGCCATTCGACTGCTCGCATTCGACACTCGCGCGAAACCTTGCTTGCGCGAAACTCAAATAAGAGGGCCGGGCCATCTCGCAGGCTATGGTACCGTTTGTTTTTCAATAATTTTCAATATGAAATTTGGGATTTTACTTGAATTTTGATTTTTGGCACTCTTGGGAGTTAACGGGTTTTAGTAAAATTACTCAGATGATTATGGACCGAGATTCCGCTGTTCTCATTGGTGGAGGCTAGCTTGCGTTTTGTCTCTACAATCACCTCGCACGTGGGGATTATAGCCGGAGGATAAATTTTTAAAATGTCCGCCTCGCGATTTATGGATGTTTCCGAGAAAGAAAATGCAATTCCGAAACAGTTCGGGGTAATGGCCCTGTCACACTATTGCGTATCGTACTAGCGTATGCCAGCGTATAAAAAATATCCGACTCATACGCTGACATACGCTAGGGCTACGTTAGGCATAGGTTGTATACGTTTCAAGCACGGTCGCATACGGTGGCATACGCTGGCATACAGCAAGGCAGAAAAAATGTTTTAAGCATGCTTAAAAATTTTGTGCGTATTCGGACGTATGGTTTATACGCTAGGTATACGCTGAATACGCGAGAGTTACGCTAGAGGTACGTTACTCATAGGTCAAGTACGCTGGTCAAACGCTGTATTTTCAAGGGTATTTTGTGCGTATGAAAATTATTTTATGAATTTTCATACGCAACTCATACGTTTCTCTCATACGCAATAGTGTGACAGGGCCTTAACACTTTTCAAAAGTAAGACAATAGGCCGGTTCACACTAGGGACCAAAGTGCACTTGAAGTGCACTTGAAATTAAATCAAGTAGACTTGAGGTCTGCTTTGGAAAGACGAGGTCATAGATTTTCAGGCATGATTGGCACAGCGTGCGTGTTTAGACGCAAATTACTTGCGAGCACAAGTCGGTACGCAGTTGATTAGCTTGATAAGCAAAGTTGCAGGACTAAAGTACGATATTCGTAAAACGCTAAGTCGGTAGTAAAAATAAATTTTCTTATCAATTCAAGTTTTATTTGAACTTAATTCAGCAAAAAAAAATCGTCTTAGAGCCTGGTGTAACACTGTGCTCACTTTTTGTTAATTTTTGTTAATTTTTTGTATCTCATGAGTATTGAATGCGCGCATGGCTGTAGTGTTTTTGGTTTGCAAAGCCTGAGAATTAGACTGCAACCTTTGTCTCAACATAGAATTTTTTACCCTAAGTCAGCTTGAAATAAGCCTTCAAATACAACAGCTAAAGTAAAACTTGAGAGTCTTTATAAAGTCGCCCGTGACTCCAGAATCGTAAACCAAAACGCAGAGAGCTCGTTCCCTGTGGAATTCAAATTTGCGCGCCCACGTGCTTTTCGCTACAAGGCTGTACTGTCATTGGTCAAGTGTGCTTCCAAGTAAGGGGTAGACCTTACTTTCAAGTGCACTTGGATCCTTTTGTTTTACGCTTATCGCCAGAGCAACAAAGAAACCAAAAAGTGCGGTCATTAAAAAAAAAATTAAAACGTTCACACTCCAAGTACGCGAGCTACACTTGGGTGATTCCGTACAAACCAACAGCACGTGCCATTCAAAAAGACGTTTTTGATAGAAAAGAAGGGAAATATGGAGCTTATAGAAAACGAACTACTGCAAATTATCTGAAACTTGTCAATTACATTCAGCTGATATTAAGTTTTACCAGAAACCCATAAGTGGGTTGAAACGTGCAACTGTCTCTTGTACGCTTCAAAATTCAATTTGCTAAGAAGTTGTTACAGCCATATTTGGAAAATCAAGATAAAAATATTAACCAATCAATTCGCTAGAACAACTTTCTTCCAATCTCCCAGGACCGAGGGGTTTCCAAATATGGTACTAAGCAAAAAGTGAATATTCGGAAGCTGTGAATGCGCGTTACACGTTTCAACCCACTTATGGGTTTCTGGTTTTACCTCTTTGATATATTTTACAAAGAGATTTAAACGTGTAAGTAAATCAGATGAGTGCTTCTATTGAAACGTAAGTCAGACTTACGCTCTCAGGAAGGCGTTCACACTACAAGTACGTACCAAGTGCGCTTCAAGTGCACTTAGGAGGCCTAGTGAGAACCGGCCTAATATCATTATGAAAATTGTGCTGATTAGTGAAAGATAACTCCGTGTGGAAATGTTTCCGACGTGATGCACGTGCTGTGCAATGACGCGTGAAAATGTGAACAGTCGAAGCTCTCTGAGAGGACACTCTCGTAAGCGGACAGCTCTACTTTAATACGGCCACCTTTACCAAACTCCGTTTGAACTCTAGCTCATACAAACTCTGTCCTTTACACATTCCCGTAAGCGGACAGCTCTACTTACGGCCACCTTTACCAAACTCCGTTTGAACTCTAGCTCATACAAACTCTGTCCTTTACACATTCCCGTAAGCGGCCAGCTCTACTTACCGCCACCTTTACCAAACTCCGTTTGAACTCTAGTTCATACAAACTCTGTCCTTTACACATTCCCGTAAGCGGACAGCTCTACTTACGGCCACCTTTACCAAACTCCGTTTGAACTCTAGCTCATACAAACCGCTCTGTCCTTTACACATTCCCGTAAGCGGAGAGCTCTACTTTAATACGGCCACCTTTACCAAACTCCGTTTGAACTCTAGCTCATACAAACTCTGTCCTTTACACAGTTCTCGTAAGCGGACAGCTCTACTTACGGCCACCTTTACCAAACTCCGTTTAAACTCTAGCTCATACAAACTCTGTCCTTTACACAGTTCTCGTAAGCGGACAGCTCTACTTACGGCCACCTTTACCAAACTCCGTTTGAACTCTAGCTCATACAAACTCTGTCCTTTACACATTCCCGTAAGCGGACAGCTCTACGTACCGCCACCTTAACGAAACTCCGTTTGAACTCTAGCTCATACAAACTCTGTCCTTTACACATTCCCGTAAGCGGCCAGCTCTACTTACCGCCACCTTTACCAAACTCCGTTTGAACTCTAGTTCATACAAACTCTGTCCTTTACACATTCCCGTAAGCGGACAGCTCTACTTACGGCCACCTTTACCAAACTCCGTTTGAACTCTAGCTCATACAAACCGCTCTGTCCTTTACACATTCCCGTAAGCGGAGAGCTCTACTTTAATACGGCCACCTTTACCAAACTCCGTTTGAACTCTAGCTCATACAAACTCTGTCCTTTACACAGTTCTCGTAAGCGGACAGCTCTACTTACGGCCACCTTTACCAAACTCCGTTTGAACTCTAGCTCATACAAACTCTGTCCTTTACACAGTTCTCGTAAGCGGACAGCTCTACTTACGGCCACCTTTACCAAACTCCGTTTGAACTCTAGCTCATACAAACTCTGTCCTTTACACATTCCCGTAAGCGGACAGCTCTACGTACCGCCACCTTAACGAAACTCCGTTTGAACTCTAGCTCATAAAAACTCTGTCCTTTACACATTCCCGTAAGCGGACAGCTCTACTTACGGCCACCTTTACTAAACTCCGTTTGAACTCTAGCTCATACTGTGCTTCACACATTCCCGTAAGCGGTCAGCTCTACTTTACGGCCACCATTACTAAACTCCGTTCGAACTCTAGCTCATACAAACTCTGTCCTTTACACGGCATTCCCGTAAACGGCCAGCTCCAGTTGCGGACACTCTTTCTGCTTCCTGAGGGTGTCCGCTTAAGAGAGCTTCGACTGTACAATTTTAACGTTTCTTGCTCCGTTATTTTTTCTCTCTGATAATCACCTCAGTAATTATGCTAAAACAATATAATAGTTGCCTCAGGCTCAGTAAATATATATCTGGTGAATATTCCCATTTGACTTCGTCGCAGGGAATATTCACCAGATATTCACTTCGCTTTCGACGAATAATTGTTAAATATTAATTATGCTTAATTTATCACAGTAATAAATAATAGTGTGTTCCTCTTTGTTGTGACTACCGAGATAGCCTCAGTCTAATGGTGGTTGCTAACTTTGTTAATGTCCACAGTTAAAATTGCTCCTACTCTGTCAATCAGCACCATCGAATTTCCGGATGAACACGTCTTACCTTTTGGCTCCAACGTAACAATTATCTGTACCAGCAATGCTTCGAAGGAGGATTATGGTTATCCTTTCAACGCCCAGCCATATTGGATGCAATTCTATTTCAATGATAAGTTGCTTTTCATAAAACAATGCGGTGGTAGACAAGGAGAAGGGTTAGATAATGAAGACAGCAAAGTTTGCACCTATCCCATCGAAAATGCCACAAAAACCGATTCTGGTAATTACTCATGTTGGTCGAAAAATCAAATGAGCTGTACACGGGGCACTATTCAGCTTGATTTTCAAGGTAAGTTGCAACATTTAAACCCAGTTTAATAAAACTGTCTTTATTTCTTGTATGTTAGCCTGCAAGCGCAGGCTACTTAATATATCATGTATGTTAATTTTGCGGTAGAGTGATTTTCTTTAAACCGTGATTGAAATAGTTACTAAGCTAGTAGGCACTATTAGACACTAATTCCATTGTTTTCTTTTGTTTAGTTTTTACTAATTTTGACTAATTTTGATTAATTGCTAGATACTGTTTCACGGTCTAAGTAAAATCACTCTAATTTTGAGTCTTTTTAATGGACCAACCTGTCTAATTGAAGTCTCTATCACTACTATTAACTACTAACAGCTGCTACTACTACAACAGTAAAAATCCGCAAGTAAGACCCTAGTTTTTAAGAACCTATTAAGCTGAAATTTGCCAGTTAGACCCCCTCTATACAAGAACCTGTTTAGCCCAAAATTTAAAACGGGTTTTTATTTTCTAAAATCTATATAAAAATGTGTACAGTACACTTGGACGAATAAGAGTAGGTCAACATTTTGGATCCTCTTTGGAGACACAGGTGCCTTATCACTCCAATTGCAATGTAAATGCCAATAATTTTATGTTCTAAAGGAGGACTTTAAAATTCATGAGATCAGTGCTTTAATTTTTCTTTTTAGTCATTTTACATAAATAGTTACTTGGTATGCAGATTTTATATATAGAATAGGCTGAATATATACAGGCGATTATTATTATTATTATTAGTAGTAGTAGATATATGTTAATTGTTCGGGGACAGCCATTTGAAGGCTCCCCAGACCCCCTATGGAGCCTTAATTTAATGGTTGACAACCCCTATTCCAGGTCCTCCTTTTTTGTCGGCCCTGGGATAGGGGTTGTCAACCATTAAATTAAGGCTCCATAGGGAGCCTTAAAATGGCCTTAAAATGGCTGTCCCCGAAGCAATTAACATATATCTACTCTGCCCGATCCATCCTTCTTCACACAGAGCGCAAAACTCATAAGGGCAACAACCGATTAAAGCAACCAAAACAAAACGCCAAGGAGGCCCCCCATTCATCCAAACGAAGCTATATGGAGCACGTTAGGTCTGTCCCCGTGTTACCAATTGAAGAAATGTATACCCCTTGTATATACCACGATGGCGAATCTTACATTCGAACTTCAGGACCTCGGGTTTCGTAACTGGTTTCACAGTTACAAAAATACATGTTCCAGAAGATTTTCATGTGAGGGATCTTCTTATCTTTCATAACATGATCGAACCTGAAATTCTCAGAGTGATCAGATCAGAGTCAAACCAACTCGGCCCTTTAAAGTTTAATTACGGCATCGTTATTAAACTTATAAAAGAAGGGAACAGAGGCGTTGAGCGTGCGAAGTTCTATCTAAGACAGGAGGTGCCGGCAATCATCAACATCTTTGACGAGGACGCTGTTAAGAGAAGACTCGACATCAATATAAACAGAAAAAGAGAAGAAGTCCCTAAAATCGTTGTAAATGGGTCGGTTTGGACAGTTGCAGGGATAGACAAAGTATTCCTTGACTTTGCCCGATATGAGCCAATAAGAGGTGGATCTTATTTCCCTCTTCCTCAAGCTCTAAAAGCAAAACAAGCTTTAATAAATATCAAAAACAGAGATCATGCTTGTCTTAGGTGGGTAATGAGGGGCTGCGCTCTACCCAGTCGCTGTGCACTTGGAAAGGACAAGTAATTACCCAATAGAAGATGGACTTGACTTTACAGGCATTTCCTTCCCAACACCGCTGCATGAAATACCGAAGGTTGAGAAGCTCAATAACATTGCAATCAATGTTTTAGGCTGGCAGAACAACAAAGTTGTTACCTATCACGTCAGTGAGATGGAAGGCGAGGAGATTCCACGAATCAATGTCATGCTCATTACAAAGATAAACCCTCACACCTTCGAAACCATCAGCCATTATTGCCTTGTAAAGAGTCTAAGCAGGCTTCTTCGCTCACAACACTCTAGAACCAATCATACACACTTCTGCGTGAGATGTTTGCAAGGCTTCTCATCAGAAAGAATTCTCGAAGACCATCAAGTCTATTGCAAAGGAGCCTCAAACCGCCCAACAAGAGTCGAGATGCCTAAGGAAGGTGAAAACATCCTTCGCTTTAAGAACTACCAAAAACAGATGAAGGTGCCGTATGTGATATATGCTGACTGCGAGAGCCTCGTCGAAAGGCTAGACGCGCGAATCCCACCCAAGGAACAAAGCAGCACCACAAAGACCACAAACCCTGCGGGTTTTCCTTCATTACTGTCAGATCAGATGGCGCGGTTGGCCATCCCTACATTTACCGAGGAGAGAACCCTGTTCGTGAGTTTCTTGCCTCTCTTCAGAGGGCTGAAGTAAAGATACGTGAGGCTCTCGAGCACGAAGAACCATTGCAAATGACAGGTGTTGATTGGGATGACTTCAACAAAGCCATGGATTGCCATATCTGCGGTAAGACTCTGATTGTGCGCAATGCAAGGGACGAGCATGAGTTCTTCCACCCAGAAACAGGAGAGTACTGCGGCAAGGTACACAGGCACACGAGGGCTCCTAACAGTAAGAGTAGTTGTTACGGAGAGTGTCTAAAACTCACAACACGAGATGACCATGGAAGATATAAAATCGGTAAGTGGGCAAAGAGGCAGGAAAAGCCAGAGATAGAGTTCCTAGAGGACGACTGTAGATATTGTGCCAGGCCTCTTCTGCGAGAATGTTACAGAGATGCAGTAATAGACCACTGCCACATCATTGGCAGGTATCGCGGGGCGGCCCACAACACATGCAACAGAAGTTACTTCAGAATCTACCCAAAGAAGATAACAATCCCGGTTGTCTTCCACAACTTGAAAGGCTATGATGCTCACCATCTGATGCAGAAAATCGCAGAGGTCGGTTCTGAACTGAAATGCATCCCCACAACAATGGAGAAATATATCTCTTTCTCTATGGGGCAGCTTAGATTCATAGACAGCTGCCAGTTTATGCAACAAAGCCTCGATAGCCTTGTCACATCAATCAAACCAGAAGCTTTCGAGATCCTAAAACAATACGAAACGTATCCAGCAAAAAGAGACCTTTTACTCCGAAAGGGCGTCTATCCCTACGAGTACATGGATTCCTTCGAACGTTTCAAGGAAATCTCCATTCCGCCGAAGGAGGCCTTTTACAGCAAGCTCAAAAAGGAGCACATTACAGACGATGACTACGTGCACGCGCAACGAGTGTGGGATGCCTTTGAATGCGAGAATCTCGGTGATTACCACGACATTTATCTCCTAACTGACGTCATCCACCTCGCAGATGTGTTTGAAAACTTTAGGAAGACATGCCTCAAGAATTACCGTTTAGACCCTGCGCATTATTACACCAGCCCTGGTTTGAGTTGGGATGCGTTGCTGAAACACATGGACATAGAGTTGGAGCTTCTGACCGACTATACAATGCAACTCTTCGTCGAGAAGGGAACGAGAGGCGGCATCTCTACAGAGATGAAGCGCTATGCCAAGGCTAACAACCCATATCTCAGCGACTTTGACCAGGAGAAGGAGAAGTCATATCTTTTCATCTCGATGCAAATAACCTCTACGGTTGGGCCATGAGTCAGCCGCTTCCAGTTGGCAAGTTCAGGTGGGCCCGAACAGCACCAACAGCGGAGCAGATCGCCAAGATGGGTCCTAGGAGGAAAACAGGCTGCATCCTTGAGGTTGACTTGGAGTACCCACAATATCTCCACGACAAACACAACTTTTACCCGCTAGCCCCAGCGGCATCTCAAGTTCCATACGAGTGGATGTCGCCATATCAAAGATCCCTTGCAAGAGAGTTGAAGGAATGACAAAACAAACAAGCTGCTCCTCACATTGAAGGATAAGGAAAGATATGTCCTTCATTACCGAAATCTTCAGCTATATCTCAGTCTCGGAATGAAGCTCAAAAAAGTGCACAAGGTACTGACCTTCGAACAGAAGGACTGGATGGAGCCATACATCAGACTTAACACAGAGCTTAGAAAGAAGGCCACATCAGACTTCGAGAAGAACTTCTACAAGCTCATGAACAACTCAGTATTTGGCAAGACGATGGAAAACCTCAGAACCAGAGTCGATGTGCGCCTGGTGCGATCAGATGAGGAAGAAAAGCTTCGGAAGCTGCTCGCCAACCCTCTTTATGAAAGGAGCGCAATCTTCTGCGAAACCCTCGCTGGTATCCAGATTCGCAAAGAGAAGATCAAAATGGACAGGCCTGTCTACACGGGCATGTGTGTGCTTAATCTCTCTAAGACATTGATGTACGAGTTCTATTACTTCTATCTAGATCGGAAATACGGCTCGAACTGCCAGCTAATCTACACTGACACAGACTCACTGCTCCTGGAAATCAAGACAGAGGACGTGTACAAAGACATGGAAGCCAACATCCACGAGTTTGACACGAGTGATTTCCCGAAAGACCACCCTCTTCACAGCCAGAAGAACAAGAAGGTTATCGGCAAGATGAAGGACGAGTGCGCGGGCAAGCCGATCTCGGAGGTGGTGTGCCTACGCTCGAAGATGTACTCAATCCTTCTCGAGGGCGACAAAAACATCAAGAAGTCGAAGGGCACGACCAAGGTTGTGACGAAGAAGGAGATTACACACCAGAACTACAAGGACGCCCTCTTCAAAAAGGAGGCTTCCAAACACGGGATGGATATGCTCAGGAGCGTGGATCACCAGATCTACGGCGTGCATTTAAACAAGACAACACTTTCCCCCTTTGACTCAAAGCGCTGGTTGCAGGAGGATGGCGTCCACACGCTGGCATACGGTCACAAAGATATCGGCGGCAACTGAGTATCTGGCGGCACAACCATCAGCTCCTCACGGACGAAGCCCCGCTTGGGCCCATCGTAAAGGTAATAGACGACAGGCTCGTTTGGTTTGGTAACAACCTTTTCAAAGTTGTAGACCTTTATCGACCAGATCGGATCGGTCGCCCGCCTACCACCACCCTCGTGCTCGCCAGGCTCCGGTGTAGATCTTTCAAATCCGTGGAAATTGTAGGATTTCCGGCCAAACTTATCAGAAACGTTTTCAATGCAGTTAACTGGTCTTAACTGAGTTAAAATCGCCAGCAATAATTTTAAAAGAGTTCGGAAAAAATATTCATGAATTGTATCATAAAAGCATTCAATACGTTCACGTGGATTCGTGGGTGCATAAGTATTAACCAAATTAGTTTTCCTGTCGTCGAGTTCAGTTATAAGAACACTAACAATTCTACCAGAAGAATCTTTTTTCCGTTGTAAACATTTGAAATCAGTATTTTCAGCGACAAGAATGGCAACGCCACCTTGTTTACCAAGAGCGGGCGACCAGAAACTTTTACCGCGCCATTTAGCTGTCAGAGAATTTATCGCATTTTGTCTTGTCGCTAAAGTTTCTTGTTTAAAACAAATAAAATCAGAACGGGAATTTTTCGCAAAATCAAAAACAGAGCGTTGTTTGGCTTCATTGCCAAAACCACGGATATTCAAAGTTGTAAATTTACCTCTGAATGCAAAAACGTGGAGCAAATTCTTCTGGTAAAATTACATAAGCTTAAGCTTTTGCAAATCACATTTAGACAGTTACTTGCTTTTCTGTTTATGTTTGTTTGTTCGATGTCCAGTGTTTTTCCTCTTCGGCAATAGTTGTTCGCCGCCAGATTCAGAACGTTCGCGAGTTTTAGGGTCTGTTTTCTTTGCTTCAGGAATTGGCTTGTCTTGTTTGTCTTTCGCCGTGGTTTTAATTTCCAGTGACGAGGACGGGTGGTGTTGGTTTCCTAACTGGAGGCAAGCATTTGCAAATTTCCCTGTTTGTAGCCGCGGGAAGCGCGCAAAAAACAAAGCCTTGCTTTGGTTTCAAAATTGCTAGGATCCCGGATGTTGTGTGGCGTCATACGCGCCCGCGATCTAGCCTTGCGTGACACACATGTTACAGACGCGCGCTCGCGAAACATTCCGCTAGCCATGACCATGAAAAATGACGGGCATAGGTTCTAATATATATAGATAGGCCAAGCCTAACAGCGTCGCACTTTGAATAAGCTTAACTAAGGTGAAACTTAACTAAGGGTTCGGCCCGCGAGTGTCCGCTACTACTGCTGCTGTTGTTGCTGTTACAACTATGTACTAGTACTACTACTACTACTACTACTACTACTACTACTACTACTACTACTACTACTACTACTACTACTACTACTACCACTTTTTTGTTCTTTTTATTCTGTTTACCACTTGAAGTGCATGAGCAAACGGTGCCAATCACGTAAAATTAACTGCTTTTTTTTACAACTGTTGAGATTCAGTTGCCTTGCTCCATAGGCGCAAGCAACTTGTCCTTGCGCCTAAAAATCTATTTTCATTTTTCCGCGTACAATATCATGACAATTAATTCCTCGGGAAGCGAGGTTAATAAATTTGTCGGCCGAAGGCCGCTCGGGTGCTCGCGTCTCGGGAGCTGAGCCGCGCCAAATCGAGCGAAAAATATATTTATATATATGTATATATATACTGAAGATGTCGTGCAGTTGCCTGGCAACAAAAATCGCGACCGCTGACAATAGCGCGCTCTCATGTTTATTCATGGCGGTCGGGCTGACGTTTTCCCTTACTCGTCCTCTGTGATCCGTCTGTGAAAAAGTGTTTACTCTTGGTGAAACACGACCAATTTCTGATGCAAATGAGAAAGAACAGCAAACACAACAACACTGGATTCAACAAGTGGCTAGAAATCCTTTCCCGAGAAGATTAACCACCGAAACTCCGCTGGAGCGAGAACGGCGACTTGAAATTCAGCGCGATCGAGCAACGAAGAAACAACGACAGCATCGATTACAAAGGCTTCGAACAGCCTAGGCACACCGACGCAGTAATGTTGATGTGTCATGTGTTTATCTATACAGTTGCTACACATTACATTGTAGCTGGTCACGATTGCTGCCCCCATTAGAATTCTGGACGAAACCGATCAGAAGAGGCGACACCGACTGGAAGTGTTGGACAAAATGATTCTGTTTATAGACACAACGAGAGGCGGCAAGAATTACACGATCAGCTAAATACTCGTGACGAATATCTTTTATACGGCAGGGTAAAGCAAACACTGATTACAGGAAAGGCTCAAAGAAGAAGAACGATTAAGAAATCTAGCTCAAATCACCGCACTTTAATCCGCTCTTTAATGCTCTTCAATTGAACCCAACCTACTACATTTAAAGGCAAGTAAGCTTAAGCTTATATACCGACAACCCTCCATAAATTATTCTTTAATCTACCTTTTGCAAAAACAAAAAAGATTTTAAGTAGCTAAACAACTGATAGGCAGATCATAAGAGGATATTTTTTCAATATAAAAAATTAGTACTCAAACACTGGAAACTATTGTCTTAGTACATGCTGTAAATTGGTCATTATTGATATTCTCGCTAAGGTCACTAAGGAACTATGATATAAGATTAAATGACATGGAAAGGTGCAAGAAAACTGGTCTGATCTGATGGAAGCCAAAACTCTTTCCAGCACAGATATATAGTTCTACAAAATGTATTCATGGTGACAACATGTAATTTCTCTTTCAAGTACATGTATGATTAAAACTACAGATCACACAGGTGGAAAATATTTCACAAATATACAACATTTGCATAATGTAGCATCATTTGTGAATGAGCAGTGAGCAAAATAACTTTGTATACGTTATCTTGAGTTTACGGCATTCCTTGCAAAATAGTTCAATAAGAAATAATATTCAAATGGTTTAGTAACGAGAATTTCTGTCTACATTTTGATTTTGTACCGGAAAAAACAATTTTCTGTTAGCAATCGTGACCAGCTAATGTGTAGCAACTGTATAGAAAAACACATGACACATCAACATTACTGCTTCACATTTATTATTGGAATGGTGATCAGTATCTCAAATCTCCTCACAATATCAGTGTTCGAACAAGTACATAGATTATGCAAATTAAGAACCTGATCTCCTTTAACATGAGTTGTCTGTGGAAATTGAATACAAATTCACTGTAGTTATATGACTATGTGAACTGTATTGACACCAGTAAGGAGAATGTACATCTACAAATTAATTTTGATTTTGAGATTTTTAAAGGGGTTAACTTGTCATGAAGGCCTAAGTCCTGGTCTTAACCCACGAATTCTCCATCCTGGTCTCTATACATTGTTTATGATATTTGCAGAGAATCTGTTGCTTCATCTTGAATATTCATGTTTAACTTTTGTAATCAATTTTGTAATTCTCTTGACCAGTATCCAAAATATAGTATTAACTCCTGCAATCTCAACCATTCAAGCGAATAGCGAATTGGATTGGCAATTATTTGATACACAGTATATAGAACAACAGCTACAGCAGTATGTAAAGGGAACAGGTTAATTTTGGGAGATAGCATTCACAAGCTTCAAAAAGGAAATTCAATCAAGACAGCAGGAGTTACCTGTATTCCTGATAAACTAACTCTCACCTAATCAAAATAAACAGAACACCACTGCATATTGTCCTGGACCCATGTCCACAACAATACAAAACATCCACTTTCAGACCACAGGCAGCCCAAGCTTAGTATGTGATGTTTACGCAACGAACGATTTGTAGACTTTGTATGGGAAATCCATTTTAGTCTTATATATGCTAAAATAACGCTTTAATGTGAAAATAAACTTCACTTACCTCAACATTGTGTTTTCGTTGTGTCTTTTATGCAATTTGGGCGCAAATGATGTCCATTTTAGACGGTTTTGTGGCTTACGAGTGAGGGGGACCAGTGTGTGTATTGACTGGCGACAAAATTTGTCTTTTGCCTCCCTTGACAGTCTACTTATTGCGCGTGGTTGTTATTTTGAATTGGCCAATGAGAGTGCAGAATGTCGTATGATCGTGGTCACGCTCCAGCGGCCGTAGACGCACTACCAGCTGAGCGGCCGGGAAGATTGCAGAAAACCGAATATTATTTGAAATTTCTCCCCCTAAAATCGCAGTGCGATCGCCGAGACGAGTCGATGTGATAGGAAATTTATGTGGCCTTATGGCTGTGGTGTTTTTATGGCGATTCGGTCCGTCGCTTTGTGGTGAAAGAGCGATTTGTGGGACGAGGTCGCTGGGAGTCACCGGCCTTGCTTCGCTTTATGAGTGGAAACGACATCGCAAAAACTCGTAAGCCACAAAACCGTCTAAAATGGACATCATTTGCGCCCAAATTGCATACAAGACACAACGAAAACACAATGTTGAGGTAAGTGAAGTTAATTTCCACATTAAAGCTTTATTTTAGCATATATAAGACTAAAATGGATTTCCCATACAAAGTCTACAAATCGTTCGTTGCGGAAACATCACATACTAAGCTTGGGCTGCCTGTGTTCAGACCAATTTTCTTTCTAACAAAAATTAATGAACATAGGCTGGGGGAGGGGAGGGGGCGGGGGGGGTGAAAAGAAGGGCCCTAGGATCTTTTGATACCCAGTCCCATAGCAGTTACAGTGACCCACAGCTCAAAACCCAAAACTGACCAGTACCAGTTCCCATTTAGTATGATTTAGAAAGACAGGGCACTAAGTACAAGTTAAATCGAAGCGACTGGGAACAAGAATGTCTCAACTTTAAATTTTGGGGCCATTGCCGGCATGCAACCCAACCTCTCCAGTCAAATTAGAAATTCCATCTCTCCCACATCGCTAAAATTTTGCAATGCATCCTCCCCCGAGCTTTGCGAGGTTCTGCGAGACACGTATTTCTAGTATGCTGTAGAAAATAACTTAGTCCATTAACATGCGAATCTTTTCTGTATGATCGTTTTTGCCACAAGCTAGAACGTAATTGCATCTGAGTTATGTACCAGTCCCACGTTTACTGCGTCTATCTATAGTTTTCTTATTTTATATTCAATTACAGAGCCACTACCGCCAACGCTAAATGGTGATCTTCCACACCAGCTTAACGGTTTTGCTGGAAGTAAAGCCAACTTGACATGCCAAGCATCAGGAATTCCGCGCCCAACCATCACGTGGTTTAAGAATGGTCATCGTGTGCCACGTTCATTTGTCAAGGGAGTCAAAGGGCATTCAATGTTAACTTTGGAGCCCATCAGAAGAGATGACGCAGGAGAGTACTGGTGCGAGGCAAACAATTCAGTGGGTTGGAACAGATCATCCACTGCGACTTTGACAGGTTGGTAGCTAAGCAACCACGACGGCAACGCCAAGGAAAACGTTACTTGGAAAAAAGAGAATTCGCGCTCTTTTAAACTACTTTGCAATTGTTCCAATTTGTTTTTTTTTTGTCTAATGTGACTGAACTATCCAGGAGCTGAATTTTTGTTCAAACAGAGAAAGGAAAATTAATCGTCGTGTGTTCACATTGTCCACAAAACCTTATGGTTTGATCATTTGACTTTGTTGTTTGGAAGGGAACGGCAAATAAACGTACCAAAATGTAAACAAACTTGCAGAGGCATTGTGTCCGCTGATAAAACCATTATTTTGTGCCGTTCTCAGTGTCGTCGTCGTCCTGGTTACTTAGGCTCCCTTATAAATGAAGCATCGGGGGTACCGCCAGAGTTGAACAGTACCTGGTAAGATTAATTTTGCTGGCCCGGGAGGGACACCCTTATAACAATGACAAGAATGCCCGCATGAAATTTTGAAAAGAACCCCTCGCTAAAAAGTACCAGAATTTCCTAATATATATATATATATATATATAGCATAGGTGATGTTCACCGGTTAAACCAATATAGTGCTCTACAATGAAGGAGCCAATAGCGCAGAGAGCCAATGCCAGAGCGCAGCCATACACAAACCGCACGAAGAGATGCAATCTATGCAACACAGAGAAACACTTAATAATAACTAAGCCACTTTGGGCAACCCTAAATAAACGTAATGAACTTATATCAACATGCAGGCACCAACGGAAGTACATAACATAAAACATAACATACACTTTATTTTACAACGCTAGCCACTACAACTATATACAATAGCTGATTTCCAAGCGGGGCGTTTAACAAATATGTATATTACAAAATAAAATAAAAACAATTTACAATTAAGTAAATACATCCTTAAGTACAATTAAGAACTTATTACGAGAACTGTCAAACGCGTATACTTTTGCAGTTTTTCAACGGTTTTTTAACGGTTTTTTTAACGGTTTTTTTTAACGGTTTATTTTAAAGATTTATTTTAACGGTTTATTTAAACGCAATTATATTGTCGTAACCCTTAATCATGCTTCAGTGTATATAGAAATTAACTGATGAGTGGACCGACATCATGTCGCTCTACGAAACAGATTTGTATTAAAATCTATATGTGCTCACAAATTGAGTAGTTCGTATACTGATTTTATATATATATAAAACCGTACATACTGTGCCCAAGTTCAGGAGTTGCCATAAAGCCATTATGGTAACAACCGGGAGGGCACATTGTATACATAATTGTATATATATATATATATATATATATATATATATATATATATATATATATATATATATATATTCTGACCCTCAGCGTCGCTTTCTGAACAGAAATCCGATGATAAACTTAACTGAGGTGAAAGGTCGGAAGCACAAGAATTAAGGTTAACGACCGGGCTATTTTTCAATTTTAGCAATTCTCAAAAACAAACTTACGCGACCGTCTGCACAGTACGTTTAGACCGTACAAAAGTTCACAAAAACAACTTTTTCTCCGTCTAAAATAACAAGTGCGACTACTTTCCGAATAAAATACACCTGTTGCTCCGCTATTATGTGCTGGACCCTTTTATTTACTTTTTACCCCTTTGACGTATAAGAACTAAACATTAACAAGCATTTTTACACTTTTATCGCCCATTCAAATCGTTTGCATGTAAAACGTTCTACCTGCATTAATTTTAAAAGACATGACATATATCTCTACCATAATTAAAGTTCTATGACGCAAAAGGTACCCTAAGAAGTACAACTGAGTACATTTTTTAAACTGGACACCCTAAACGCGACAAAAACCTCATAGATACGACGAGCATCACTTTTACATGATATTCATTTCCCTGGTGTGTTGGCTGTTTTGCAAATGAATTTATCGTCCCTTGAGCATGCAGATACATTACGCTGTTGTTTTTTTGCATTTTCTGTTGTATACACGATGGCGGCTGGGAACGTTAAACATAAGGTCTTTCGGGCATGTGATTGTCAAAGTCCCCTTTTGTAGCAAACCTTTTTCTGGTACTCTGTACATTGGGAACGTTAAACAACCCACAATGCAACACTGATAAATGAGTGGAGTGCATTCGTAATCATTTATATCGCAATTCATGGAGGGACGTTGGGCAGTCTCAGGCCCGTGAGGGTTTACAACAAAAGCTAATGTATGATCTCTTTCTGAAAAACTAAGTAAGGCAAAGTGGATTTGTCTGCTATAACGTCATAAGCACTGTTTTGTTTGTTTCTTTCTGTTCTCAGTATCATGGAAGCCAATCTTCACAACGCATCCCAAAAGCAATGCTGTTTACCTCAATCATGATGTTGCCATGGTAACCCTACAGTGTGCCGCAGAGGGTCTTCCACTTCCTGTGATAAGTTGGATGGAAAACAACGTTCCAGGTTTTTACCTAAAGATGTCCTTCTAAAATTCTATTTTAGTGTAATTTTTCCATCTATTATGTATGGGCTTGTTCTGTGGGGTGCGTGTTGTAATTCCGATATTATTAGCTCAATTGAGAGACTTCATTGTAGAGCCGCTAGGATTATTTATAATTTACCCAAGGATATGGCTTCTAGTCAAGTATTGAACTTTGCAAATTGGATTACAATCGGATTAAAATATAAATTAGAAATATTTAAGCTATATGATAACGCAAATAATGATATCCTTCCAGACTGCCTTTCTAAGAACATCTTTAGAAAGCGTGAAAGTTCTTTCTCATTACGTGGTCAGGATGTAGCTGTGATCCCGAGATGGAACAGCAGATTTATGAGAGACTCATTAGCCTTTCGTAGGTCAGCTCTTTGGAATTTAGTTAATTGCAATGATAAAATAGACAATCTGAACTTTAAGGAAATCAAAAGACTACTTATTACCGAGGGATATTTTAACAACTTACTCTTCGACAGTTCCACTGCCTCTACATCTCGATATAGAGACTGTGACTACGTATATTTTTAGAAATTAAAATTATTATTTTATTAATACTTTGTTATTAGTTCCGTACTTATTAATTGTTATGTACATAGTTCAATTAGCATATATTGGTTTAGTAGTATAGACTACCCCACAAGCTTTTTAGCTTTAATTCTTATCGTGTTAAAATAAAGGTTTTATGTTATGTTATGTTGTTACAGTTGTGAAAGAGATCGCGATCCAAAATGGCAGTGTTTCCTCGCTCGACCTTGTTTTCCATGAAATAAGTACAGATGATCTTAAGTATCGATGCGTAGCAAGAAATTCGGTGGGAAAAACTCTCTCCAAGGAAGCAACATTAACGATCATAGAAAAGCCTACAGGTAATGTTGGTAACGCTCTCCAAACCACAGAAATCCTTTTGAGATAATCTCCCCCCCCCCCCCCCCTTATATGGAGTTGTGAGTTGTAACAGCTGTCCCCTCTAGCACACCAGTCTCTCTCGGAACGCCATTTTTTTGCACGTTTGGTCTCTGCTGACCTAAAACACACGGGCTCCTGGAACAATTTGAGCTGTCTCGTCTCGTGTAGGCCAGCCAAAGTGTTTATATGAAAAAAAGTTGTCCCGCCTGCCAGGGTTACCCTACCTGCGGAGGCGAGACAACTCGCCCACCCGTTTTGTCTCGCCCCCTGAGATGAGTTCGCGATTCTCATGTAAACGGTTGGTTGAATTTTTCAAAGAAATTAGTGAAAAGTTAGCTCGGCCAGGGTAACTCGGGGGGAGAGCTGTCTTGGGTGCCCGAGACCATATAAATTGGACCTAAGAATCTCATTTGTAGTGGTTAATCTTTTTAGTCCTAAAGTTAGAAAGAATAACAATCATGTTATCGTAGAACACTCTACCTCTATTGTTTTCAGGTAATATCGAAGGCTCGACTGCCAGTTTGCCTAAAGGTAATATCGCAGCCTCCTCGACTGACAGTTTGCCTAAATTTCTGTGGCCTCTTGTCGGCATCGTGGTCGTGACTATACTTGTTCTTCCGATAATCTTCATCGTTATGAAGCAGAAGTGGTGGAATAAAGCCAACAGCCAACGTAATTTGGAAGTAAGAAATTAAATCTTTTTTTAGATCATTTCACTGATTAGCTGTTTAACTGCCTTACGCACCCAAGAGTGCCAAAAACCAAAATTCAAGAAAAATCCCATATTTCATTTTTCAAAATATTGAAAAAAAATGATACCATCATGCAAATGTTTCATTTAAATGATCACACCATAGGATTCCGTCCACAGACGCAAAAGGTAAAACTGCACTGTCTCCATAATTGACTCGGAGTGAAAGGGTAATTAATAAAAATGAAATACATAGCGTCGATGAGCACATTACAAAAAAGTTACTTTACCTAATTAATGCTAATTTTCTAAACTTGCGCGCGGCTAGCTTGACCGAAAGTTAAAATAGTTACATTATTTTGCCTCGGCTAAAGGGTACAGCGTTCGTGCTAGCCACTCTGTGGTGTTGGCCTTAGAGTTGTTTTTACTGAAGTTTCTTCAGAGAATCAAATTGCAACTTATCTTTCTCGTCACTTTTTTCGCGCAGCTTACAATGATTTTCAATGGAGCGTCGGGAATAATTTCGTGATTGCCTTTTGCACTTTTCATGCTACGCTTCGTAATTAGCCAAAAATCTCGGACAACTTTCTCAACCAATCAGAAGAAAACCGAAGCCAATCGTGACTTGCTCGAACGCATTTTCCGGCGCTTGGTGCCGACCACGTGTATTCTCTTCAAGTTGTTATTGGTTCGTTAGGTTATGTGCCTCTGTTGTGATTGGCCAAACTAACTACGTTGGTTTGGATCTTACGACACTCAATTGGAAACCGCTCTATAGCATATATGCTTTGTTTCATATTTGCTGTCATGGATTACTCTCATGCGTTTTACTGGCCGGTGTTGGTCAGTTCAGTATTTTCATTGTTTTCGTACATCAGTAAGGGTTCTCGAAAATCAAACCCGCGAAAATCAATCCGCGGAAAAAAAATAAGATTACTCACTTGAGGGTGCCATAACACAAATGGAGGATGGTTATTCCTCGCGAAGCGAGGTTTATAAATTTGTCGTGCGTGGGTCGCTTAAGGGCGGTTGAATATCGGGTTATCTTTATATATATCGGGTTGGTGTCCTGCAGTTGCCTAGCAACAAAACCGCGACAAAGCTCCAATTGACGTCATCCAGTGTGACGAGCGACTTGAAAAGAGAATGTCTCAACTTCAAATTTCGGGGCCATTGTGGGCATGCAACCCAACCTCTCCAGTTAAACCAGAAATTCCATCTCTCTCTCCCCCGTCGCTAAAATTGTGCGGTGCACCCTCCCCAGAGCTTCGCGAGGTTCTGCGAGACGAATATTTCTAGTATACTCTACGTTTCACGAAAGATTTGCTGCAAATTTTTGCACCTGTTATTAACAAAAACACTATAACAACAACAACAACAACAACAATCTTTATTGTGCTCTTAATACAAAAGTACAGAAATTTTGAACAGCAGAAATTTTGAACAGCAAGCTTGGCGTTTTTCTCAATGCCTAACTCGTGGAATATGTGTCATTTTGCACGCAAAAATTAAAGGAAAAAGAATAAAAGGAGCAATATATCTCAGAAGTCTAACTTTTAACAATTTTTACTATTCAGCTAGTCAAGGAACAACATGAATTCATCCAGCTGCAAATTATAAATGGAATTAACGTAATAAACCAGCTACGAAACAGCCATTCCGATAGCAGTATGAATTCCACCCAAGACGGCACACTTTCTACCACGGACGGACATGAAGAAGTCATCGATAGCGAATTGTACTTACAAGGAATGGACACGGTTAACAGAAATTGGGAAATTCCTCGAAATAGGCTGGTTTTAACGGAGGAGAAACTTGGTGGAGGAGAGTTTGGTATTGTAACTAAAGGAGTGTATTCACGAACAGACGGAAATGAACTACCAGTGGCTGTTAAAAGACTCAAAGGTTTGTACTTCGTACAATCTCCCATATACCGTATACTTTAGGTGGTTTGACATTCTTTAGTTCAAGTGATTTCATGCGCTCTCGCGTTACGAGAAAACCCCAACAACCTTTACACTGAGTTTTAAAAGCTTAATAAATGTAGACTGATCGCTCTATATCTTTGTGAATGTCAGAAAAGAAACCTCTAAGAAATAAGAAAGAAAGAAGCCAGATTCATGACTAAGCGAAATCATCTAGATCGTTCACACATGCACTCCTTTTTATTTTAATCAATTAAGCTGAAATTTGGCATTCGATCACAAAACGGTATCGGACTTTTAATCAAATTCCGCCCGTGCTAAGATCGACAAACTTCAGGAGGGGATAGAAAAGAAATGAAACCATATTCAAGAAATCGCAGACACCGGTTTTGTGGATCGGACATTCAACATTTAATGAAACATTTCCGATCTCTTTGATTACGACGTTCTGTTAACTCTCGCGCGGGAACGAACCAGATTATAAGTGGTGAATCTGGCTTCTTAAGACACGGCTTCGCGGACCGGGCGTTTATTTGAACCGGCGTACAGTCGTTATTCCGGAGGAGGCACTCCCATGTGTAAGCCGCTGGCATGTGCCGCGAGATAGGGTATGATTTTGAGGTGCCTAATCCTTAAATAGTATTCTATGCTCGATGCTAAACTTCCCCATGTACAGAAGAGAACTGGAAACAACCTGTTCACACGATTCTGAATGATCGTTTTACCCTTAAAAAGGAGGGTAATAGGTCCATGATAACCGTCATGAATATAGAGACTCCTATACACTATCATGACCATATAGTTTAGTAACTGTAGTACCTGTAGTAGCTCTAGTAGCTGTAGTACATGTAGTACCTGTAGTACTCGTAGTACCTGTAGTACCTGTAGTACTTGTAGTACCTGTAGTACTCGTAGTACCTGTAGTAGCTGTAGTAGCTGTAGTACCTGTAGTGCCTGTAGTACTCGTAGTACCTGTAGTACTCGTAGTACCTGTAGTACCTGTAGTACCTGTAGTACTCGTAGTACCTGTAGTACCTGTAGTACCTGTAGTACCTGTAGTACCTGTAGTACTCGTAGTACTCGTAGTACCTGTAGTACCTGTAGTACCTGTAGTACCTGTAGTACCTGTGGTACTCGTAGTACCTGTAGTACCTGTGGTACCTGTGGTACCTGTAGTAGCTGTAGTACCTGTAGTAGCTGTAGTACCTGTAGTAGCTGTAGTACCTGTAGTACTCGTAGTACTCGTAGTACTCGTAGTACCTGTAGTACTCGTAGTACCTGTAGTACTCGTAGTACCTGTAGTACCTGTAGTACCTGTAGTACCTGTAGGGTAATAGGTCCATGATAACCGTCACGAATATAGAGCCTCCTATACACTATCATGACCATATAGTTTAGTACCTGCAGTACCTGTAGTACTCGTAGTACCTGTAGTACCTGTAGTACTCGTAGTACCTGTAGTACCTGTAGTACTCGTAGTACCTGTAGTACCTGTAGTACTCGTAGTACCTGTAGTACCTGTAGTACTCGTAGTACCTGTAGTACCTGTAGTACCTGTAGTACCTGTAGTACTCGTAGTACCTGTAGTACCTGTAGTACTTGTAGTACCTGTAGTACTCGTAGTACCTGTAGTAGCTGTAGTACCTGTAGTAGCTGTAGTACTCGTAGTACTCGTAGTACCTGTAGTACCTGTAGTACCTGTAGTACCTGTAGTACCTGTAGTACCTGTAGTACCTGTGGTACTCGTAGTACCTGTAGTACCTGTGGTACCTGTGGTATGCTCGATGCTAAACTTCCCCATGTACAGAAGAGAACTGGAAACAACCTGTTCACACGATTCTGAATGATCGTTTTACCCTTAAAAAGGAGGGTAATAGGTCCATGATAACCGTCACGAATATAGAGACTCCTATACACTATCATGACCATATAGTTTAGTAACTGTAGTACCTGTAGTAGCTCTAGTAGCTGTAGTACATGTAGTACCTGTAGTACTCGTAGTACCTGTAGTACCTGTAGTACTCGTAGTACCTGTAGTAGCTGTAGTAGCTGTAGTACCTGTAGTGCCTGTAGTACTCGTAGTACCTGTAGTACTCGAAGTACCTGTAGTACCTGTAGTACCTGTAGTACTCGTAGTACCTGTAGTACCTGTAGTACCTGTAGTACCTGTAGTACCTGTAGTACTCGTAGTACTCGTAGTACCTGTAGTACCTGTAGTACCTGTAGTACCTGTAGTACCTGTAGTACCTGTGGTACTCGTAGTACCTGTAGTACCTGTGGTACCTGTGGTACCTGTAGTACCTGTAGTACCTGTAGTAGCTGTAGTACCTGTAGTACCTGTAGTACCTGTAGTACCTGTAGTACTTGTAGTACCTGTAGTACCTGTAGTAGCTGTAGTACCTGTAGTAGCTGTAGTACCTGTAGTACTCGTAGTACTCGTAGTACTCGTAGTACCTGTAGTACTCGTAGTACCTGTAGTACTCGTAGTACCTGTAGTACCTGTAGTACTCGTAGTACTCGTAGTACCTGTAGTACTCGTAGTACCTGTAGTACTCGTAGTACCTGTAGTACCTGTAGTACCTGTAGTACCTGTAGTACCTGTAGTACCTGTAGTACCTGTAGTACCTGTAGGGTAATAGGTCCATGATAACCGTCACGAATATAGAGCCTCCTATACACTATCATGACCATATAGTTTAGTACCTGTAGTAGCTGTAGTAGCTGTAGTAGCTGTAGTACCTGTAGTACTCGTAGTACCTGTAGTACCTGTAGTACTCGTAGTACCTGTAGTACCTGTAGTACTCGTAGTACCTGTAGTACCTGTAGTACCTGTAGTACTCGTAGTACCTGTAGTACCTGTAGTACTTGTAGTACCTGTAGTACTCGTAGTACCTGTAGTAGCTGTAGTACCTGTAGTAGCTGTAGTACCTGTAGTACTCGTAGTACCTGTAGTACCTGTAGTACTCGTAGTACCTGCAGTACCTGTAGTACCTGTAGTACCTGTAGTACCTGTAGTACTCGTAGTCCCTGTAGTACCTGTAGTACCTGTGGTACCTGTAGTACCTGTAGTACTCGTAGTACCTGTAGTACTCGTAGTACCTGTAGTACCTGTAGTACCTGTAGTACCTGTAGTACTCGTAGTACCTGTAGTACTTGTAGTACCTGTAGTACTCGTAGTACCTGTAGTAGCTGTAGTACCTGTAGTACCTGTAGTACTCGTAGTACTCGTAGTACCTGTAGTACCTGTAGTACCTGTAGTACCTGTAGTACATAAACGTAATAACAAATAACCTGCAAACACAATATCCCTATCCGTAAAAATTTCCTTTAGTCTTGCCTTTGTGCGAAATAATACGTTTTAAGCCCCTTAGGCGCTTTACAAACAAGACAAACTACAATAGAAATATCTCATTCACCAACTTTAATTTAGGTCTATGGGTACTAAAGGTACTACAAGTACTACACGAACAACACGAACTACTACAAGTGCAACAGGCACTACAGGTATTAAAGGTAGTACCTGTAATACCAGGTACTACCCGTAGTACCTGTAGTACCTGAAGTACCCACAGGTAATGCAAGTACTACAAGTACTAAAGGTACCTACAGGTACTACAACTACTACAACTACTACAGGTACTACCTGTAGTACCCGTAGTACCTGAAGTACCTACAGGTACTACAGGTACTACAAATACTACAACTACTACAAGTACCACGGGTACTACAAGTAGTACAGGTACTACGGGTACTACGGATACCACAGGTACTACAAGTACTACAGGTACTACAGGTACTACGGGTACTACAAGTAGTACCTGTAGTACCTGAAGTACCCACAGGTACTACAAGTAGTACGAGTACTACAGGTAGTACCTGTAGTACCTGTAGTACCCACAGGTACTACAAGTACTACAGGTACTACAGGTACTACGGGGACTACAGGTAGTACCTGTAGTACCTGAAGTACCCACAGGTAATACAAGTACTACAGGTACTACATGTACTACGGGTACTACAAGTACTACAGGTACTACAGGTACTACAGGTACTACAAGTACTACAGGTACTACAGGTACTACAGGTACTACGGGTACTACAAGTACTACAGGTACTACAGGTACTACAGGTACCACAAGTACTACAGGTACTACAGGTACTACAAGTACTACAGGTACTACAGGTACTACAGGTACTACAGGTACTACAGGTACTACAGGTACTACAGGTACTACAGGTACTACAGGTACTACAGGTACTACAAGTACTACAAGTACTACAGGTACTACAGGTACTACGAGTACTACAGGTACTACAGGTACTACGAGTACTACAGGTACTACAGGTACTACAGTTATTACAGGTACTACAGGTACTAAAGGTACTACAAGTACTACAAGTACTACAGGTACTACAAGTACTACAGGAACAGTACCTGTAGTACCTGTACTACTACAGGTACTACAAGTACTACAAGTACTACAGGTACTACAGGTACTACAGGTGCTACGAGTACTACAGGTACTACAGGTACTACAGGTACTACAGGTACTACAGCTACTACAGGTACTACGAGTACTACAGGTACTACAAGTACTACAGGTACTACAGGTACTACGAGTACTACAGGTACTACAGGTACTACAGGTACTACAGGTACTACAGGTACTACGAGTACTACAGGAACTACAGGTACTACAGGTACTACGAGTACTACAGGTACTACAGGTACTACAGGTACTACAGGTACTACAGGTACTACAGCTACTACTGGTACTACAGGTACTACAAGTACTACAGGTACTACAAGTGCTACGAGTACTACAGGTACTACAGCTACTACAGGTACTACAGGTACTACAGGTACCACAGGTACCACAGGTACTACAGGTACTACGAGTACCACAGGTACTACAAGTACTACAGGTACTACAGGTACTACGAGTACTACAGGTACTACAGGTACTACAGGTACTACAGGTACTACAGGTTCTACGAGTACCACAGGTACTACAGGTACTACAGGTACTACAGGTACTACAGGTACTACAGGTACTACAGGTACTACAGGTACTACAGGTACTACAAGTACTACAGGTACTACAGGTGCTACGAGTACTACAGGTACTACAGGTACTACAGGTACTACAGCTACTACAGGTACTACGAGTACTACAGGTACTACAGGTACTACAGGTACTACGAGTACTACAGGTACTACGAGTACTACAGGAACTACAGGTACTACAGGTACTACGAGTACTACAGGTACTACAGGTACTACAGGTACTACAGGTACTACAGGTACTACAGGTACTACAGCTACTACTGGTACTACAGGTACTACAAGTACTACAGGTACTACAAGTACTACGAGTACTACAGCTACTACAGCTACTACAGGTACTACAGGTACTACAGGTACCACAGGTACCACAGGTACTACAGGTACTACGAGTACCACAGGTACTACAGGTACTACAGGTACTACAGGTACTACAGGTACTACGAGTACTACGAGTACTACAGGTACTACAGGTACTACAGGTACTACGAGTACTACAGGTACTACAGGTACTACAGGTACTACGAGTACTACAGGTACTACGAGTACTACAGGCACTACAGGTACTACAGCTACTACAGCTACTACAGGTACTACGAGTACTACAGGTACTACAAGTACTACAGGTACTACAGGTACTACGAGTACTACAGGTACTACAGGCACTACAGCTACTAGAGCTACTACATGTACTACAGCTACTACAGCTACTACAGTTACTAAACTATATGGTCATGATAGTGTATAGGAGGCTCTATATTCGTGACGGTTATCATGGACCTATTACCAAAAGGAGTGTCATTTTCGGTTTTGGGCCTTAAAAAGTATATCGCCGTTTCAAGTTTCTACACTTTGGCAAGGGTACCCTCACCCCCGTCGAGTCGGTCGGTGGGTAAGTAAAACACTTACATTTGATATCGACTAAGTTGATAAATGATGAATAAGTAAATTGGCCACCGTTGGTGGGATTTAAAAGCTGACGCTTGAGGCGAGGTATAAGCCTTCATATAAGTATCACTGTACCGAAAATGGGTCCATTACTTCCCGACTGTCTTGCTACCATCATGATAGATATCACCTGATTCGTAGGCAAACTGTTTGCCCTAGCTGCTACCTCAAGATAAATAGCAAATTCAGTCGTTTGATATCTTAGTTCGCACCTCTCTCTACATTAATTCTGTTACAGATGGCGCAGACCAGCAAGAGAGAATGGCTCTCATCCGCGAGTTAGAAACTCTTATTCATGTTGGCCGCCATCCCAACATCGTCAGCTTGGTTGGAGCTTGTACATTTGAAGGTAACTGAGCTTTTTAAGGGCATGCGTCGTTAACCCTGCACCCAATGTAAATGCTACAGTATACATCCTTGGGATAATATCGACACGTGATACAGTTGAACCTCCTGTAAGCGATCACTAAACCCGGTTTGGGGGGGGGGGGGGGGTACTCCCTAGCTATAATTAGCTATACGGGGATGCTCCGACCGAAAGGGGTACCTTTTTTAGGGTGGAAGTATATAAAAGTGTAGGGATTTCACGAGTTGAAGTATAGAAACGGGTACTAGGAAAAACTGACATTAAGGTCGCACGTAACGGCTAATTCGTCTATTTTAAAGTATTTTCATGTTTATACTGAAGTGAAAAGTGAATAAACGTTGCTCAAATGTTAGCCAAAAACGCTTCTTTTGTTTTTCCTTTGTCATTACAACATGTTAGTCCGGGTTGTAAATCAATTAGGTATATGAAAGGGTTACCTTTTCTGTCAAAAACTGTTTATAAAATATAAAAGGGTAAAGGTTTAGGCCTCGGGGCGGAGCATCCCCGTACAAACCTTTGTTGAGTACCCCCCTCCCCCCTCCTCCCCCTTCCTCCCCCGGGCTTACGGGGAGGTGGTCGCATACGAGAGGTCAGACCACAGGATGTCTTAGGCAATGCTCTGTTGTTCCGCGGAATTTCTCTTTCCCCACATAAGATTGTTTAGGTGTTTCTTACTGAGAATACATCAACCTATGGATGACATGTTTTTTAAATAAAATGTACTGGAAATTTATTTTTGTGATGTTTCTTTTGTGCTACAAGATTTCATCCAATCGTGAAACTCCAAAACAATGGCCAAGAAAGGCTTCTAATTTTACATGTTTCCCACATAGAATTTTAATTGCATTAAAACTCAGAATAGTTTTCACTAAAAGGGAACCAATTAGTAAACTAGGGAAAATAAATGCACTACCTGGTTAAGTGATGGTAGATTTTCACGTTTTAGCCAATGAGGTGGACGGTTTTAACAATATCATAATTAACACATTTCTGCATTCCTTGCCGTTAGTTTGCCTAGTTCTTACTAGGACCATTACTTGATGCACAAAACATCGATCTATGAACGCAAAATATTTTTTTCGTTTTTTTTTACAGTTGTACTGTATTCAATTTGCGCCTGTAGTGACATCATAATGAGGGCGAGTGGTCGCTTACCGGAAGTTAAAACATTAGAAAAATTCAAATCAGCTTTGAAGGTCGCATTCGCTTACGGGAGAGCTCCCGATTAGAATTATTTGACTCGGGAAATTTTTTTTTTTTTTTTGGAAAAGTGGCCGCTTAGGAGATGTGGTCGTGTGAGAACGAAAACTAGCCGATTACTACCGAAAGCTTCCATGCCGTAACGACAACGAGTTCTATTCTCTATCGCTGCGCTCAGCCGAATAGAACATATTTCCCATGTAAACACTAGAGACAATTGGAGGGAGCCGACCAGCCATCTGGACCAGCCACTTTATTCACAGTAAAGCATAACTCTTACAATGTCAATCTGCGTAAGCGCATCGCAAACCATGGCCCGCGTAAGGGAAGTCTGATCAAAACACAGCCGTATTGATTGTAAATGGTACGAAAAATTGAAAGTTTAGGTAACGTTATAACGGTGATTAAGCCGGATGCGAAAAACCAGTGGAAAAACTCCTAATTCGGAGAAAAAAAAAACTGGAAACGTATTCTCCAAACCAATGCAGAACCACATTAACCTCTGGAGTTTAAAGGTTGAAAATAACAACTTGAGTGATTTAATGCCGTCTACAGCGACACATAATATGCAAAAAATTACCCCGAGCAAAGTTGTAGGATGGCTGATTGGCGTCAAGTGAATAGCACGTATCAAGGAGTGGTATAAATAGGCAAAAACTGCGAATGCCAAGCATAGCAATGATACGTTTGCCCATGGGAAATCCATTACGAGTCCCAGATACAACGGACAGCGCTGTCTACCTACACAGGGGAACCACCCCCAGTCTGACAAGGAAAAGTGTCCACTAAATAGAGGTTTTGTCGGTGCTGTTAATAATTAACCACCTGATCGTTTGATCAAGTTCCAACTTTTTCAGTGCTATATTTATCGATTGATATCTAAATTCATAATTTCATAGTTTTGTAAATTAATGTAGTGTCATAGAGGGCCACAAGTGTATCAGCTT
The DNA here is from genome assembly GCA_024195265.1 of Dendrophyllia cribrosa. Lineage (NCBI taxonomy): Eukaryota > Metazoa > Cnidaria > Anthozoa > Scleractinia > Dendrophylliidae > Dendrophyllia > Dendrophyllia cribrosa. The sequence continues at coordinate 17,403,222 of JAJLRJ010000009.1, forward strand.
TGCTATTTAGCCGTACAACCCTCTTTAAATAAAGAATTTATTTTATTTTATCTTATTTTATTTTATGTTGCAACAACAACCTTAAGAAATTTGCTCTGTTCAAATTGCATATTGACTTGACACATGTGTATTAATGAATAGCCAGTCATTAGGGTAATTACAGTAAGAAAAAAACGAGTATTATCTGTATTTTCTTTTGACTTTGAAAACATTTCACGCAGACAAGCCCCTGGGCGGGTCTTTAAATTATCACATGCGTTCTTTAGTTATGAAAGACAGTTGGCTGTCTTAAGGTTGGTAAATGGTACCATCACTGCACAAAATAGATAAGTGATTTCAAACATGTCCATTGCATTACATTCCATTATTACCTGTTTATTATTTTTATTACATTATTATTACATTATTATTACATTATTATTACACTATTATTTCATTATTACATTATTACCTGTTTGCATTGCACAAGGCACCAACTCTTTCACTTCAAAAACTGTTTTAGTTGAGGTTTTGTATCCTACAACTTGTCCCCTTAATGGAAGTTAAAAGTGTCAATTATTAAGATTATATGAGCATTTTGCCGAGACAAAAGTTCCTGTCCCCTTAAAGAAGGTGTCCCTAATGGAGCTGTCCCAAAGGAGGGTCCACAATAGGGTTCTCAGTTCCCGCCTTCCCGCCCATTTTTCCCTAGTCATCCCTCATCCCGCCTGTTTTTACGTCAAAATCCCGATCCCGCCGTCATTTTCTTTTTAAATTACCTGAAGAACGATACAGCTATACACAAAGGATCCATTTGCAGACCTTCGCACGCTGGCCAATTCAGTCAATTCATAAAGTCACGTTCAGATTGTAATCCCGTATCTCGCGATACTATACCTCACGATTCCCGCATCCCGACCCCTCAAAAACGCGAAATCTTGCTCCCACTCGTTGTTAAAATCCCTCTTCCCGCTACTGTTTTTTACTTGCATCCCGAATCCCGCCATCAAAATAGGCCAGATACTGCATCCCGCCAAACGTATTGTGCACCCTCCCAAAGTAGAGGTTCCACTATTTCTCGTTTCCTATGGTTTTTTTTTTTTGCAGAACCTCTGTGTGTTGTGATTGAGTTTGTTTCCGGTGGAAGTCTTGACATAATACTCCGCAGTAGTCATGTCCAAACTCAAAGAGAAGATCCACCTTACGCTAACATATGGTCGCGACTGACCGAGAGAGAACTGTTGAAGATTGCGTCAGATGTTGCAAAAGGCATGAGGCACTTGGAAAGTAAACAGGTAACAACAAAAAAAGAATGTCAGTTAAAATTCGTCTGAGTAAATGTTGTAAACGCATTAAGTTCAAGTTAAATGAGCAACTATTGACTTACATGTACCATTAGCAGACACCTGTTTAAACATTAAAAATGCCGTCACCCTCATCTAACTACAAAATAATTATACTTAGTATATACTGAAACAGTGGATAGCATTGTTGGCGCGCTCTGATTGGATACTGAAACTCGGAATAGCAAGTGCTATTCACCTCCCAGCAATTTGCGCGCGAAAATTGTAATCGTTGACAGGAATAAATGAGTTAATAAAGATCATACATTAGTTACAGGTACAACTTAATTTACATAGAAACAAAGGTAAATGAAATTGAAAAAAGAAATTAAAAAACAAAGAGTGGCACACCCTTGCGCGGCAGAACATTTGTGGGAGTTTATGTGCAAAGTGTTGTCCATTTTGATTCAATTTGATTATTTTTAAAAGCAATCGTTCGTTCAGAACTAGTCTTATCATTTACTAACAGACAGAACATTTCGAGGCATGGAAAAGTATTATTTAACCAGCACAAAAAAATTTAATATTTGGCAATAATTATAAAGTGGTTCAAAGCATAATAATGACTAGATTCTGGTTTATATCCATAGACGATGTCTAAAATATTTAGGAAGACATTTCCTGATCGCTTATCATTCCACCAAGAAATAACCAATTGCCATAAAGTTTGTATTACAGGACAGTCATGAAGTAGATGGAATAGGGTTTCATTGGGGAAGTTGCAACGGTCACAGCTGGGAGAATTTTTCAATTTCATTTTAAAGAGTCTATTATTCGTTGGGATAATATTATTTATTACCTTGAATTGGAAACATCTAAGTTTGTTTTCTATGGTTACCTTAAAAGGCAGTTCGTAAATAGCTTTAGGAGACATATTTTCTTGCATTATTGTCATTTCTACGTTTGGAGATTCTACTGAATTGAGAACAAGCAATTTGCGTGCAACTTTAGCAGTAACGTTAGTAGGAGTAACGTCATTACTGTCGATCATAATACGGTTCTGTGTAGAATTTAAAATTGTTTTTTTTTTTCAATCGTAAGGAATTGCGGCTAGGAGTCCATTATACGTTAAAAAATTTACTGACAGTAACAAAATTAATACCGTATTATTGTCACTATAATGGTCTGAAATAGTATTTAGATCTTGCTGTCGGTGTATATATATATATATATATATATATATATATATATATTAGTTTGTGTCATCATCATTATCATTATCATTATCATCATCATTATCCTTCACTCGTCCAGTGTCGATTATGGCGCTGTTTTCTTCACTGGTTCGTTGTGACGTCGCATTTTGTTATAGTGACGTCATCTTGAAGCCCAGTAGGTCTCAACGTAAGAAGCTACATCCATTTTATTTTATTTTTTATTGAAATTATTTCAGGAACTTTAAAATGTGACATACCACTCCATATAACATAGCTAAATATCTAGATCTAGGAGAATGCCTGACCTGTACTTATTGTCCACTGCACTGATTACAAGACTGCATCATGCAGCAATGAAACAATCATCGATTGAAGGCAAGAAAAGGGAAGTTCAAATTAAAGGAATCGAAGTTAACTGACGGAACACTGGAAGTCAGAAAATGGTTGTTTTCCTTTTTTTTTTTCATACACACAGTGTATTCATCGTGACCTGGCCTCTAGAAATGTACTGGTCGGAAATGGCCTGGTAGCCAAAGTGGCTGATTTTGGAATGTCACGTGACATATCCACAGATGGACAGTACATCAAGACCTCGCAGGTAAATATTGTTTTTTTTCCTTTAATTTTTTTGTATGTTTTTGGCTTTGTTCAAAGGTCTGCATTCTCGAGATATGAGATTCTCATCACGAGTTAGATAATATTATAACCAAGACATCTGATGATAGTTGCGATATTTAAATATAGTGGCAGCAAGCGGTGGCCTTCGTATTAGACACCGGTTTATATATAGGTCGCAATTTCGAGGACGCGCGCCCAAGGAACACTCGCGAAGGGAGAAGACCACTCGCGCATTCGTTCTCCAAACTACGCCCTAAACAAACCAGTGCCCATGCAGGCTAGCCAGATGCGTCTTCAATATACTGACTGATCCGATACGTCATGCAGGCGATTCACAGACAATCAGGTTTTGTAGGATAAGGTTTGAGATCTAAACTTGTGGCAGGATGAAGAATAATATGAACAAGAGGAATGTAGAAAGCAAGAGGCGGGAGTGAGTGATTTTTACATTAAAAGCGTCTTTTTGGCTCCGAATTTAAAACGTAATTGGGGGGTATATGAATTGTTATTATCAAGGGCTAACTGTGTTTACCAAGTGGAGTCATATTTTCGTTCAACGGAGCTTTCGGCATTTCACTTTCACTAAGCAAAATTTTTTTTCCGTGGTAATGTTTGTAGAGTTTCTGGTTAAAAGACATGAGTAATGGTGTTTTCTTCTTTAACAAGGGACGCATTCCGTGGCTGTGGATGGCTATAGAAGCTTTAAGAGGAATCAATACCATCAAAGGAGACGTGTAAGTTGTATAAATTGTGGCGATCGGTATCGACAGCTCTCTGATAAGATATGATAAGTTCTCCGTTGGATAAAGCGAGAACTAAGACGAGGGCTGTTTCGTAGATTTCATTTAATCTAGGGTGCTTCTTCCAGGAGAACTGGGTTCTACAGAGATCACTTAGAACGATACAATTTGTATAAGTAACACCAAAGTAATCATGCATAACTGACAATCACAACAAACGACAACATAACGTAGCATAACTATAACATAATGAATAAACCAAAATCATGTAATAATTGTCAAGGGTCTAAAACCAAGTTGAGATTAGTCTTTGTTTGGCCTCCAGTGATCAATTGAAAACAGTTCTACTCACCATTTTAATCCACTTTACCCTTGAACAAACTGTAGCTCAGAAAATAGCCAACAGTACAGTCCAGGGTAGAAGCTAAAATAGAGTTATGTAATTGTAATGGAATAGTTTTGTAGCACGCTGATTCTCGCATCTATATCTCCTCTATTACTGATACCCCGGGGACACTCATACAAAAGGTACAGGTATGTTGTATGTAGAGGTATGTTGTATGTAGAGGTATGTTGTATGTACAGGTATGTTGTATGTACAGGTATGTTGTATGTACAGGTATGTTGACAGGTATGTTGTATGTACAGGTATGTTGTATGTACGGGTATGTTGTATGTACAGGTATGTTGTATGTACGGGTATGTTGTATGTACGGGTATGTTGTATGTACAGGTATGTTGTATGTACGGGTATGTTGTATGTACGGGTATGTTGTATGTACGGGTATGTTGTATGTACGGGTATGTTGACAGGTATGTTGTATGTACGGGTATGTTGTATGTACAGGTATGTTGTATGTACGGGTATGTTGTATGTACAGAAGACACGAGTTAAGGAAGCTCTCAAACCAAAAACACAGAGATCCCTTAAATATTGATTTGCGAGAGAAGTATCACATTGTTTTAACGGAATACAAAAAATTATTATGCAAAAAAAGAACTGAATACTACAATTCAAAGATTATCGAACTGGAGGAAACCACTGAAAATCCGGATAAGAAAAAATTTTGGCAGTGTTTAAAATCAATGGATGACACTCGAAAAGACAAAGATGATCTTCCATTGGTCTCAGAGGAAAGCTGGCTTCAACATTTCCGCTCACTTCATTCAAATGATCCTTTAAATTCTGCACAACAGACAATAATCGATGAACTACAACAACTCGAGAGTCAGAAAAATCAGTTATGCTCTTTGGATTACTTAATCACCGAAAATGAAATACTTGTAGCTGTGAAAAAATTAAAAAATAATAAATCGTCTTTTTCAGACAAAATAAAAAATGAAATGATTAAAGCTAGCCTTCACGACATGATGCCGGTATATCAAAAACTTTTCAATACAATTCTCAATCTAGGAACAATGCCTCAAACTTGGTGTGGCGGCCTTATCACACCAATATATAAATCAGGAGGAAAACGTGATCCATCAAATTATCGAGGAATTTGTGTTTCAAGCTGTTTGGGAAAATTGTTCTGTTCTATTCTTAACCAAAGACTCCTTGAACATGTTTACTCTCATGATATACTCCACAATTCTCAGATTGGATTTTTGCCAAACAATCCTACAGCAGACCACGTCCTCACTCTGAGAACTTTAGTAGATAAATATGTGCATCAACACAATGAAAAAATATATGCTTGTTTTGTAGATTTCAAAAAAGCTTTTGACTCGGTCTGGCATGACGGACTCTTGTACAAGCTATTACAAATTAATGTGGGAGGTCGCTTTTACAATTTAATAAAAAATTTGTACTCAAACTCTACATGTTCCGTAAAAATTGGAAAAAGCCAAACACGACCCTTTCAATACGCAAGAGGTGTACGCCAAGGTTGCATTTTAAGCCCTTTGCTATTTAACCTCTATGTTAACAACATACCACATTCGTTCGAAAATATTTTATCGGATCCTTTTGTTCTACCAAATGGCACGAAATTAAATTCACTTTTATATGCAGATGATTTAGTCATACTTTCAAGATCCAAAACAGGACTGCAAAACTGTCTCGATATGTTGTCTTCCTATTGCAACTCGTGGATGTTAAGTATCAATCCAAAAAAGACCAAAGTTATGATCTTTCAGAAACGTGCTAAGAAATGTACTGAGTCTAGTTTTCACATAGGCAATAAAATGATTGAAATCGTCCAAAATTACACTTATCTAGGGTCAGTAATCTCTTCAACGGGTAACTTATCAATGGCACTTGACCAGTTAAAAGAGAAGGCCCTTCACGCTCTTTTCAGTCTAAGAAAACATACAAATTTCAGTAAATTGTCCCCATTCCAAGCAAGTAAAATCTTTGACACGATGATCTCCCCAATTTTGACATATAATAGCGAAGTCTGGGGTGTGTACGCAAAACCGGATTTTAAGTCTTGGGACAGTTCGCAGATTGAAAAAATCCATTTACAATTCTGCAAACGTTATCTAGAAGTAAGCAATAAGGCATCAAATGTGGCATGTAGAGCTGAACTTGGTAGGTTTCCTCTTATTATAGCTATTAATCAGAAAATAATTAACTACACCTTATACCTTGAAAGTAAGGACAATAACTCTATTGTTAAACAGATCTTTTTAATGTCTGCAGATCTTCACTCTTCTGGCAAAAATAGTTTCTACTCTAATCTTATCAGGATATCCGAATTCTATAATTTGCCCGATTTTGATCCTATTCTCTTAACTGAAACTAAAATCAAACATTATGTAAACTCAATGAAACAAAACTATATCCTATATTGGCGACATACCATTCAACACTCTAAGAAACTCGAATTCTATAATATCTTTAAGAACGAATACGCGCCTTCTCATTACTTAGACCTTACAAAGAAATCAAAAGACAGAAAACAATTAGTAAAATTTCGTATAAGTAATCATAAGTTAATGATTGAAATTGGTAGATATGAACAAATCTCGAGAGATGATAGATTGTGCCCTACTTGTGGAACTAATGAAATTGAAGATGAAATTCACTTCCTTTTTCACTGTTCTAAATACTCAATTCTTAGGGACGAATTTTACAGGAAAATAGGGTATCACCTACCAAATATGAAACAGTTATCTCCTTCAGAAGTTACGAATAAATTAATGAACTCTCGTAATTATTTTGTAAATATTCAATTAGTAAAATTCATTATTTCATGCTTTGATCTCCGCAATAATCAAATTATCAATCCAGACTAATGTATCTCAATTGAACTTTCCCTTTCTTTATTATATTACTGTTATTTCATTTTATGTTGTAATGCTTTTGCAATACTGTAAGGATTTATAGTCATGCAAATAAAGCTACTTGTTGTTGTTGTTGGTATGTTGTATGTACGGGTATGTTGTATGTACAGGTATGTTGTATGTACGGGTATGTTGCATGTACGGGTATGTTGTATGTACGGGTATGTTGTATGTACAGGTATGTTGTATGTACAGGTATGTTGTATGTACGGGTATGTTGTATGTACGGGTATGTTGACAGGTATGTTGTATGTACGGGTATGTTGTATGTACGGGTATGTTGTATGTACAGGTATGTTGTATGTACGGGTATGTTGTATGTACGGGTATGTTGTATGTACGGGTATGTTGTATGTACAGGTATGTTGTATGTACAGGTATGTTGTATGTACGGGTATGTTGTATGTACGGGTATGTTGTATGTACGGGTATGTTGTATGTACAGGTATGTTGTATGTACGGGTATGTTGTATGTACGGGTATGTTGTATGTACAGGTATGTTGTATGTACAGGTATGTTGTATGTACGGGTATGTTGTATGTACGGGTATGTTGTATGTACAGGTATGTTGTATGTACGGGTATGTTGTATGTACAGGTATGTTGTATGTACAGGTATGTTGTATGTACGGGTATGTTGTATGTACGGGTATGTTGTATGTACGGGTATGTTCGTCGGAAGTTTTGAGTTAAACCTCCTAAAAAGCGTGACTGAAGCTTTTTTGACCCCTAAAAGATAGCATTCTAAAAAAAAATAACAGACAAAGAAGAGTTATAGTGACTTTAATGACGATAAAGACTTTGTCATCCAATGCTTTCATCTATTAATAGGTTTTACTGAAGCATTGTCATAAGTCTTTAGTTCTTCGTGAATTGTCTCTTCGGTACTCTTTTGAAATAGACATTTTGACTGTTTAAACCGTAAATGATACCCTAATGGCTAAAAATATCGGCGTTACTCTCCTGAACACCCTACGTAATACCAACGAGCATCCCCATTCCTTTCATGTGGAAGTCCCCCGGGTACTTATGTGTTAACCTCCTTATGCCTGATATTTCCTTCAGGTGGTCGTTTGGAGTTGTTCTGTGGGAGATAGTTACCCTTGGTAAGTTCTAACGTATTTCTTATAGACATTTTAGAGCTGACCAAACGTAGGCGAGAAACAAGTAGAATGATCAATGCAGCGCATTGCAGAAACGCAAATTTAACACCCTATCTCAGACCCCAAAGTAAAGGACAAACTCACTGAGCCTACATTGATCAACATGAGTGCATTTAGCATTTCAGATCGCATAAAGTGAATAGAAGTATTAACATTTTCCCCTTTGGGGGCTGCTAGTCTATTTCGCAAGGCTATTCCGAGCATTTTCTCAGCTTTCCTCAACAATTTCCAAGTGCACACTTATACATTGGGGTGGAGAGAGAAAATTTTCATCCGTATCTCGAACAAGCTCTCGGCATAAAATTTCAACATATTCAATCGCTTCACAATTTCAATTAATCATGTTCTTTATAGGGGAGCTACCGTACAAGGGAGTGAAAGGCTTGATCGAGCTTCATGAGTTGTTGCTTAGTGGTGTACGATTGGGAAAACCAGCGCATTGTTCGCAAGAGCTGTAAGTATACTAGTACATTAAGGTAATCCGGAATCAGAATCCGGAATCTGGAATCGGGAATCCGGAATACAGGAAAGACTTAACAGACTTAACAGATTTAAAGTTTTAAATTCAAAATACAAACTTAAGAAATCTGGAATTTATTGGCGTGTTATTCGAACCACTCATTACAATCCGGAATCTCAGAGTAGATCTGAGATTCCGAATACACGTCACATGGATGGAGTGCGGTTTATCCAGAATTAACAGTTCACGAAGGTTTTTATTTCTTTTGCATCAATTTCCGTCTAATAAATTTAAACGTTTAGTTTGACTTTAGTAAAAGCCAAGAAACAAAATTGGACAAAAAAAAATATCCAGATTTACATCACTGGGGACTTGAAATAATTGGGACCTTAACTTTCACAGTCAAAATCAGACTTTGAGTCGTGAAATACCGGTTGTAATTTCTGAGTCCGTAGACGAAGTCCTAAAGTGTGACCATTCCCGTTGTACCGTTGAGATTGTGCTGTGCACGGTTGGTTCTAACTTTTGAGTTAGTGGATCAAATGCAAATGTCTGACCATTCAAATAAAAGCTATGAAGCAGTACTTTTCTTTCTATGGTACTGTTTATTATGATGTACAAGGTGATTCTAACTTTTCAGTCTGTGGACGAGTGTGAGAGCAGTACTTTCCTGCGGTACTGTTTATTATACTGCACAAGGTGGTGCTAACTTTTGAGTTTGTTGATAAAATGTCTGGCCCTTCAAATGAAAGCTACTGAGCAGTGCTTTCCCGTGGTACTGTTTATTATACTGCACAAGGTGGTGCTAACTTTTGAGTTTGTTGATAAAATGTCTGACCATTCAAATGAAAGCTACTGAGCAGTGCTTTCCCGTGGTACTGTTTATTATACTGCACAAGGTGGTGCTAACTTTTGAGTTTGTTGATAAAATGTCTGACCCTTCAAATGAAAGCTACTGAGCAGTGCTTTCCCGTGGTATACTGTTTATTATACTGCACAAGGTGGTGCTAACTTTTGAGTTTGTTGATAAAATGTCTGACCATTCAAATGAAAGCTACTGAGCAGTACTTTCCCGTGGTACTGTTTATTATACTGCACAAGGTGGTGCTAACTTTTGAGTTTGTTGATAAAATGTCTGACCATTTAAATGAAAGCTACCGAGCAGTACTTTCCCGTGGTACTGTTTATTATACTGCACAAGGTGGTGCTAACTTTTGAGTTTGTTGATAAAATTTCTGACCATTCAAATGAAAGCTACTGAGCAGTACTTTCCCGTGGTACTGTTTATTATACTGCACAAGGTGGTGCTAACTTTTGAGTTTGTTGATAAAATGTCTGGCCCTTCAAATGAAAGCTACTGAGCAGTGCTTTCCCGTGGTAATGTTTATTATACTATACAAGGTGGTTCTAACTTTTGAGTCTTTGTGCAAAATCCCATAGTGTGACCATTCAGATGAAAGCTATTGAGCAATCCTTTCCTGTGGTACTGTTTATTATGCTGTACAAGGTGGTTCAAACTTTTGATTTTGTGGATGAAATGTCTGACCATTATGTTCAAATGAAACTACTGAGCAATACTTTCCTGTGGTACTCGGTTTGTTGTGATGTACAAGGCGATTCTAACTTTAATTTTCAGCCTGTGAACAAGTGTGACCATTCAAATGAAAGCCACTGAGCAGTACTTTCCTGTGATACTGTTTATTAAACTATACAAGGTGGTTCTATCTTTTGAGTCTATTTGCAAAATCCGTAGTGAGACCATTCAAATAAAAGCTATTGAGCAGTACTTTTCTGTGATACTGTTTATTATACTATACAAGGTGGTTCTAACTTTTGAGTCTATGTGCAAAATCCCATAGTGTGACCATTCAGATGAAAGCCACTGAGCAGTACTTTCCTGTGGTACTGTTTATTATACTGTACAAGGTGGTTCTAACTTTTGAGTCTATGTGCAAAATCTCATAGTGCGACCATTCAAATGAAAGCTATTGAGCAGTATACAGCGGTACTGTTTGTTTTTCAGACTCAGTTATTTGCATTATAATATGACCGTACGGCCCCGCTGACGCAATCCTACAGAAAATAGAATCGCAAGGTGACGTGAGCGGGGCCGGACGGGTTGACGTGAGCCGGTCCGGAAAAAGCCGTCCGGCCCCGCTCGAGATCAAGCGACCTCACACTGCACGACTATTCTTGTACTTTCTAGTCATATTATAAAATACTTATTGACTGAGTTAGGTCGGGCCGGACGGGAAAATATTTGGCTCTTGGTCATGGCGCACGGACCTTGCTGCGCTCGGTCCGTACGCCATGACCTCGAGCCAAATATTTTCCCGTCCGGCCCTCCCACTCAGTCAATAAGTGCATAAAATGAAATTTATTCTTTTTTTTTTTGGTGAATTTTCATTTTGGTTGCTCTTGCAATTGAAAGCGTTTCCTTCTTTCCCTCTCTGTCTCCAGTTATGACGTCATGTTACGGTGCTGGCAGCACTCCCCTGATGACCGTCCCTCCTTTGAAGAACTTCATGTAATACTACAGGAAATACTCGATGAAAAAGAGGTAACTGAGGAAGCTTGCAAAAACTGACATAAATTGTAATTTCGGGAAACTTTGAATCTTGAGTCTTAAATTGTGTACATCTCCGCAGAATAGGCTGAGCTATATTATAGGCTCTGCAAGGCTAGCTAGACAGTTTATAAAAATGTCGTTGAACGGGAAGTATCATGGAGATTTGACATCATTTTAAAACCCCAATAATGTTTTTGTATTAACAGAAACCGAACGAATAACGGTCCAGTGGCCCGTTTCTTAAAAGTCTCGGTAACTTTTCGGGCCCGGAAAGCTATTTTCTGTCTGCAATGTTCACATTAAAGATGCGTATTTGTTGGTTTTAAAGGCTAAGCAAAACAATTCTAAGGTGACGAAACACTCCCGACTAGTTTGGAGGTTAATACACCCTATAGATTCTGATTTTAAAATTTAGCTCCAGGCCCGGAAGTTATCGGGACTTCGAGAAACGGGCCCCATTGGTGTGATAAATTACTACAAAATGTACTAAAACTGTCGATGAGTGTCTCTAGTCATAGACGGACTGTACTGGGTCTAAATGAATTGTTGAAAGTCATATGTCACTAAACGGAGCGTTGTAGCTTAGGTAAGGCTTGTCATGATAGTCAGACCAAAGCAGAGCGGTATAGGCTAGCCTATGCTAGATAGGCAATGCTGCATTAGATCAGGTTAACTAGGCTAGAACTAATGTTTTTTATCATTTTTTTTTTTGCAGAGAACCTACATCAATATCACCTTTTTCGAGGAACAGGAAGATGCATTTCGAGATTGCACCACATTCGTACTCTAAATAATAAATTCGATATCATGAAGCAGGCCAGCTTGGCCGGTAGAGTCCTGACTAATACGATGCTCAGTCTGTGAAATGTTAATTATCAAATACTGTAAATAATTTTCTGCCATTCATCGAGTTAACGGCAACGAAAGGTACGAGTGAAAAATGCACATCTGTTTTTAGCCTGTTCCAGGCGTTCAGATAGTGAGGAAAGCGCGAATAGTTGGGGAAGGCGCGAAGAAAAGCGAGCGAAAAAAATGCGGGGAGACTAGGGAGAGGAGTCTCCCCGCATTTTTTTTCGCTTGCTTTTCTTCGCGCCTTCCCTAACTATTTGCGATTTCCCCACTATCTGAACGCCTGGAACAGGCTAGCTAATTTGCTTTTTACGAACACCTAATGATATAACATTGAGTGCTGATCTAGTAGGGCACATTGCTTTTGAAGATACTATAGAAAGGCACGTACATCTGTATTTTTAAAGATCGGCGTCAACACGTCTATCTTATCCCATAAATAATTACAGCGACCACTCCGTTAAGTTGCCAAGTCGATAAGAAATTTAACAATATACTTAAAGCCAAACCCGCGATATAAAAGGCGGCTGGACTATCCAACTCAAGCAAATGAACAAAATCTATTGTTCTTGCTCATTTGCATTGGATTCGGCGTGGGGCTTTGCTCTTTTATACCTGTAGGTTTCCCTTTAATAAAATGTATATAAGAATTACTATATCCAACGAAATTTATTCGTACATTCGTTCATCTTTTATAATATATTTTTTTTCAGTTGCACAGTGCATGCATATACAGAAAAACAACAGTTGTGACACTTTTAAAAATTGCTGTCAAAAGACGTGCATAATTCCACACTTTAATTGGGCCACGTCATTACTAAGGATGATATGAGCTGATAAACTTGAAGCAGGGAACCAATAAGAAAGTTCCAATGCTCAAATCCGGCCAGGAGACAATGTGATTAATAATTATTCACCGAAGTGGAGATGAATAGCTTATATTAGTATATACTAAAACAGTGGATAGCATTGTTGGCGCGCTCTGATTGGCTACTGAAACTCGGAATGGCAAGTGCTATTCACCTCCCAGCAATTTGCGCGCGAAAATTGTAATCGTTGACAGGAATAAATGAGTTAAAAAGCATCATTTTCGTGATATTATCTCACTGTTTCAGTATACACTAAAACAACTATTCGCGTCAGTGTAGGTGGGTAGTGGTGAATATCCACCGGCTACTCACCTCCACTTCGGTGAATAGTTGTTAACTGTTCCCAATTTGAGTTGGCAATCAAAACGCACGAAAAACATTATTCACTGATTTGGTATGACTTATGTATGATATTCGATGGCTTAGTGTGCGCTATCCGTCGTAGCCTTTTCCAGGCTCCGAGATAGTGGGGAACGGCTCGGAGCCTGGGACAGGCTATATCCGTCGTGATTCATCGCTCTTTTACGAACTGTGCTAATTGATGATGGAAGACATATTACAGTAACATAAGAAATTCTGAAACAGAAGAAATTGTGTCGAAACTTTTATTTTTCTGCATACTGCACCGTGTAACTGAGAAGTCTTTTATATTATAAAAGATGACAAAAAGTACATTGAATATACTGAAAGAATCTGCTTTAGTAGGTGTATTCTTTATTTGTCATTTTACAGAATTATCTTAACATCTGAGCATGATATTTTGACAGTTAATTTTAAACATGCAAGGAAATAAAAATCTAAGAGAAAACGTATTATGATCAGGCTTTTTGGGATTTCCATTTCATTTTCCCCCCTTTCCCTTTTTTCCCGTTTTCTTTGATTTGTTACGCGTCAGTTTCCTGAACTGGTAGCCTCGCCAAACTGCTTGGATGGCTGTAGCAGCTTCGTTTTGTTTTCTTTCTTCTTCGAGCTTCTTTGCTTTGGCTTCCTCCATGACTCTTCGTTCCTCCATGATGGCATTGTATTGCTTCTCTAAGATTTCAAACAGAGCTTGAAGCTGCGAGAGCTCAGCTTTATCGGCGTCGTACATACGAGTATACAGATCGTATTCGTCCTGTAAAGTTAAGGGGAAAATGATGAAATTGCTCCTGTAGCCGTTTGACAAAATGAATGAAATAAACTAATTTGCTTATTTCGACAGCGTATCTGTTTAAAAAATACCGTACGTTCTCCATTAAGCCCGTCCTCTCTAATAAGCCCCCCCCCCCCCCCCCCCCCCCAAGGAATTTATTAAGTCCCCCCTCCCTCCCCCCTCTCTCTCTCTCTCTCTCTCTCTCTCAAATTCACATACAGTAAATAATCGTAATTACGGTAACAATGAATGACTGAATTACAAAAGAATGAGACACTATTGTCTTGGAAATTTGTATTGCGTTACACGAAATATATACTGCAGGTCAAATTACTGTGGGATCGTTGCGCCCGCGGGACACGGTCAGTATTTGCGGTTTACGAAAAACATGGTGTACGAATGGTGAACAGGCAGCCCGGCATACAATCAAAACGATTAATAGGGAAACAGAAAACGTCTGAAATTAAGTTTACAAGGTAAGAGGTTCCAAGCGTATTTGTACGATCAAATAGAGCAACTCTGGACCCTTTGACAGTACTTGTGTAGACTGTATAACGTCGCGATGTAAGTCAGCTTGAGTGCGTAGTCTTGAATTATCAGTTGTCGTAGAAAAAGGACACTATGTGCATTTTTTGCAACATTTAGGTACAACATTTGAAATTAGGAGGAAAAATTCACCGGAAAACGCCACTGGATCAAAATGGCGTCGCTGCGCATGCTCATGGCCACTTTTCAGTTCAAGCTGAAAATTAGATTGCGTTTTTTATTTTCTATTTATTTATTTATTATGTTCAACTAAATTGCAACTTCAGTCGAACCCCTATTAAGCGGCCACCCTCGGGTAACTGGCAAGTGGCCAGTTGTTTAGGCTGTTCCAAGCTCTCAGATAGTGGGGGCGAGCGAAAAATGTCGCTGCGAGCAAAGAATGTGAGGAATGTGCTTGACAAAAGGCCACCAGAACGAACTAGGAAATGATTTTGAAATGCTTGGACATGTCCCGAAACTAATGGCAATATGGCTTACTAAATCTCTCAATTGCAAGAGAGCAACAAATTATGGCACAGCGATGGTTAAGGGCAAACGTATTAACACAGGCGGCGGCTATGGCTTGGAAGTTCCATGTCAATACCACTTCACGGGAGACAAATTTTCCATTGAATGGTTGGAATCAAAGGGGTTTTATTTACAGTATTATACTGACAATAAATTCGGGACTTTGATAACTGACTGGCCGCTGGGGTGGCCGCCTAATAGGGATTTGACTGTACTTACAAATTAAAGCTAAATTACGTCATATTATTTGCTTGTTACATCATTACTCTTAGCCTTACGTACCTTTAGCTTACAGACACATACGCACACACGTACACACAAAAAATAAAATAATATCGGCGGTTGCAAACAGCAGAACAGCAGCAACAAAACGGTTTTTAAAATGCTATCTACAAAAAGTTACCAATTATAATAAGAGGTTGCGCAATTGTAGAGCAATTATGGAGCCTCGAAGGGAGATAGGCCGGTGAAAAAAAGGGATACGTCTTTGCTGAAAAAAAAAACATACGATAGAAAAACAATACGGTGAAAGATATCAGGGGAAGTTTTTAATGGGTCCGCATTGGACATGTTTATTGCTTTGGTAATAGAACACGCCTTTAGGTCGGTAGATCGGCGAGTGTTCAGGTAAGAAACGAGAAAAGGGTTGATGCAGAGGAGAGTTTAAAACTATAGAAACAGTTTGCGAATCAAACGAGGCCAAGGGGCCGAGTATATGGCTGAGATTACAGCCCGACTTCCAACAAATCTTCTTTAAAAGACGTTTGCGATAACATGAAGAACTCGTTTCAGGGTGCTCTGATATTTCCAGCCCGGTTTAAGCTAACTGGGCTGGAATTTTCAGCCCGGACAAACGGACTAAAAAACAGACATTTTTTTAGTTTATTCATAACTAACCTGTTTGTTATCCATGTCTGCATCATATTTTTGCACCCAGTTGAACACCTCGGTAGCCATCTTAAAGGTTCGCTGGTGGTCAAAAATATATACAATATGACTTAAAACAATTAATTTTTTCCATAACTGACTCATAAACGGCTTGTTAATAAGAGTCCGTGGCCATATTCGTTTTTGCTAAGTACCAATTTGGAAACTGGCTTTTGCTAAAAGTGCGCTGGTTTTCAGTTTTCGCCGCGCTCTCGCTTAAGTACAGTAATCTTGACCTTGGAGTAAAGTAATTGATCTGTTTAGCCAAACCAGAATCATAGGAAATTGTTGTAACCGATATACTTACAGACCGACCTTAGGGTTAACAAAAACAGCGGAAATTTTTTCTCCCAAATTTTTCCTGCCATTAACTTATCCAAGTCAAACCTTAAGATATGTCACGTGGTTCTAATCTTTGACTCTCTCGATAAAATTTTCAACTTGCAACCATTTAAATGAACGTCTCCTTCACGGGCCGATCAACGACACTGATTTATAAAAGTAACTCCCAGTACTATACGGACCGTCCCTCGATTGCACGGACACCAACTGATCGCGGTTTCGATGGTGTCCGTTCAGTATAGCGGGAGCATTTCCTTTGGTGGTCAAAATACATGGAATAATATCACTTAAAGGGGCTATGTCATCATTCATAGTTTAGTTTACTTTAAAAAGCGAAAATACATCTTTATATCAGTGAAAACCCAAAAATAGAGGTTCAGTTTTGTTTCAAATTATTCTACCAGTGCTCTAAGAGTAAAAAATGTGTCTTGGGCTGCAGATGGCCAGGATGGAAATGGATTGCATCTTGAAAAAATTGGGCTATAATTTTTTCACTTATCGCTTTTCTCTTGAAAAACTCTCTAAAAGTCTGATTATGGTTCATTATATCTTCGAGAATTCACTTGATATCTTCCTCTTCGTGTTCTATAAGCATTTCGTGTACGACAAAGGTACGTACTTTTAATTCGAGGCAGTTTTGACACCAAAACCTCAAAATCACCGTGACACAGGTCCTTTAAAGCAATTAATGTTTGCAAAAATATCATCGATGAGTTGTTTTACTTTCTTTGAATGCTTTCTTTGAATGCCTTCAAATGCTTTGTCGTACACTGCCGAGGGTAAATAGGGATATATACAGCTGTTCCGAGAAAGGTTGTCGGAAAAAAAGCGCAAAAGTGCACGCGACAATCCCGAAAAATAATATGGGATATGATCAATGAATTTTAATAAGTCAAATAAATACATGAAACCCGCGATGCCTAGTCCGTACAGGGACGATCTTAGATGGCGGGCCATTGGGACAAATGAGTTTTTAGGATATAGCGTGGATAACTACCCACAATACCTTTCTGGATTGTCGCGTGCACCTTTACGCTTTTTTCAGACAACCTTTCTCGAAACAGCTGTATATGTTTACGTGAACGAATGGCACAAGCAGAAGCACGAAATACCTATTGTGTAAACAAGTGCAACGCAGACATAAACTTAAGCACAAGAAAAGGTTTTTTTTTTACTGAAGTCAGGTGTCGAACCTTTCTCAGGTGGATCTCGTTTTCTCGGTGGTTTATTCTGTCTTCTTGACACTTCTTTCTACAAGCAAACATCTCTTCGTAAAATCTGGCCACCTTCGCCTTCGAAGCGTTGGTATCCAGTGAAGTTCGTCTGAAGGCTTCTGTTAAAGTCCCCCGCTGTTTCTCGGTGTTTATTTTCTCTATTAGATGCAATTCACTTTGCAGTTGAATGATAATAGCATCTCGCTTTGCGATCTAGAAAAAAAAAATCACGAACATAAATTTTGATGTGCAGTCAGTGATAGCGGTTAAAGTATACTAACGGCAATTAAAAATGATCAGTGGTCACCCGTACAACAACCAACAAAATTAGTACTCGCAAAAAGAGACTTTTTTACGACCCCTTGTAACCCATTATCTAGCACTTATCTCCAGATTCATGGTAAGAAAGCGACTGGGAGAGTTGCTACTCCCTCCTATATGGGAGCATTGCACAACAGTTAATCGACAAGGGAGGTTCAGATGTTTTGCGATTGAATAAAGGTTACCTCGGCCTCTTTGCCCTTTACGGCTGCGTTGAACTTGACTTCAAGTTTTTCTCTAGTAGCATATGTTTTCTTCTCTCTCTTTATAACATCCGTTAAATACGCCTTCTTCTCCTCCTGCTCAAAAGGTGACGTCAGTAGCCTCTCTCTCATGATATTGACAAGTGACGTCAGCGTCTCCATTAAGAGCACGTGATCCTTGTTACGCACCAGTTTGTTGCCTGCGAACACAAATTAAAAATATGGGCGTTTATCGTTTGTCAGAAATGACCGGATGACACCTTCATGCAATAAGCCATTTTCGTATTTAAAATTACCGCTGAATTCAAACACCAATGACACATTGATACAGGGTTAGACTCGACCTGATGTAAAATATTCACAAATACCGACAGAAGGTGCGTGGAATTTGAAAATTAAACAATAGACAGAGCTCTAAACAGGTCATCTTCTCGCTTGAATTTGTGAATTTATCACTTCAGATTGAGGCTAACCCTGTAAAATGCGTCTTCAATGCTTTCATTCAGCGACCATAGCGAATTCGAAACTGGACTATTCGTAAATGGTAACGGGCCACCTTTAAAGGACCTGGTGTGCGTTTCTCAAAACTCACGAAGACTTTTCGTGTCCGAAAGCTATTTTTTTAAATTTCAATTTCTTTCAAGCAAAGTTTCTTGTCAACTAAGGATTTTATTGCGTAGCATTCAAAACGAACGAAAGTTGAATCTCTGCTAGTAGACAGACTGCACAGAAAATAGCTTTTCTGGCCCGAAAAGTCTTCGGGAGTTTTAAGAAACTATAATAACGGTAAAACCACAACGACAACCGGATCTATCGTAGACCTGGATCAGTAAAAATCTTGAAATAGTAAAGGTAAAAAGGGCAAACTGATCCTTACGGAAAGAAGAAAAGATAGAACAAGTCAACTGTTTTTTTTTTTTTATTTCACTTCCGTCTCTATATTTTCTTCTTGCCGTAAGAACCAGTTTGCTCTTTTTACCTTTACCGTTTTAAGAAACGCACGCCTGTTGATTCAGTTCTTCAAAACGGCGCATTCCATTTTACGAATTAACCGGTCAAACCGGTCAGTTCTGACCGGCAGGGCCGCCCCTCCCCCCTGGTTCTCATGAAATGTTAAGCGCCATTTCTAACAGAAACAGCACAAGGTCCGGGTCAAATGAGAATCCAAGTTGACAAATTCTACTCAGTAATAGCAGCTTGCTTATGGAAATTGGCCATCAAACAAGAGCAAAATTCGAACTTTCATCAAACAAACAAGTCTGAATAATATACTATCATATTGTGTTAATAAGCATGAAAGCAATTACAGGTCAAAATATAATCTCAAAAGAAAATGACCATATTCTCTTGATAATGTCAATGATGCTTCTTTGTGTGTAGTGTGCTGTATTGTTTTGTTTGCTAAAATAAAGAATTAAAAAATTAAAAAAAAAAGTTACAACCAACAGAATAGGAGTAGGGTTGACGCAATGATAAGAGTGTTAAGTTTAACGCTGTAAAAAGTGTTAAAAAAAGTGTTACAGCGTTAAACTTAACACTTTTTCACGTAACTACAATTAACGCTGCGCAGGATACATATTTATATTTATACCTTCTCTCCCTGCCCCAGTACCGAATCCCTTAGTGCTGCACTGCCTGAGCTCTGTTTACTGGGCAGTAATAAACAATACCAAACTTGGACTAATATGGCTATGGACAAAAGGTCCATAGCCGCTTTTATTGAAGTATTAAATCTATGAATAAATTCTGATACCATAGATTTGCCCAGTAAAGGTGCGGGCAAAGAAAAACGCCAGGAAGTACACTATGATACAAGAATAAGAGGATGGAACATGGAGAGAAGGAGGTGGGAGTCAAAACAAACTTCTTCACTGCAATCAACCAAGGCGAATGGCAAGCACATGGCCTGCTTGGTCACGTGGCCCACGCTCAACCTCAGGGGGTTCGCATAATTCTCCTCCCCAAGACCCAGTACTACTCGTCTATAATGACACAAAGCATGAGAGAGAAGACATAAAAATCCTATTTGCCAGCAAATATTTTATTTACGTAGCAATGATAAGAGCATCTGGCTCAATCCAGGTATTACATGTGGGTTGATATACAGTCAAACCTCGCCAAAAGACCCCCCACCCCGTTAACATGACCATTTGTCATCCTTGCTTCGGGTTTTGCCGGTTTTCCTCCACACAAAAACAAACATTTCAAAATTCAAAATCGCGTTCTGGGTACGATTGCTCAAAGATTGTAAAACTCACCCACGATGGCTTCAACCGCTTTTGAGTTCTTCCTAAAATAGCGAAGCATTTCCCTCAAAGAGTTCTTTATTGCTTGTGATAGCATCGCCTCTTGGTGATGAAGAAAGTCCTTTCTTTGCAGCTCTTCAGGAAAAACAATTTTGATTCCCGCGCATTTGTTAAATGCCCCTTCGTTCGTATCTTTCGCTTGATGATCCTTGGAACATGTGCGCATTTCAAACTTTTCATCCTGTTCTAAAAGTGTAACCAACTCAGCACTGACCTCCTTGAATGCATTTTGCAATCGCAAATGGTTTTCCATGTGTTTCACCAGTTCTTGTCCTAAAATGACGGAAAAACGTGGCAAGGATTCCAGCACATACGGCAAGGCCGTTGTTATTTCCGTACGTTTCACTGCGTCTTGCAAAACGGTCATAATTCGCTCCGCATCAAGCAATTGCAGAGTTTTTCGGTTGGGCTCAAGAACTTTGCAAGGATCGAAATCGCTTTTGCGCTGAAAATGAGGCGTATGAGGCGAGTGCTTGCCGCCTTTGAACCAAATATCTGAATGACGCGGGCTTTCTATAGGAGCCATGTTTTTAAATTCGTTTCTTCCACAAAATTGAACTGACGACTGAAACAATGAGTTTTTGATGATGAATCAGAAATGACGTAGAAAGTTGCAATTAGATAGCGCGCGCGCATTGTCGTCCAACTTCCTACAGCCGCAATCAAACAGTGCTAGTTCGGATAGGCAAAATGGTTGAACAAAAAAGTTCAAAAAACTGCGTGGCACTTGTGATACAATAAATAATGGAAAATGTTAATGTTGAAAAGTGCCGAAAATTTGAATTTGTTTAGACGTTTCTGGCTTAGCCCTTCTTCAATGAAATGTCAATTTTAAACGGTTGACGGTTCTGTTCTTGTATAACACGCCATTTAAACAGTGCGCGCGCCTTAAGGACGTTCGCGCTAATTGTTTATGCGCATCCTTACTGCGCACACAATTCATGTCGCAACGCCATGCTACGTCATGCACGAGCGCGCGCGCAAGAAAAGAAATGTAAGCACATAAAGGCCTGGTAGCCATTGCGTTAACTTTGCTATGATTTAACTCGTTTGGATGGTCGGTGACGCTGATTTCCCTTTCGTAAACGGTCGATGCCATTTTTAACGGTCGATATCATCATTAGCATTCATTAGTAACCAAGCCTTTTGAAATGGTCGATGCTATTTCTCACTAGTTTATGCCTGGATTGGGACAAAAGTAGGCTTGAATTGCAACATCGTATCCTTACATTACGTATTTAGTAGTAATATTTGTATTTCAGTTGTATCTGGGCACATGTACGCGCGCGTTTTTATTTCTTTAATTTAATTATTTGTGCGCGTGCATTGTTGGTGCATTATTTGTGCGCGTGCATTATTTGTTTGTTTAATTGACGTGTGCATTTAGTTCGTTAAATAACGTCTTAATATCACTTTACATTGTTTTCCTTACTTATTTGTGTTGTCCGTGACTGTGCTCACATTGTGGGTGGCTCCTCCTAAAATGTTCTGCGGTTGGTATAGGATTTAATGGAGCCGAAACCAATTGTAGAATTGCACACATTTTAGGCATCCTACTGATGAACAGTTACGACACAGAGATATATATATATATATTTTTAGCAACTACTGTGATTTGCAGTCTGTCCATTTAAATTAAATTATTAGATAAAATTGGGCCTTGGTAAAGCGATTATTAGATCTAAGCTAGATTCGCGGTTAGGTATTAGATTTAGGGATAGGGTGACCCGTTATTGATAAGAAAAGCAGATTTTATAATTAATTTTTTCTTGGTTTGCCGGGTGAACCCAGTGGTCTAGTGGTAAAGGAGAAATGTTAACATGCAGAGGTTCTGGGTTCGATTCTAGGTAATTAATTGCATTTTTTCTTTTTCTGATAGAAAAAATAGTGTCGCTAAAATGGCATCGACCGTTTACGAAAGAGAAAATTGCGTCGGTGACCCCCGATTTTTTTATACATAGTTTTCTTTGCCAATTCTCGACAGATTGTGAAAAAATGAACAAAAATTCAATATGTAGGAAGTTTAAATTTTTTTCCATTTTTCTAACCGCGCGACATTGAATCCTGCCAACTTGCGGATGTCAAAGTTTGCAAACGCTGTCATTTAAAGGTTAAATTTACTTTAAGGAACGTTACCAGTTGAATGAATTTGCTGAACAGACCTACTCGCATAAAATCTGGGAAAGAAAGTTGTATTTTAGAGATTCATTTGCAATAATTGTAGACTAACAGACATTGGGGTCACATCCCGTAAGGAAGACCAATTTTTCAAAATTAGGCTCGCCTTTTCAGATATCTTATCTCGAAAACGAAGTCCGTGACCCCCTAATTTTTTTGGCATTTCTGACACGAATAACTCATAACCTACCTGTAGCAAAAGTATTATAAAAAAATCAATGTTAGAAGATTTTCGCGCGAACGTCCTTAAATAAACCGGAAGTGAGAATTAAGGCCGCGCGGCTGACTCGTACCAAGTTTGAAAATTAGCCGCATCTCATGCCTCTTTCTTTGCTTGCTTGCGCCGCAGAGCTTCACGCCACGCACTTCTGCGTCATGCAGAGAGTGGCCGTTGCATTGAGGTGTTCTGCCGCGGGGAAACCAGGCATGTTTCTTTCAATGCTGCGGAGGTGTTCGCCAAATCCCTGAGAGCACGCCCGCATTCACCTATGTAAATAACAGAGCAGCGACGACAGTAAATGAGATTTTATGTCTCGCAAGTGAAGGCTTCTTTAATGATGATGGTGCATTTGGGGCCTTGCAGGGTGGTGTCGGAGGAGATGTGATGGCACGTCCGACAGCGAGCGTGTTGGCAAGCAGAAGAGCCTTCGAGACGATTCGGTGAATTTCTGTCAGCAGTGTGAACCAAGATATCACGCACGTTCTGATCACGGCGATATGCAACCAATGGTGGCTGGGGAAATATTTCCCTGGTTGCAGGGTCATCCGTAAGAATGTTGAAGTTGCCAAGTAGGATTCTTTTAATTCTATCGTTCAAGGAATGGCATGTGAGAACTAAAGGAATCCTAGTTGGTGATGGTTAGAACTCGTTCTCCCGTTTATCATCGACTATCATGCGCTATCATTCACTTTGAACATGTTCAAAATTTACCACAGGTGAACCAAGCACAATATGCGAGTAGGGAAACTGGGTACTAGAATTGAGCTTTGTTTAGCTTTGTTTTGCTTTGCAACATTTGCGAAAGTTTCTGCACGAAATTTATAACTTTTGTCTTAAAAAGTACAAATGAAGTTTGAAATAAAGTGTTGACATGTAACCTGGTGTCTTTGTTTGTTCATTGGGTCCCTCCATGGCCTGTATTTGAGTATTTTCTTCCATGCGCTACATCATGGATAAATATAAGACAAGGTTGGAAACTATTTTGGTCGGGTCGACGAGGCCGCGCAAGAAAACGCGGTCGATGAAATGCAAGAAGAACACACATTGTCCCTCTATCCCCGTATTCAACAAGATCGATAGTTGTTCCAACTTTTTCCGTAATTTTATTTGCCAATAACTCACACTTTCGAGACGCAATCCAACGCCGAACTTCACCATCTCGCTCGACGATGGCGGCCATTAGCCGTGAGGACGAAAAGTGGCTACAACCTCGATCCCGCGAGAAGATTTTATCCCCCACTACTGGTACGCACCGCCGTCCATTTCAGCACGCGCCTCCACCGGGTAAGTAAACTTTTCGCAGCAGTGAAAACCCCTTGAAATGGCGAAGTTAATTACTTACAAGAGAATGCTACGTTGAAGTTTGATCCGTTGCTTTCGTTTTCCGTAACTTTCCTCTCTGGGTAAGTAAGATATTGTCTTAAACTTGTTCTGGAAGAAATAGGAAGACGGTATACATCTCAGAGGGGTTGTAAAAATATAATGTTCTGGCGATCGATCGCCGCTACATGCCGATGCTCGCATGAAAACAAAATTATTTTCAGCCTCAAATTTAATGCCCCTAAATCTCAACATCTTCATCTTTTGATATGTCTCTAAAGTTCAGTTATCGACTAGAATTCTTGAAAGAAATACAAACAAGTGAATTCTGACATTGAGTTCCCTCTGAAAACTTTGAATTTTCGCCATGTTTTGCCCCAATATCAATATCAATGATGCACTATTTTGCTTAACATGGTTTATTCAAAACAGTCAATGTTTTCGTGAACAGTGTACGGGCTTATCAGTTAATAATAAACCGGCTGAGCTAATTATAACAACTCTGTTGAACACGTAAGTTTTTACCTCGCCATATATATTGATTTCTTCAAAGGTAGGAACTGAAGTGGAGAAAGCGCTGTACTGTTAAAAACCAAACTACGTAACCTTTGTTTTGATCCAACTCTGCTTACTAGTAATCGAAAAACCTTCGGCCTGACAGAAAAAAATACACGAAGCTGAGTCGCAGACATAAGCGTCGCAAGATTGTAACTTCAAGATCAAACTTCAACGTAGCATTCTCTTGTAAGTAATTAACTTCGCCATTTCAAGGGGTTTTCACTGCTGCGAAAAGTTTACTTACCCGGTGGAGGCGCGTGCTGAAATGGACGGCGGTGCGTACCAGTAGTGGGGGATAAAATCTTCTCGCGGGATCGAGGTTGTAGCCACTTTTCGTCCTCACGGCTAATGGCCGCCATCGTCGAGCGAGATGGTGAAGTTCGGCGTTGGATTGCGTCTCGAAAGTGTGAGTTATTGGCAAATAAAATTACGGAAAAAGTTGGAACAACTATCGATCTTGTTGAATACGGGGATAGAGGGACAATGTGTGTTCTTCTTGCATTTCATCGACCGCGTTTTCTTGCGCGGCCTCGTCGACCCGACCAAAATAGTTTCCAACCTTGTCTTATATTTATCCATGATGTAGCGCATGGAAGAAAATACTCAAATACAGGCCATGGAAGGACCCAATGAACAAACAAAGACACCAGGTTACATGTCAACACTTTATTTCAAACTATATTTGTACTTTTTAAGACAAAAGTTATAAATTTCGTGCAGAAACTTTCGCAAATGTTACAAAGCAAAACAAAGCTAAACAAAGCTCAATTCTAGTACCCAGTTTCCCTACTCGCATATTGTGCTTGGTTCACCTGTGAATTTACATGATAGTTTTGCTTGTTTCACGAAGCGCGCGACATACAACTGATCAGTTTGATTGCGTGACTTTTGACCGGCTATCACCCGCTGTGTCATGCCGTACACCGTCGTTTGATCACAAGCGTCGTTGTTTATTTACCCAGATGCTTCACTGTTTAGGAAAAACCGATCTACCGAAAACTGAATTGTCATGTTTTCCAATCCTTGCCGGCCCCAGGTAGAACCACATGGCCTATTTGCGTTAATATATATAGTTAGGCTTAGCCTAACAGCGGCGCCCTCTAAAGACCCTCTGAACAAGCTTAACTAAGATGAAACTTAACTAATAGGTGAAAGGTCGGAAGCACAAGAATTAATTATTGTTTTGTTTACATAAAATCGCTTTTCAACCTATGTAATGAATGAACAAACACATAAAAATGGACAACACAATCTTCTTTCGAAAAATTTTATTCAAATCTCCATTAGTTTATGTTGAAAAGCAAAACGCAAAACGCGCATCGAGGCCGAGCCGTGTCTTCGATGAAATTCAAGAAATTAATACAACTGAATTTAAGCTACACGTTTAAAAACAATTTTCCAAAACTAACGAGAACACATTAACAAAAAGTCAATCACAGATTGATATCAAGATAAATTCCCATCGAAAAATGTAATTTGTTTTACCTTTAAGTCCCTCCGGCGACTACTGTGCTTGGAAATTCTTTAAATCTCCGCTTTGGTGCTGAAATCCGTAAAACGAACCCATCTCTCGCATTGCTAAAAACGTATATAGTTCTCGAAGCAAGATTTTATCCCTGAAAGCTCTTCTTTTTCCACTAAAGCGGCTTCTGAGTATCCCTTAATTAGCATCCCTGTCTTGAGTAGCAAACCACGAAAAAATGCAGGAAAATAACGACTTTAATTTAAACCGTTTTCTCCGCTCAGTAAACACAGCAAAACATCAAAGTGTTTTCCCAGCTGACGTGACATTCGGCCGTGTAACCGCGCGAAAAAAAAGCCTCGCTTTGGTTTCAACATGACGTCGTACGCGCATGTTTTGCGACGTCATACGCGCCCGCGAGCTAGTCCTCCGCTCAGATCCCGGATGTTGTGTGGCGTCATACGCGCATGCGCGCTAGCCTTGCGCGACACATGTTTTTGTTGCAGACAGCGCCCGCGAAACATTCCGCTAGCCATGACCATGAAAAATGAGGGCATAGGTTCTATGAGTATGGGGCTCCGCAGCCGGGCCTTCGGCCCGGCTAGTGCTCCGCTATAAAGTGAAAACCAACATCAACGGCTGTCGTGACAGCCGAGTCGGCTAAAATCAAGCGATATTGCGCAACTTGAGCGCTATAACTGTTTTAAAATTTAACACATTGATATATGACAAATCGCAGTTTCGAGAAAAAAAAATGAGATGTACAGACTTGCCTAGTATTTAGTAAAAAGGCTCGCTAGCTACAATATTTTACCTCGCGCCATTTCTTACACAACAAACAGCCAATGAAAAATATTATTTTGCCATGCTTAAATTCAATCGAGAAAGAAGAGAGCTTACATAACACAGTAAAATGGCCAAAAAATTCCTAAATGGCAAGTGTTTCATATCTAGAATAAGTTCAATTTAGATCGAAACAAATTGAACAAACACACAGCTACCTGAACCGAGCGGCGAAGATCTGAAAGCTGTGAAAGAACTGCAGTGAGGACACACTATGGACCGTAAATTTACTGCGTATGTCAAGAACATAATAAACACTGAAAACATCGTTACCTGTAGTTGATTTGGCTTTTTAGTCCCTTCCATCAGCACCAAATCAGTTTTAAACATCGAAGTACGAGCTGGATCGATCGTTGTTATTTACAAACTGGCCGTTCAGGTTTAAGGCTCCTACACGCGACGAATATAATCTTCAAGATCTACCTTTTTGGTGAAGTTTTCAGGCAATGGTAGACGAACCGAAGCGTTGTAGATTAATTTAGATAATCCAAGCGTCTTGACAACGTTAATTTTTCCAATCAGAGTTAGTTTCTTTTAGTCTATCATTTGTGCTTCTATCGTTGGAGAAGTGACCGAAAACCGAACTTGCCCTTTATACCCTCACCCTACCAGATCCTACTAATACTGAATGATAAATCATTTTCAAAGAACAATTATTTTGAACGGTTGTCATGGACATTTAGAATGATATGTAACTGAAAGAATATTTTCCAAAATCACTATTTATAACATTTAAATAATACAAATTGAAACGATTTCGTGCTATTTTCCTCTCCACAAATTCTAGGTGATAAACATCCTACCGTCTTCTTCCACATGCAGCGAATGATTTGCCCCGAATTCATCCGGGAAACGTCATGAATTTTTGTTTATTCATACTATTGTTGGGTTCATTTTAATATTTGAGTGGTTTTACATTGTACACGTGCATTAAAAATACAACGCGCTGTCAATACAAAGTCCAGTGTCACGGTCCGCAAAGCTTGAAAGTTCTTGAAAGAAGGTTCAAACACAACGGAAGAAGATTCGCCATGAATTACACTATTCTGATGTTAACCATTTTACTGTCCTGCTCTTTCCCCAGCGGTGAGTGATTTAATCGTATTTTTATGCGTTGGTTGAGAGAGACGTAACGAATTTTAATACTCAAACCTGCAACATGCAAATTGTATTTTAACCGCCCTTGCTTCCGTACCCTGTGCGAAAATGCTGCTTAGAATTTAGTTCATTGCATTAGTCTTGGATTTTAGGGGCCAATGTTTGAAGGTTATTACGTTTCTGAACAATTCCTCTTATTTCTAAGTTCTTTTCATACCACGTAAATATTAAGCAATTCGACAAGCTTTGTTTGGCAATTTAGCTTGGAAATTTAGTACGGTTCATTGACGTCCAATTTACAACAAGCCGTCACGATTTGACCTAACCATCTCGAC
The DNA here is from genome assembly GCA_024195265.1 of Dendrophyllia cribrosa. Taxonomy (NCBI): domain Eukaryota; kingdom Metazoa; phylum Cnidaria; class Anthozoa; order Scleractinia; family Dendrophylliidae; genus Dendrophyllia; species Dendrophyllia cribrosa. Next base: position 17,431,769 of record JAJLRJ010000009.1, read on the forward strand.
ACGGTCTAAGATGGAGATGATTTGGAATTGGCCGTTCTGCATTCATTGTGAATCCCACGCCGAAGATACCCCAAATGATTCCAAAATCTACGCCAAGCAGCAAAGTTGTATGAAACCGTAAGACTCAATCAATTAATACGCCGAAGACCGCACCGGAATAGTTCGCTTGAATGTACGCCACAGCCTTTTGCAGACTGGGATTAGGAAAATACCAAGCAGATAACCAAACAAATACCCAAAATTTCGAACATTAGTTCCATTACGTTTTGTCATTATATTGCATAACGAATAACAGGCAAAACCAAAAATAGAAAATGTTAATTTCCCATGCGGTTGATAGAGTCGACTTTGCATCCCATTCATAACTTTTAAAAACTTTCATTTTGTTTTCGAAGTCACGCGCATATCGCGCCTAATACTTGATAGCTTCATTCCTCGTACCTAAAATAAAGTGCATACATATATTTAGTTGTTCACATGCGTTCAGAATTTCAGTCAGCGACAGATCAAACAGGTGTATTCAGAAACTGAAAAAACATTAATTTTTTTTTTAATTTATACAGTAACTGAGCGCACGACTATCAGACCACGTCAAATCAACCAATCGGTGGTGAAATATTTTCTTGCCAGAAACATCATGATCACACCACGGCTGAGCGCTTTTCAGCGTCACACGTAGAGGGCATTTTAAAAATGCTAAACATCACGAGTTCCCAACGAATCGTTTCAGAGAAAAAGCTGTGCGGAAAGCCTTGATCACCTTAAAAATTCGTAATAAATTAGAGTGACTAAAAACTGGTGAATCCCGCTGCCTCAAACTTTGGTATGGGAAAATTTAACATCTTTAGTAAAATAACAGCTAGTAAAATCGGGGAATAAGATTCCCTTTCCTAAAATTTTCTGCTACTGAAATATTCAGCTAAACTAGAAACGACGTGTCTCGCAGAACCTCGCGAAGCTCGGGGGAGGATGCACTGCAAAATTTTAGCGATGTAGGAGAGATGGAATTTCTGATTTGACTGGAGAGGTTGAGTTGCATGCCGGCAATGGCTCCGAAATTTAAAGTTGAGACTCGTGCCTAGTCGCTTCGATTTAACTTGTACTTAGTGCCCTGTCTTCCTAAATTATAATAAATGGGAACTGGAGAAAAGAGCCGAAAATATCAAACTGAATTTATTATTTTAGCTTTAATGATATGGAAAAATAGTTGTCAACAGTATAACGCCATTCCAAACTTTCTCTAAACATTTCTCTTTCGGTGCTCCTGTAAAATACCTGTTAAAAAACGCTTGGTGTAAGTTAAATAGCCGAGTTGAAATTAAATAATTTCTGTATGCTGTGTATGCATCGGTCAGAATAAACTGCACCTAATACCGTCAAATGTCTTTTAAAGTGTATATGACAGTATTTTTTTTATTTGCTTGATCGAATCTACATGATGTTCTGATAAGAAAATGGAAAAAAAAATTTCGATATCGATTTTTCTTCTCTGCGTTGTAGCCGTCTAAAAACGTAAAATTTCACTTCCGGTGTGTTACAAAACCGCGCAAGAAGAAAGACTGGAAATAGTTCGCTGTGACGTCAATACAGGAATGCCGGTGTCGAGGTTTCTCAGTTCCTCACATCTTTTGATGCGCCCTGAGGAAGAAACATGGTTCTATTAAGGTGTGTTGTCCATGGTTGTAGCAACACGCACCAAAAAACGGAGGAACTGAGAAATCGCGACACTGGCATTCTTGTATTGACGTCACAGCGAACTATTTCCAGTCTTTCTTCTTGCGCGGTTTTGTAACACACCGGAAGTGAAATTTCACGTTTTTAGACGGCCAAAACCCGGAGTAGGAAAGTCGATATCGAAATTTTTTTTTCCATTTTCTTATCAGAACATCATGTAGAATCGATCAAGCAAATAAAAAAATAACTGTCATATACACTTTAAGCCGGCTTTGCTATACCAAAATTTACATTTGAATATTTTTAACATATTCAAAAGTAACGCAATATCGTTTACCAGGAACGCACGCAAAATAATCCTTTAATTTCGTCGATAAAATTTACTCGATGTACATCAATGGCTGCGGCCGCACTAGAGTAGTTAACCCGGTTATTTGCAATTAACTAATTAAAATTAACTGGTTTAACAAAATTCCTGACGCGGCCGCGTATTTTTGGCGTTCACCGAATTTTAACCGTGTCAGCGGTTCCCATGGAAATTAATTAAAGAACAACAGATTTTTTTAACCGGGTTAGATTTATTTAAACCACCTCGCTAGGTGGTTTAGTGCAGGTTAACTTTCCCGATCTGTCAATCATCTTCGCTTACGCGGTAATTTTTGGCTTCCTGTTCAATTCGTAGACCTTCGTAGGGACGACTTTCAATTTCAAATAGAGAAAGGAAAACCGTCGTGTGTTTATGTTCTCCACAAAACCTATAATTTGAACATTTGACGATGTTGTTTTGCAGGGAATAACAATATGTAAAATGCACGTGCAGAGGCATTGTTTTCGCTCATTAATCGTATTGTTTTGTGCAGCTCTCGTTAGCAAATTTTAACATGATCTCTCACGTTTAAAGTTCAACCTTCTGAAGTGCGGCCGCTCAGAAAAATAAACTCGGTTATTTCACTTTTCACCGAGTTATTTTAACCGGGTTATTTTAACCGGGTTACTGAAAAAATAACCCAGTTAACTCACCAAGTGCGGCCGCAGCCAATGTCCGATAGTTTGGGCTCTATCATGTCGTTGTCGCGTTAAATGTTCTACGTAGTATCAGCCTTGCTTCTGTTTGATTTTCGATTTTCTTCAGTTTTGCTTACCCGTAAAAACTGTAAAAATATGTATTCATTCTCTACCGGAATTTGAAGGAAATTTGAAGAGGTTTAAAGAAGGGATAAAAGAAAGAAAATGATTTTTGGAACACCAACAGACAGTTGATACCCACACAAGAGCACCCCAGGTCGCTAGTGGACTAACTTGGTGTCCGTCTATTAATTATTAACTACAAATTCCAATTTTATAACTTCACTAAATCTTCAATATTTCTTATTTCTCTAAATTTTACAGATCCTTTGAGAAAAACTATTTCCTCCGAAAAATAACCCAAAAATTTACAAAACATCCCACAACATAGATTCATGAGATGAGTGAAGGGTTTTTAGATTGCTTGAAACGTGAACGAGATATTTCCATTAAACCCATGTCAAGTGGCTGAAAAATGGCATTTAGTTAGAGTCCCGCCTTAACTGCGCTTTTCAATAACAAGCGAACTCTGAAGTTCAAATCTCAACTAAGTCATAATTAGAGCGACAAACATTGGACCCCTGAAAACGGAAACTGAAAAAATGGATCGAAATCCACCAATCACAACCCACGAACATGAAAAAAGAAACTGACAAAATGGATCGAAATCCACCAATCACAACCCACGAACATGATCTTTTACAGTGCGACGCGTCTTAGCGTGAGCACCCAACAAACGTTTTTTACAAGCTACAGTGGAACCCGGTTAATGAGCCTTTGTCACGCGGCGGCCATGTTGATTCCCAGGAGAATAAAATGCTTTGTTTTCCCCTGCTTAACCTCGTTCTCAACTTTTTCACTGCGAGGCTTTGGGGGGGAGGGGGGGTAAATCTTTTGTTTTTATACAAAATGGCGGGGCGTGAAAAAGGCCCATACGGACACCGAAGGGACACGCCGAAGTGTCCGTATTATCCAGGTGTCCGTATTAAGCATGCTCCCAGAAAAAACGTCAGGGACACATGTATTATCACCACAAAGACTAAATCATATAATTGAAAGCAACAGAACGATGTTTAATATCTAAATAACTGTAACTAAGTCCAAACTGAAGAAATCCTACGCTCATTCAAATACAGTACACAGTATTCAAAATGAAATTTCTCTTGTACTTGTTCCAAACGTAACAACATCATCATTTACATGTATAATAGTCAGTGGCTTTCGTCTGTACCCTATTTTTAGTTTTCGGTTCAGCCAGACGGACTGAACATAAGACAAAACCTTTGAAAAACTATTAGCTGCTTCCATTAGGAAACTTCTAAAAGGCCAAGGAAGTGAAACTTTTGTGTAATGTCACTAGTGAGCAGAGACCTTTATAAAGATCTACAAGGGCCAAACACTGGAAGAAAGACAAGACAGTTGCCAAACCGTGTCACTCTATTATGCTACAGTGCTGTATTACTATAATAAAATCGCATTGACCTGCAGAAAGCTTTTATCTTCTAACAGGGTACTAACAATTAACACATTTAATCGTGACAAATGAAATTATACAGTTATACATTGCACAGATAACCAGTGTCCGTAATGCGAGGTTAACTTTGTATGAGAGCGTGTCACTCAGGTCACAGAAAAGTGTTCGTTGTCCGTCCATATTAACCGGTGTCCGTATTACGCGGGCTAATTTATTTAAGAGAAAATATATATGAGCGTTTCGTCAGGACATACAAAACTGTTCGTAATAAGCGGGTGTCCGTATTAAGCGGGTGTCCGTAAAGCGGGGTTCCGCTGTAATTCTTATAACTATTTTCGTAACTGTGGATACATGTAAAGCAATATAAAAATGAAAAAAATCTTTGTATTTTCGTTGATGACTTGAATTTTTCGATGACACTACAGATGCAAATTGAATAATGTGTTACAATTCAACTCTAATAAAACGACAATTTTTTTCCCTTGCATCAAAGCTTCTATGTGATGCAATATTTTGCGCTGATTGGTGCTATGTATATTGAAATTGCTACGTAAACAGGTTCTGACCTCTTATAAGTGACCACCTCCCGTAAAGGCCCCCGCAAACGAGGAAACATTGTTGCGGAAACGTTGTTTCCCTAAATGTTTCGCCGTTTGCGCGGACAGGAAACATTTGTTGCGGAACCATTTTTTGCTTCCGAGAAACAAAAAATGTTTCTGACTTTTTTCAGAAACATTTTGTTTCTTCAACAAATGCCCTTCCCCGTTTGCGCGCCGAGGAAACAATGTTGCCCAGATTCCAGGGTCGCGAGGACTGCTCCGGACTGCAGTTCATAAATTGAGCATGCGCAGTGCCGTATCCCATATATCAGTGCGCATTTGTTTCCCAGTAAATGTTTTCAAGTTTGCGCTGCTAGGAAACATTCTGGGAAACAATGTTTCCTCGTTTGCGGGGGTCTTAAGCCACCATCTTGGCTTTCCTTTTGGGTAGTCGTTTACAGAAGGTTCAACTGTGTAGCTCAAAATCGCTTGACCGAAAACAAGAGTTCAGGCCAAAAGGGAAAGAGAATGAGAGATTTGACGAAGCTTAAATACATATAGCTTTTAGAAAAGACTCGTCGAAAGCCCTGGAGTCTCCGTCGATTCGCATATAATTAACCGCATATAAGCGAGTCTAATTTACATCAAATTACCGCATGCAAGCGGTTAAAGTAGGCCCAATTCACCTACTGAGAAATAACGAAAATAGAGTTGATCTCAAATTGGCTTTTGTCTTTCACTTGGACATTTTACATAAAGTAAAACTCCTTTTTTTTGGTAAAGAAGGAAAAAGATCAGAAGAGTGTATGCCTCGAACCCGAGTCGTTCGCTTCATAACTAATACCCATATCCACTACACCAACGAGGGCTAGCTGACAGGAACTGTAATTTTTAACTTATTTATGGAGTTATCCATAACCATAAATGAAAGCTAACCGTTTTCAAATCAGTGTTTAACCCTGAACACTGCAGATCAGTGCTAAACTGGAGCTCTTTTCTCTCAGTTCTGGAATTCTGTTCTCGTGTACGTCAGTAATATAAAGAATACTACTGTTAGGTAAATAGGGCCTATTTTACTCGCTTGCATGCGGTAATTTGATGTTAATTAGACCCGCTTATATGCGGTTAATTATACGCGAATCGGGTGGGAGTCTGGCCCTCTTAACCGGCGGAGCCTGAGCACAAGGACCAAGTGAGCCACTTGGTCCTCGTGCTCAGGCTCCAACGGTTAAGGTGACTCTGTGGATGAGAATGATGATTTGTTTTTCCAATCTAACCACTTTTACATGCAAAATATGAAACATACCGGGTATTTCGGTGTTCGTTAGCTTGTGAATACAGTCGCTTCTCCTCGCTCCCGGCCGCTTAGGGCGTTCGCGCGAGAGACGAGAGGCGGCTGCCAAGTTTCATAAAGATTAGACAATTATTGTTCGAGTAAGCCTTAACACACTGAAGTATTGATTTTGCCTTTTGTTTCTTTATTTAGTTCTAGGGATTATGTGCAAAAAGTGCACACCATCACAGCAGCCCCTGGTCCTTTGCAACAATCCCGGGGACATAACAGAGGTCAACTGTGACAACGAAACTCGACTTGCCTCAGGAGCAAAGTTCGATTCTTGCACTGTAGCAAAGGTTGTAGCAAACTTAGGGACCACTTATCCCATGGAATGTGCTGTCAAGGTAAGTTACAACCTCGTTCCCAGGGCCCACTTCGCGTTCAAAATGGCGGACGGAGAAACCCTGGACAAGACTGCCATAATACTCCAAGAATCGTGGATCATTTTGTTACGTGAAACATGATGAAATGACTTCGTTCCGCTTTTAGCACGAAGACGCGCTATAAAAGGGATAGCTCCGCTCCCTTGTTTCAGCTCGAGTGAGCTACAGTAAACACCCACATATAAGAACCTAGTGATTTAAGAACCTGTAGGCAGAAATTTTGGATTTTAATACCCCAAAATATAAGAACCTGTTTAGCCAACCAAAGCCACAAGGTTCTTATATGAAGAGTCACCCTGAATAATAAACAGTGATGTAGCCAAAATGTAGGACTATAAAATATAAATTTGCTATACATTTGGTCCTTCCATAAAAATATCATTACAGAAATTACAGACATACAGTACTGTATAATCTCTCTATAACAAAGTGGTTTAGATATACAGTTCACCCACTGTGTTCATGGCTCATAGTCATGTAAGTAGACAGGTCAGCAACAAGAGCTCAACAGTAAATGCAGAGCTCTGGACATGAGTTGTTCAACTTGTTATGTTGTGTTTGAATACATGTACATCTAATTCAGGTATCAGTGTTGTTACACAAATACATGTACTGTAGTCCTGATTAGGATACACAAACTGATTAATAGTTAATTATATGAAGGACCACACCCATGCTTCCTTGATGTTCTGGTCATATACAATAGCATTTCCTTTAAAGAAATTTTAAGAACCTATTTTGCCTAATTTGTTAGTAACTACCCCAAAATATAAGAACCTATTTTGCCAGACTTCTAAAAATCTAGGTTCTTATATGTGGGTGTTTACTGTAATGATGATGCTAATAAAATGGCGTCCTGATAAAATACGTGCTGCGAGTTTTTTGAAGATTCCAAAAAAGCGTGTCCCTACGGAGATTAAACAAATGCGCTTTTGTGCAAAGAGGAAATCAACATACAAGAAAAACAAGTAGACTGAATTTCAAAATTAGCGCCAAAAATGTTCGAAATTCTCAAAGGAATTCCAAGGATACAAACCTCGACAAATTCCTCCATTGTGTTGAAAATGTTATGGGGTTTGCTAAAAGCAACTAGTGAGAACAAAGTCAAGTAAACCACACAGACAGATTGCTCAAAAGCTGTCTTTATTTCCACAAATTTTTACGGAGGTCCATACACGACGACGGTTGATTGACAAATGATCCCAACATACCCAAGGTGCGCTCCTTCTAAGCGCGTCTTCGTGTTTAAAACCGGGTTCCAAATTACAGCAAAACAAATTGACTGCTAATCGCTGGAAATAACCTGTAAACGCGGCATTTTAAGATATGATGTGTTACGTGATAAAATACTCTACGATTTTTACATCCTTGTCCAGTGGTTTCTACCCGCCCCGCCATTTGCAAACTACCGCCATAATGTTATTGGGTAGTATATTTTTTAAGGCAGACGGTTAATGCACCAGATAGTAGCAAAAATTAGTACTAACGGACATGCACTAGTTACTGAGACAGACAGAGGAAAAATGTCCTAAAATTAAACAGTCCTTTTTTACACTGCTGATGTTTGTCGCAGAAAATTATTTTGAGAGGTGTTGGAGGAGGGCTGTATGAAAGACCGTACGTACAATATTTTATGGCCTCTGCTAGGAGCCTATCTCCTGCCCCTGCGTATTTATTTTATTTAAAATTACTGCTCGTTAGTTAGATGGATAATTTGCTCCCATGATTACATCCCCACCCCCTGCCCTACCCTGAATCATCATCATCATCATAGGCCCTTACCAACGCCACGGGACGCAGTTCATTCTGAAGGTGGTAGGTAAGTCTAGGTGAGTGACTGGCCCCCTGTGGACTTACCAGGACCCCTATTTGCCAGCCTTTCAGGGCTTCACAGCTATCGTAGCAGCCTCCAAGTCCCACTGTACTTCACCCCGACACGCTATCCCTTACTCCACTTGTTGCCACCCTTCCACGACAAGGACGCGAGGGGTTGAACTTTGGGAGTCCATACCCTGAATCACTGACCAGCAATGAAATTTGTTCTTTCAGGACAATTCCTCTGACCCTGCCGTTGTGAACTGCACTTCAACCGAAATGCGCATCTGTGCAGATGCACGATCCAGAGTGGCCGGATCCAGCATAACAATCATTTCCTGTAGCGCCAAGTGCTGTACTACAGACAACTGTAACGTGAAGGAACTGATCGAGTCCTCTGAGCCTACCCAACCCGCAGGAAGCACAACCACCGTTAAAGGCAGTGTGAGCCAAATTCAGCCGCCTCTACTTAGTTTTCTTTTGATTTCCGTGACCGTTTTGTTTAAAGAGCTCGATGAACGTTTCTGATTTTCGGACACGCTCGTCGCAACTTTTCTAATGTTGTTATTGGATCTTGTTGTTGTTTACTAGTGTTCTTGTCACTGTTGACAATTTAATTTTGTATCTTCACTGATGAAGGGTACCTAAACCTAAGACAAACCGATAAGTTGTCTACTTGCAATTAATTCAGTTCCATCCGGTACAACATATAAGTCAGTATAGACTGTCATAAGTCTGGATCTACGTTCTGTTTTTTATACAATGTAGAAAATCCTTTACATGGTTTGCGCTATTTCAGTTTCCTGCTACATGTATATAAACTACATGACATAAGGTAGATGCACGCATAACACAGACAGACACAGGAGGGGTGTTAGTAGGGGTGTTAGTACTCGCGTGCTAAATTCCTTTGACAATTAAATAGTGATTTTGTTATGCAACACCCAATGATCGAGACTTGTTCTGTTGTTGTAATGCATCATCGTTGATTACTCAGTCAGTAAACCCCACAGTACTTCCCGGCGGGGACAATCGATGAAAATCGATAAAAATCGAAAATAATCGATAACAATTAATCGATTGCTATTGGAAATCGATGAAAATCGAAGACTGAGAGAGTTGTGAGTATCGATTTTCATCGATTTCAATCAATTTTCATCGATTAATATCGATTCTTATCGGTGTTAGTGATTTTCAAGATTTTTGCAAAGTTCGCGCTCTACAAAGTGATTGGCCCTTCTTTCCAATGGAAATGATAATTCTATCCTCCAATCGCTGCCTTTTCTTTACTTTAAATACGAACAGCTAAAAAGGAAACACGGCTATAGTGAATCCATAACTGTGGAAACCGTTTCTTATACCAAGGATCTTGTTCACTTTCACTTAATCGCTTCGTGTTATGTGGACAACGTTCCCGCTGAATCTCTACGAATTCGAACAGCCACGATCAGCCACGATCAGCTCTTCTTCTTTAATGCAAACATCCTTACATAAAAAATCATATGATCCGAGGTTATTTTCCCCGCTCTTCGTGCGTTCCCACTTTGTAAGTACATTACGAAAGGAAATTATGTGTTATAAACTAGTACCCAGCACTCTAAAAACACATAGCTCTCTCAGGCTCCAACATTTACTGACACCATTACGTTCCTTTTTATTTCTCAAAAATTTATTAAAGTACATTATACAATGTTGTTGTTTTATACAATGTAGTTGTATATTACTTAACATGAACAGTTATCGAGTCGTGTTGTCACATTAACGTAGTTCACCACACGGAATGCTTCTGCTCTGCTGCCGATTTTCTTTTCAAGGATGAAGGATTCCCCTGTTGTTACTGTAAATGGGCACTCGTGGTACCCTTACACTACTCCCTCTATTATGCGGATCACGTCCTTTTTGATGATCTTTGTAAAAAACGGTATGCTACGTTCCCACGCGGTCTGTTCAAACCCCGGGTTCTAACAAAGTTCTAACGTACAGAACTGGACTAAGTATCCTCTTTCAAAAAGTGTAATTGACAAACTGTCATAAATTGCTTACTGATCAAAATCGATATAATTGATAAAAATCGATATAATCGAGAAAAATCGATTGCAATTAAGGTCGCGGAGGACAGGTTCCCCTCATCAGTATGCATTTATGAAAAGCGTATGCACGAAGTGCGACGGCTGGTACCGAAAATGCGCGAAATATTCACGAACAGGCTCTAATGTCTCTGCATCAATAATTGCACGTGCAAAGCGTTGTCTGGTAAAATACACTATTTTTCAACGCATTGTTCTTTCTGCATGAAGTGTTGACAATAGCCTGTGGATTAAAATTAGCAAATTACCATAAATATATATTTTTTGCATTCGTGTTTGCTCGGGAAGCCTTCGGAAGCGTAAAAACAAGTAGCCTGTTCCAGGCGTTCAGATAGTGGGGAAAGCGCGAATAGTTGGGGAAGGCGCGAAGAAAAGCGAGCGAAAAAAATGCAGCCTCCCCGCAATTTTTTCGCTTGCTTTTCTTCGCGCCTTCCCCAACTATTCGTGCTTTCCGCACTATCTGAACGCCTGGAACAGGCTAAAAAAACAAGCAATTTTGTGTCCAAGAATTCAGCGCGGATAGAGAATTTCATGGGTTGACACTGCAGGGAGGTAAACTAGGTGTATTGTAGATTGTCATATCTGACTCAAAATTTTTAAATAGGTTTTCAAAGGCACGATATGAGGCTTCAAATTCTAACATGGACAATTTTACTCATTTAAAAGCTAATAACTTTCAATTGAAGTTGAAATCAAAAAATCGGAGTCAGATATGACACAATAGACGTTTTGACGGATCAGTGAGTGGTGAAATCAACTTGCTTCGTGTTCTTCTCGAGGAGCAAACTTGGACACGCAAAACCACGTTTTTAAAAAAAAAACATAACTTTAGTCGCTTACAGCATTGCCGCAAAGCGCGATCTATTCAATAAAAAACAATCCTTATGCACTTCCATTATTCGCCAATATCTCTGTTAAATTTTAGCGAAATCGGCTTCCAAACGTTCAAGATAGAACGTTTTTCAAAGTGACACCCTAAATGTTGCCTTATGAATTTATTCATGGACAGGTATCTCCCGCGACCTTAAGAGGACTCGAATTGTGGGTAACGATTTTCATCGATTAATTGAACCAATTGATATTAATCGATTAATTATTATCGATTATATTGGTTATATCGATTGCTTTCCGATGATCGATTTTCATCGATTGTCCCCGCCGGGAGTACTTCCAACCAGAATTTCCCCTGCAAAGCTCGAGCCACCCATTGATCTTCACACCGCCGGCGATTTTTTGTACAATTTTTGTCGCACTTGTCGATGTAATTTTTGTCGCGCGCTAGTTGCATCTTCAAATCAGTGCGATATGGGCGCGATTTAATCGCGCGATGTCGCAGTGATTTCGAATATCTTCGAAACCTGATGCAACGTGACGGCGATTTTTGGGAAATCACAGCAAATCAAAGCAAATGTCTCACCCGAATCGCACAGGAAATCGCCGCTAGTTTACACTTTCGACAAAACTTGCGTTGGAGAACGCGAAAAAAATTCGCATAAAAAATCGCATGTGTAAACGGGCCTTCACAAAGTGAAAACTAAAATCAGCGGTTGTCGTAACAGGCGAGTCGGCTAAAATCACGCGATATTGCGCAACTTGAGCGCATAACTGTTGAAAATTTAACACATTCATATATAACAAATCACAGTTGCGAGAAAAAATATTGAGATGTACAAACTTGCCTAGCATTCAGTAAAAAGGCTCGCTACAGTTTCACCTCGCGCCATTTCTTACACAACAACAGCGAATGAACAATTTTGCCACACTAAAATTCAATTTAGAAAAAGAGAGCTTTCGTAACACAGTAAAATGGCAGAGAATTCCTTAATGAAAAGTGTTTTAAATAAGGTAAATTTGGAATCAAAACAAATTGAACAAACACCCAGCTACCTGAACCGAGCGGCGGCGAAGGCCTGAAAGCTGTGAAAGAACTGCAGTGAGGACGGTGTCTTAAATAAGGTAAATTTAGAATCAAAACAAATTGAGGAGGAGGAGGAGGGGGAGAAAATATAGAATTATGGTGGTGGTGGTGGTGGTGGTGGTGGTGGTGGTGGTGGTGGTGTACCCTTCCTGTACCCCTCCTGTACCCCTCCTGTACCCCTATCATTTGATCACAACAGTAAACACGGTTATCTAGTCACTTTTTTATATATGATCAAGGAATTGCGAAAACAGCCTCGAATAATAAATTTCTTGGATGATAAACGTGGCGTTATAGAAATATACCAGTTCCAGAAATCCTTACAACCCCCGTCCGAGTTCTCCAGTTTATTGGTGTGGAGAAAATTATTGGCCAGTTAAATTAAGACATTATTCAAACAATAAAACAAAGTGGATTTACGAACACGAAGATGAACCAAACGTAAAATCGTTTTCAGAGGAAACCTTTGCTTCCGAAAAAAGCCAGCAAAGCAGCCATTGCTGATCATATCAAAATCACTGATCACAAAATTAACTGGGATCATTTTGATATTTTAGCGTCCGGCAAAACGGACTTTCACTGCAAAATCAAGGAGACTTTGTTGATTCAAAAACTATAGCCTTCCTTAAATGTGAACGTCAGCAGTGAGACTATGCTTTATTAGCTGTACTTTCTTAGGACTGACAGTCCGTACTATTAAAGTGCACGTAACCCCCAATGTTTGTTCTTTTAATCAACTCAATGTACGTTGAAAAGTCGAATAGTGAAATATTTCTTGTTTTTAACGTCGCGTTAGTGAGTTATAGAGATTTGAATTTACAAAATGCTGATTAGATGACGTCAAATCGAGACTTAACCATTATTTCTACTTCAATTTACAATACGCAGTTCACAGCTTTAGGAAAATCAATTTAAGAAATACTAAATAAAAACTGTTAATAGTTAATTGATCTGTAAAAAAATATTACTTGGAGGTGAAAACAAGTAGTTGTATAACAAACAATTCTTGATTTGATGTCATCTTATTAACATTTTGTAAATTCAAACCTCTATAATTCACTAACGCAACGTTAAAAACAAGAAATATTTAACTATTTAACTTTTCAACGTACAGTACATAGAGTTGATTAAGCGAAAAAACAATTTTGGGGTTAGGTGCACTTTAAATTACTGTTAAGATTGTTTTTTTAATCTTAGTTCCAGACCTCTAATTTTGAACTATATAAACAGTTTTCAAACGCTGTAACGGTTACTTTTGAAAATGTACGTCGCTTAGCATACGACACGTCAAGTTTATTATGAAAATGCATTAGTTTACGTTGGTTTACCATGTTTATCAGCGCTGTACATGTTTGTGATTTATTTTTTCAGTCAAATTGAAACGATTTCGTGTTATTTCCCTCCGCAAAAATTCTAGGTGACAAACCGGACCCTACCGTCCGACATGCAGCGAATGATTTGCCCCGAATTCATCCGGGAAACTTCATGAATTTATGTTTATTCATAAGGGTCGGACAATTATTTTTTTGACGGGGGGGGGGGGGGGGGGGGATTTTTCACATGCAAACATTTTTTTATATGCGGCACCTGCTACAAACAATTTTCTTTTTTTTTTTTGGTGTGTCTCCGTTTAACTGCCATACTCTCAGCAAAAATGTTTTTCTTTAATTTTTTCTTGCATACAATTTATTTCAGTGTTTATAGCCTCTGCAAACAATTTATTTCAAAATTTTCCACCACAGCCTCCCCCCCCCCCCACTCCCACCCCCACCGTCAAAAAAGTAATGGTCCGTCCAAATAATGTTGGGTTCATTTTAATATTTGAGTGGTTTTAGTCCCCTCTCCAGAAACTATGAAAAATACCATAATACTCTTTAAGCCTGACTTTTCCAATTTCAATTTTTTTGTTTTCAGCACGAACTGCATGTGCTGTAAATTGCTTGGCAATTTTCATACGGTGCACATTTGTATTGGCCATTTTGAGGTTGCTGATGAGACTGGGTCGATTTCGTTTCGAATTGCACTATGGGGCTGTTTTGGGGGACGAAATTCAAACATGGCGTCTGCTCAGGATGTAAACATTAATACCCCAGCAAGAGTTTTCTCTATAACACGGCGCTTCTTTGGGGTGATTGTCCAGGGAAATATTGAAGGAAGTTCATTTCTACTCATCCTCACTCCTCTTGGAAAATGTGCTCCACAAATCATTGTCCTCGGTGCGTCCTTCCTCAAGGTTGCATTTCGTATCAGTCGTACGTACTCCTTTTTTAAATTTACTTTCGGATCACTTGGTAAAGTGTGTGAAAGTTCATATTTGTTGAATTTCTCCAGTTGTTGCTGCATCCAGGTACGCAACAGCTAAACTTACCCATTTTTTTACAAATGAATGGGATTAGTTTCTAGAGAAACTGTGGTGCTGCGTCGGTGGGGGGATGAAACACGAGAATTTAGTTTTATCGACTGAGTCGATAAAATAAATTGACCACCGTAAAAAGATTCAAATAGCTGACGTTTCGAGCGCTAGCCCTTCGTCCTCCGACGAAGGGCTAGCGCTCGAAACGTCAGCTAAAACTAAATTCACATTTTTTAACAAGATCACAGCTTCAGTTTACATCCTGAGCAGATGCCATGTTTGAATAGGTCATTTCCGAGTTACGTTATGCCTCGTTGTCAAAGCGAGGCTAGGTGCAAAAATGAGTTTTATTTGCATTTGAGTAAAAATTCATTTCCATATGAAAGGTTTTGCACCTAGCCTCGCTTTTACAACGAGGCGTAACGTAACTCGGAAATGGCCTATTTCGTCCCCCAAAACAGCCCCATAGTGCAATAGGCCACTTCGAAAAATACCATAATATTCTTTTATGTGGAGGCTTAGCCTCACCGGGACTTTAATTATTCAAGTCTCCTTTGTTAGAATGGCACAATGGAATTCAGAGTAAATGTAGGAACGCCAGGACTTAGTTTTGTGTTTTTGTATACAAATGTACACCGTATGCAAATTGCCAAGAAGTTGAAGCATAGCGAATGCAGTTTGTGCTAAAAACAAAAGAAATTGGAAAAATCAGGCTTACATCAAGCACCACCCAAACCTGCACTTTAAAGAATATTATGGTATTTTTCAAAGTGGCCTATTCTAAACGAAATCGACCCAGTCTGCCCAGTCTTATGCCCAACCTCAAAATGGCCAATACGAACACACAATGCTACATCATAGCATTCCTACATGTACTCTGAATTCCATTGCGCCATTGTAACAAAGGAGACTTGAATAATTACACCCCGGTGAGGCTGAGTAAGCTGAGGCTGCACATAAAAGATTATTGTGGTATTTTTCGGAGTGGCCTATTGCACCGTCAGGCAATCGGGCGCAATAAATTTTTAAAATCGAAACCATTTAGTGAAAGAAGCCAATAATTTGTAATGTTATAAAAGAAGTATAGTTTAAAAAACGAGCAGTAGTGTATTATCAGGTTTAAAAACTCGAGGCGAAGCCGAGAGTTTTTACACCTGATAATACACGTGCTGGGAGTTTTTTGAACGGCTTCAAAAACATTTTTTCAAAAACGTGTCCCTTCGGAATTAAAACAATTGCGCTTTTGTGGAAAGAGGAAATTAGCATAAGAGAAAAACAAGTAGACTGGACTGATTAGCATACAACACATGTGCCACGTCTTCGACGAAGTGACCATTGCTTCCCGGCTCCTGTCGAAAGTTTTGGGATTTTATAGTTCTGAGGGAAAACATCTACTGAAAAATGCTATACTAAAGTTGTCAGGTACGGTAGATAAAACGGCTGACAATTTTTTTTTTCAGAGGTAGACAACGAGTAGAAATAAGCAGCTTGCATCTCCGAACCAGTCTCTTACCTGGCAATTTACACGAGGGCGCTGCCGGCTGGGGTCATTCAAATAACGGCTCACTTGTTAAACTGTTGGTTGTTTATTTTGTTGAGAAGATTCCAAATAGAATGGCGAAAGACCAGATTTCGTAAAACAATACTGCACAAAAATATTAAAGTCACCATTTGTTGCACTAAGAATCCTGAACAATTACTACCCATATCAGTAATCTTTGTATAAAGATTACGTGTGATCTTTATATAAATATCGCGGTCATTTTAAAATCATTCTCATTAAAAATTCAGCGATAATTGCATCGTTTGCCCATTCAGCCCCGAACTCCCCTGTGACTGAAATCAAAGCCGCCACCAGGCTTTTCATAATGATCGTAGATTACCAGGTACAAAGGCTCATACACGTGATCGATTTGCGTCGTGTGATTGGCTGATATGCTCATGAATTATTAATGAGTTTTTGAATAACAAATAAACAACTTCCCCAAGTCTCAGATCTGTGCACTATGCCGTTGTTGAATTATTCACCGAAGCCTTCGTCTCAAATTTACAGAGCTTTGTATGGAAACGTCATCTTGGTGTCCCTCCGAGGGACACCAAGATGGCCGCCGGAAATCAATAAAAACATCTGGACTTCACTTTCGCTATGAAAGCGATTACTTTTTTCTCGTGAACTACTATACATTCACATGCACTGCCCTCCTAATACTTTAACTACCCAAGTGCTAAAAATCACGAGGAAAGGCCTTTCTTTCATAGGATAAAGCTTTGTCGCGGACGCACGTAGCTAGGGTGAAAGGTCAGAGCGAAAGACGATACCGGACTGGAATATATATATATGCACATTGTATACATAATTGCATAATTATATATATATAAAATCTTTATATATATATAAAATCTGTGTAAAATCTTTCGCGACAATGACCTAAAGATAACAATAGAAGCAAACAAAACCATCGTGAACTTCCTAGACGTCACGCTTGACCTGCGAAGTGGCAAACACTATCCATTCACAAAAGAAGGCAACATCCCACTGTATGTACACAAGAAATCAAATCATCCACCATCCATCATCAAGAATATTCCAGATTCCATCAACAAGCGGCTCTCCGAAATATCTTCAGACCGTGATTGTTTTGACAATGCCAAAACCGTGTACCAAGAAGCGCTCCACAAAAGTGGCTACAATTACAACCTGGCATACAAAGAGTCACGCAACGAGTCACAACAATCACGAATGAACCGTCCAAGGAAAATTCTTTGGTACAATCCACCCTACAGCATGAACGTCAAAACAAACGTAGGAAAGTGCTTTCTTTCTCTCGTTGATCAACACTTTCCCAAATCAAATCCACTCCACAAGATTTTCAACCGGAATACGCTTAAATTGAGCTACAGCTGCATGAATAATATAAAATCGATTATATCCAACCACAACAAATCACAAATTAATAAGTCTGATCTCACCCAAGATAGTAATTGTAACTGCCGGAACCCAAGCACGTGCCCCATGAACGGAAAATGCAACGACACAAACATCATTTACCAAGCTGAAGTCACAACATCATCCTCCAAAGAGACATACGTCGGACTTTGTGACACAGCGTTTAAATTAAGATACAGAAATCATGTATGCTCATTTAGAAATGAAAAATACAAGCATGCAACAGAATTAAGCAAATACATCTGGAGCTTAAAAGAAAGAGACGTCATTTACAACATCAAATGGCGTAAGATTAAACAAGCAAGATCGTATTCAAATGTAAACAAGCGTTGTAATTTATGTTTATGGGAAAAATATTTCATCATATGCAGACCCGAAATGTCAACACTGAACAATAGAAGCGAACTCCTATCTACTTGTAGACATTCTAAGAAATTCCTGTTGAAAACCGTATTCGTTTAGTTAACCAATCATATCTCCGCACGTCACGCCATTAGGTATTGTTCTGTAATTTCAAATTTTGTATGTATTCTATGTATCCGTTATTGTAGGCAGTTGCCTGATGATTGCTTCGTAAGAAGCATGAAACTCTGAGTAGCAGTGAATAAATGTCTTCGACCAAGTAATCCATCTCTACAAATCTATATATATATATATATATATATATATTATATAAATTCTTGAACTTGATTTGAATGTATTTCAGAGAGCGCTCAACTCTTAGAGGAGCATTGACACTTATAATAAACTGGTTTAAGACTTCAGAGGTAGTTCATCGTTTTATTACTGCAGCTCTGTTTCGTATGGCCAAAAGATGACCACACTCATCAGGCAATATCAACGATTGACCGTTAAATTACAATAACTGGCTATAAAAGCGGGGATACGGTTGCTATGAGATATAAAAACATGCGTAATTTTATCATGTGAGTGCTATTTATAATTTGGGAGATCACAGGCTTCCCAAGCTCAAAATTCGACTCTACATACGTGGTGTATGCGACAGCTTGTGTATATAGAGAAATGTATGGGAAAATCACGGATTCTCTAAAATTGGGCAAATAACTATCTATTTTGAAATAAAGTTTACCTACCTCAAATGTGTCGCTTACTTGTGTTTTGTACTGAATTTGAAGCCATTCCGACGCCATTTAGCGAAGTTATTCGAAGTCGTTGTCTCTCCCGCCCCCTGGGAGAACGCAGACGGCTTCTACTGTAAGTACCGCTAAGGAATGCTAGGAAAATTTCCTAGCATTCCTTACATACCTCAACTTAAGACGCACCATGTTTCTTCCCCTTTGAGACCGCAAGGTGTCATAATCTGTTTCAATGTCACGGGGCATGTAATTAAATCGGAAACAAACCAGAAAACGCCAAGTGAATATAATCTGAACTAAAATGTACAAACGTGTAGTGAAATTAGATCAAATTTTAGAAACAGTGTAATCTGTGGAGTAATTTTGATAAACTAGATGGCGGACTCCGCTGGGTGACAAAAGGCATTGTTGGAGTGCTAACTTCTCTCTGTGAATCTAAATTCTGAGAGGGCTCTAGATCTATCAACCAGATTAACTTGATAGCCTCGTACACGCGAAGCGTGATCTGAATTTCTAATATTTTCCTTAATTTTTTTTAAGAATTAATGAATGCTTCGCCTTTACTAAAACTGATAAAACCTTTCCTGACGCCTGGAGCGTGGCATGCTGCCGGCAGGAATAGAAATGTGTGTTTTGAAATGCGCGCAAACGTCAAATAAAGTAAAAATCTCTCGCCTTTAAAGCTAGTATACAAGATCGCTTCACATGGGAGCAACTGATGAGGTTCACCAAAGAACAGAAACTTGAGTCTTGAGTATTTTAAGCTCATTTGGGCGCATATAAAAATGTAAGCTGGCAGTCAGAAATCACTGGAATTATATTGCCTGGAATTATATTGCTGACATTGTATATTTATGTAACTGCACGGCAACATTATTTATATGGTAACAAAGAAAGAAAAATTTTATATTTTAAGCTTGGTCGTGAGAAATAAGAAAGATGTAATGTCCACAGGAGGCGACTTTCGCGCTCGCGTAATCACCCGCTCGACTATCCATGAAATAATTTTTTTTTGCGGTTTCACCGCTCAGTCTTAGCGCTACCGCCAGAACAATAATCCCGCAAGCTAAACAGGCTTATTTAAGTTTAATCACACTCCTTTCGTTGTTTCTTCAGTGGCTTACGAATCACTGACAAATTCCAGAAAATTCAGGGCCAAATTTCTAGGGAAGGAAAGGCGGTGCCCGCGAGGTTCTCGCGCGCGCGTTTACAAAAAATATCGCCTGTTGCGTCAACAATCAAGCCTTCTCTCCTTTGTTACAAAGACAGCTTTGCTCCCCATGAGACGTTCAAGATTCATAAATTAAAAACCTTTAACTCACAAATATTGACAAGTTCATTGACAAGATCAACTATGCACAAAAGTATTTCCTGATGAAACCTTTCCTGACGCTTGGAGCGTGGCCGGTATTAAACTGTGTGCATAAACGTCTTAATCGCTTGAGATGCGCGCGAAATACAAAAATTGAGTCTTAGTTAATTTTTGTGCCTTTAGAGCTAGTGGTGTCTTCGAGGCCGCTTCACATGGGAGAAAACACCAAAGAACCGAAACTCAAGTCTTGCTTAAATAATATATCAAAAATCACTTGCATCCGCCGTTCTCTACAAAACTGCAGTCATGATGGAGACTCAAATAATTCATGCTGGATGCAATACATGTACCGCCATACGTGTAACAACGGAAGTACTGCTTAATGTTCTTGCAGGACGGCCCTTAAATTATCGATGAAATTCGGAAAAGTTTGCGTTATTTTCAGGAGAGAGGGTAGAGGGAGGGAAGCGTGACAGTATTCTAAGCCAATCTTTGAGCGAGTTTGCGCTGGACAGCTCACTTCTCAACTACATGACGTGGTTTTTTAAAAAAAGGCTGATTACCGAAGTTTGAAGATCCTGTCGACCCAAACGATGTTTTGGCGTTTGTATAATGGAAGACAGCAACAGTGGATGAATGTCAAGCGATAAAGAATCTGTTATTGATCAGTTCTAGCGAAGAATCGAAGTAATTGACTTTGAGAGTTGAGCGGTGTTGAACAATTGGTCGAGTGTACATGTAAACATACGGCCGGTCATAGGGGTGTCTACAAAACGAAGACCGAAGACCGAAGACCGAAGACCGAAGACCGAAGACCGAAGACCGAAGACCGAAGACCGAAGACCGAAGACCGAAGACCAAAGGCCGAAGACCGAAGACCGAAGACCGAAGACCGAAGACCGAAGACCCACATAGAACTAATGTAAAACGACATAAAACATTCATAAAACAATTCCTCATTGCCAAGAATCACGTTATCGATAGGGTCTTCGTTTTGTAGAAAAGGCCGGGTCAAACTACAAAACGAAGACCCTCGTTAAAAAGCTCTGTGAGGCTGCGAAATTCACTTTATTGATAAGGTCTTCGTTTTGTAGAAAAGGCCGGGTCAAACTACAAAACGAAGACCCTTGTTAAAAAGCTCTGTGAGGCTGCGAAATTCACTTTATTGATAAGGTCTTCGTTTTGTAGAAAAGGCCGGGTCAAACTACAAAACGAAGACCCTCGTTAAAAAGCTTTGTGAGGCTGCGAAATTCACTTTATTGATAAGGTCTTCGTTTTGTAGAAAAGGCCGGGTCAAACTACAAAACGAAGACCCTCGTTAAAAAGCTGAGAAAACTATTTCTATTAATTGTTAGTTCCCCTTTGACACTTTTAAGCCAGATCACGAAACTACAACAGCTCATGTACCTCCCTAATTGAATTTTTCAACTTGTAACTACGAGGCTTATTAGGAGGCAGCGCTCTTAAATGTACCGTTTGCGGATAACTAAAGCAACCCCAATAGCAAGAAAACAATAATAAGAAGATTTAAAGGTCTTTGTCACAGTCTATACCCAAATGAACATGAACTACGTTTGGAAGACAGCATAAGGGGTGTAATTCGCTTTAAAATAGATAATATCATGCAATTTTTTTATGTTGCAGTTATAACTAGGAATGAACATAACTTACCAGCTTTTAGGTTTTGTTTCAAAAGTAAAAATTAATATAAATAATCTGTCAACTTTCATTGTCTCAATATAAGCCTTTAAACAAAATTTTTAGTCCGTTTGGTTGCCCGGCTGTATTTTTCTAGTGTATCCAACGTTGTTTACGAATTTTCCAGCAGATTTGGTGGGGGTAAACTACAAAACGAAGACCCTAATAAATTTTAAAGATTTGCACATTATTAGTGTGTTCGGTTGCCCGGCTGTATTTTTCTAGTGTATCCAACGTTGTTTCAGTCTGTTCTCAGACTTTTCCTTTTGAGCCGAGCGCGCGAGCAAAGCGAGAGCGCGAGTGCGAGCGCGGAGCGGGTGAACAAGCCTGTCGCCCTAGGGGCTCGTTCTCGCGCTACGCGCTCGCACTCGCACGCGTTCGGTTCGCTCACGCTGGGCTAAAAATAAATCGGTCTGTAGACAGACTAAAGTTGTTTACGAATTTTCCAGCAGATTTGGAGGGGGTCTTCGTTTTATAGTTTTGGTGGGGGTAAACTATAAAACGAAGACCCTAATAAATTTTAAAGATTTGCACATTTTTAGTGTGTTTGGTTGCCCGGCTGTATTTTTCTAGTGTATCCAACATTGTTTACGAATTTTCCAGCAGATTTGGAGGGGGTCTTCGTTTTATAGTTTTGGTGGGGGAAAACTATAAAACGAAGACCCTAATAAATTTTAAAGATTTACACATTTTTAGTGTGTTTGGTTGCCAGGCTGTATTTTTCTAGCGTATCCAACGTTGTTTACGAATTTTCCAGCAGATTTGGAGGGGGTCTTCGTTTTATAGTTTTGGTGGGGGAAAACTATAAAACGAAGACCCTAATAAATTTTAAAGATTTGCACATTTTTAGTGTGTTTGGTTGCCCGGGTGTATTTTTCTAGCGTATCCAACGTTGTTTACGAATTTTCCAGCAGATTTGGAGGGGGTCTTCGTTTTATAGTTTTGGTGGGGGTAAACTATAAAACGAAGACCCTAATAAATTTTAAAGATTTGCACATTTTTAGTGTGTTTGGTTGCCCGGGTGTATTTTTCTAGCGTATCCAACGTTGTTTACGAATTTATGATTTTTGACGGACGCAGAGTAATATCGCTGCCAACGTTGCCAATTTCGTTATCATGTTCATTTGGGTATAGACTGCGATAAAGACCTTTAAATCTTCTTATTATTGTTTTCTTGCTATTGGGGTTGCTTTAGTTATCCGCAAACGGTACATTTAAGAGCGCTGCCTCCTAATAAGCCTCGTAGTTACAAGTTGAAAAATTCAATTAGGGAGGTACATGAGCTGTTGTAGTTTCGTGATCTGGCTTAAAAGTGTCAAAGGGGAACTAACAATTAATAGAAATAGTTTTCTCAGCTTTTTAACGAGGGTCTTCGTTTTGTAGTTTGACCCGGCCTTTTCTACAAAACGAAGACCTTATCAATAAAGTGAATTTCGCAGCCTCACAGAGCTTTTTAACAAGGGTCTTCGTTTTGTAGTTTGACCCGGCCTTTTCTACAAAACGAAGACCTTATCAATAAAGTGAATTTCGCAGCCTCACAGAGCTTTTTAACGAGGGTCTTCGTTTTGTAGTTTGACCCGGCCTTTTCTACAAAACGAAGACCCTATCGATAACGTGACTCTTGGCAATGAGGAATTGTTTTATGAATGTTTTATGTCGTTTTACATTAGTTCTATGTGGGTCTTCGTTTTTCGGTCTTCGGTCTTCGGTCTTCGGTCTTCGGTCTTTGGTCTTTGGTCTTCGGTCTTCGGTCTTCGGTCTTCGTTTTGTAGACACCCCCGGTCATAGTCTCTGTCAAACTGTAAGGTAACTCAAAAGACAATTATGATATTTAGACGGGATATTTACCTTTGAAATCTGTTTTATTGCTTCGAATAAATGTCTTGGCGATCTTTTGGAAAGATATCTGGCGGATAAAGTGTTTTTTGTTGTGACAGGATACCAAAATCAAGACGCGACACGAGATCTTATCACGTATCATGTTTGCATATAATTAAGTAATTACGTCAAATTTCATGCACACAATTTTATTTGCACCTAAGTCGATTCCTCTGCATGGATATACTCTGGGAAGACCCTGGTGCTCTATATAACAAGGAGACGTTTTGCTTTCAACTTTTTTCTTGTACGTACTACATATCAGTTTGAACCAATATGAGCTAATATACTTTTTTGTCCAAATTTATAGGCAATTGTGGAATAATTTTGCTAATATATGCTAATTAAATGCAACAGATATTTTGGAAAGGTTATTTACTACCCTTTCATATGAGGCATAGCTTTTCACACACTTGTAAAATAATACCTTTCGAGAAAATTAAAAAAAGAATAATGTTGTCCATTTTGACACTTTTTTGCTCAGTCCTGCAAGAGTTGGTTCTGAGATAAACTTTGAGGAGCTGAAAACAATTGCAAGATATCATTATTCCGAGACTATAGCTGTCGCAAAAAGACATGGATCAAAGACTCTTTTAGCCATGATGAATGAATGAATGTTCATTTCGGAAAGAAACTCTATTGAATCACCAGAGCTACCAAAATAAATGACGGCTTAACTAAATATTTTAAATGGCTCTGGAAAGTGTAGTCCTCCTGTCAGTATTACAGCCAGAGATGTTTTCCTAAGATCAAAGAATAACATTAAGTACAACAAGCTGGTTAAAACTTTATTTCGATCTAAAAGGAGAAATTTCTCTGGCACGTACTAGGGGTAAAGCTGGGCTTAAATACTTTTTTGCGACGAGCAGGATTTTTGCAAGGTCTGTCACCTTTTATAACGATGGTGGCATGTTTAGTACTCAGTTTGTTACATCAAACTGTATGAGGTCTGCAACCTGCCAGTTCAGATGGACAATAATATTAAGTGTAAGCTGGCTGCATGATTAGTACTTTTATGTTACATCGAACTGTATGAGGTGTGCCACCGGCCAGTTCAGATGGGCCAAAATATCAAGTGCAGACAAGCAGCATGATTAGTACTTTTATGTTATATCGAACTGTATGAGGTGTGCCACCTGCCAGTTTAGATATGCCAAAATATTAAATGCAAACTGGCTGCATGGTTAGTACTTTTATGTTACATTGAACTGTATGAGGTGTGCCACCTGCCAGTTTAGATATGCCAAAATATTAAATGCAAACTGGCTGCATGATTAGTACTTTTATGTTACATCGAACTGTATGAGGTGTGCCACCGGCCAGTTCAGATGGGCCAAAATATCAAGTGCAGACAAGCAGCATGATTAGTACTTTTATGTTATATCGAACTGTATGAGGTGTGCCACCTGCCAGTTTAGATATGCCAAAATATTAAATGCAAACTGGCTGCATGGTTAGTACTTTTATGTTACATTAAACTGTATGAGGTGTGCCACTTGCCAGTTCAGATGAACAATAATATTAAGTGTAAGCTGGCTGCATGATTAGTATACTTTTATATGTTACATTGAACTGTATGAGGTGTGCCACTTGCCATTTCAGATGGACAATAATATTAAGTGTAAGCTGGCTGCATGATTAGTACTTTTATGTTACATCAAACTGTATGAGGTGTGCCACTTGCCAGTTCAGATGGACAATAATATTAAGTGTAAGCTGGCTGCATGATTAGTACTTTCATGTTACATTGAACTGTATGAGGTGTGCCACCGGCCAGTTCAGATGGACAATAATATTAAGTGTAAGCTGGCTGCATGATTAGTACTTTTATGTTACATCGAACTGTATGAGGTGTGCCACTTGCCAGTTCAGATGGACAATAATATTAAGTGTAAGCTGGCTGCATGATTAGTACTTTCATGTTACATTGAACTGAATGAGGTGTGCCACCGGCCAGTTCAGATGGACAATAATATTAAGTGTAAGCTGGCTGCATGATTAGTACTTTCATGTTACATTGAACTGTATGAGGTGTGCCACTTGCCAGTTCAGATGGACAATAATATTAAGTGTAAGCTGGCTGCATGATTAGTACTTTTATGTTACATCAAACTGTATGAGGTGTGCCACTTGCCAGTTCAGATGGACAATAATATTAAGTGTAAGCTGGCTGCATGATTAGTACTTTCATGTTACATTGAACTGTATGAGGTGTGCCACTTGCCAGTTCAGATGGACAATAATATTAAGTGTAAGCTAGCTGCATGATTAGTACTTTTATGTTACATTGAACTGCATGAGGTGTGCCACTTGCCAGTAAATGTTCAGATGGAAAATAATATTAAGCGTAAGATGGCTGCACAATTAGTACTTTTATGTTATATTGAATTGTATGCGGTGTGCCACTTGCCAGTTCAGATGGACAATAATATTAAGTGTAGGCTGGCCGCATGATTAGTACTTTTATGTTACATCGAACTGTATGAGCTGGCTGCGTGGTTTGTAGTACTGTAGTGTTCAAGTCAGTATAGGTCTTCAGTTTTTCCAGGAGAAATGCTTGCTCTACAATCTTTGAATGTCTTTGAATATTTCAAGCTCAGGTGGACGTATAAAATGTAATTAAGTTGGTTGCCAGTCAAAATCACACAGAATGCAATGCAATTAACCTGGAAATATGTTGCCACCACTGTATATTTATGATACTTAGCAAAGAAAGAAATGTTAGTAAGAAAGATGTTATGTTCACAGGAGGAGATTTTCGCGCTCGCGTGATCACCCGCTCGACTATCTATGAAATAGTTTCTTTTCGCGGTTTTGCTGCTCGTTTAAGCTGCCGCCGCAACTTGATTTGCTCTC
Organism: Dendrophyllia cribrosa; assembly: GCA_024195265.1. Lineage (NCBI taxonomy): Eukaryota > Metazoa > Cnidaria > Anthozoa > Scleractinia > Dendrophylliidae > Dendrophyllia > Dendrophyllia cribrosa. The sequence goes on from JAJLRJ010000009.1 coordinate 17,458,201, forward strand.
TAAAGCGAATAACCCGCAAGCTAAGCGCACTCATTTCGTTGTGGTCTTTAGTGGCTTACGAATCACGAACAAATCCTAGGAAATTCAGGGCAAAATTTCTAGGGTTCTCAAGAATCATTATCATTATTTTTGTTTGCACTATTGTTACATTTCGCACTTTGCACTGAAACTTGCTTTATGTCCATTAGGATTTTGAAAGTAAATCATGTAGATGTAGATGAATATATATTCATACTGTACGAGTACGGGAAGATGCCCGCGAGCTTCTCGCGCGCGCGTTTACAAAATTATATCGCATATTGCTCTTGCAATCGAGCCTTTCCTCCTTTATAACAAAGACAGCTTTGCTCCCGAAGAGACATCCAAAATTTATGAAACCCTAAACTCACAAATATTAACACGTTCATTGACAATAGCGACCAGCTCTTTGTTATAAAAATTCGCGCGCGCGTGCACGAAATTGCACCAAATATTATTTATGCGCAGCCAACAAAATACATACAATCGATACTTCCCGCGTTAACAATATAAAATACAGTGTCAGTGTATATAATTATTGGACTTTTAATATACGGGCACCAGCTTTTCATTTAAAAACACAGTAGTCTCATAATTTGACTTTTGGTAAAATCTAAGATTTCATACCTGTGAAAGGCGGTCACTTTATGGCAAAATGCTGGGTAGAAAAAGTAAATGGACGTACCTGACATCCCCAATGTGATTGGCAGTGAATGATTCACGATCCTCGAAAGTCCAGGACGAATTCAACTGAAAATTTTATAGTTAACACGGCGGGAAGAACTGGCCGTCGCGTATGAATGCATTCATACTTTGATTGTACCAAAACGAAACAACAAAGGTTCCCTTTCGCCGACAACAACTGAAACCGTCCATTTCTGGTGCGGAAATGTTGCAATTTAGCCGCAGTTGCTTTAACTGAAGACGGTCGCTAAACAATCGGACAAATTCAGCTTCCCTTCTAGTCAATGTATCATTTGTTATCATATCTCCAGTAACACCACCTCTCAATTCTCTTTAAAATGTGCGCCAAGTATTAGAACGTCAAATGATGAAATCCTGGAAAAGAACTGTTCAGCTAGCTGCCGAATATGTGCGACAGGAACGAAATAGAAGTTGTTGCAAAAACGACACTATATATTCCTCGTGGTTTGGAGGCCGTTTGGCGCAAATAAATTTATTCTGGCGCGAAATGAATAGTGTGCATAAATTTAATACAATGGTAATTGATCCACGTAATACTAGCGATGACATGATTACTGGGACATGATACACTTTCGGTAGCATGACATATTTAATGAGATTAAATCACCTTCGGTGACCACAAAGATTAAATCTCCCCATGAAGCCGTACTTACAGTAAAAACTTTATGCGTTCTTTCATTCTAAAAAGAAGGAGAAATTTGAAATAAAGAAATCACAAAAACAAGTTTTTCTCCCACAGTTTTTAATATTTTTAAAATCTGTTTTCAGAAATGAGTTTTAAACACCACTTGGCACAAACGTAGTTTCGGCCCCGTAATGTATGTTAATTTATGTAAATTAATGGGAAATAAACCGAAATATGCGGTTATTTGGCACTCGTTCACACGGCTCAGAAGTACGCTCATTAATATGCAACTTATCATAACTCATTAGCATATTTTAATTGGAAACGAGTCCCTCGCGGTCTTGTTGAACGCAAGCCGACCGCTTCGCTTCATTATCTGAGCTGCGATCGTTCTTAATGGCAGTGTTTGTTTACACAAACAGGCACTTTTTTCAAAGGTGTTGTAGTTTTTTTTTATTTCACGAAGAGCACAATGTAACTGGAACCAACTGAAACTGAAACGAGTGTCCTTTTCAGTGTTGTGATCTTCGTGAACCAGTATACTTTAAACTTGTTCACACGGCTCAAGGGGACCGGGAGGGGACGACTTGAAGAACTTGAAAAGAAAGCCTCTTCGATCAGGGTAGCATTGTTTGGTCAATGTAGTTCAAATAAAATAGCAATAAATACATGTACACATAATGCTGTGTTGTCATATCCGTCTGCGTCCTTGCCAAGGTTGTGATCTATATATGTCTACATGAACCTCACACACGCACCAGGCGTACACCGGAAGGTTGTGATCTATATATTTCTACATGAACCTCACACGCACCAGGCGTACACCGGAAGCCAGGGGGCAGAAATACTGCAGAACTTTGTTATATTAATCATTGACTAGGATCCAGAAAATTTTTCGCGGGCTTTTTCGAAAGCATGGCAGGCGAACGGTGGATATCTGTGTCCTGCATTGAGGAAGCAAAAGAGAAAGTCGATGCATACGAAACTGCAACAACTAGTAGATTTTGCTGTGTTCGTGCTCTTAGAGACTTCGGACAAACCGGTAATAAGCTTATAATGTTATAAGAATCATGGCCGTTTCGATTATTGTGATGATCCACAAAAATTTATTTCCGCCAAATTATATTCCATGGGAATCTTCAATGCCGTCCCTTAGGGTAACTTGTAAAACTAAAATGGGGCTATGTCCAATAATACGATATCATGTGGTAAATTAAAACTTCCGAAGAACATTCCCGTCACTTTTTTTATGAAAGTCACCTTTCGGTCGAAGGTCAGTACTTGTTGAGAACGTGAAATATCAGAGGGAAATTTTTGATTCCCTGTGGGATCAAAAGGAAGCTTAATTTTCATAAAATAATACAGAAATATGGGGGAGGAAAGTTGTCTCCGGAGGTTAAGGGAGTTAACCAAAATAATACCCTGGGTTCCGAATTAAAAAATGGCTTAAGGAAAACCATAATAAACAGGGGGCACACTACACAACCTATGGCCAGTACCTTACGAACAAACATACCATATTTCAGACCAAAAATAGGCAAATCGATACATATTTCTGACCAAAATGGCTCAAAAACCATACCCTTTGGTACAGCCTCCCCCCCTAACCCTACCCCTACCCCCCCCCCCCCCCCCCTACCCCCCCCCCCCCCCCCATCCAACCAGGGCGCATGATGCCTGGGGTGTAAATATGAAATCCCATGTTTGTATCAGATCTAATGTTGATATTCCATTTTGTATCAGTTGGCAAAATATTTATACCCCTATGGGTAAAAGTTAAATATGTCTTGTAAATGGCCACATCAGACGACGCATGGCTAGCTGGCTGGCACAAACAGTGAATGGGTAATTATCAAAAGCGACCACTTAAATCCCAAAGCTACCAATCAAGCTAAACGAAACATTGATTTTTAACACGCAGATCCTTCTGCAAAACCCACAAAGTTTTATGGAAGGATGAACATATCCCATTTTCCGGAGTGCCTTTTTTTGTTCTTGGTGAGAAGTTGCTAGAATGTCATCATGGAAAGGACAGGAACATAGGGGCAAAGAGGAAATATAGCCAGAGAGAGGTACAAATGTAACACATAATACTTTAAACGTATGATTTTAATTTTGCTGCAAAACAAAGATACAGTGAATGTTGTAAAGCCGGTAAAATTATTAATTTTGATGTCAATACATACAGAGCAGTAAGGATTGATGATGACAATGATGTAAATACATGTAGTAATGTTGTCTGTCTTATAAATTCGTTAATTTGCTTATTAACCAAAAAAGATAAAGGCCCAGGTCTACTTATAATGTTTAAACATGTTCATTTTGTGCCATACAAACTATTAATTATATTAAATAATAAACTATCCAACTATGCTGTTGACAGAATGAATCTAGTGACCATGGCTATACCAGGAGAAAGAAGAAGCTTGTGCAGAACACTAAAAAGTTAGACTGTCCAGCACAATTGTGCATGAAAGAAGTAATTTTTTTCCCAGACTATAAGGTGAGAAACTTGTAACTTTTTTTTTTTGTTAAATGATTTAGAGAAAAAAAAGATGTATATGTCTGGATGGATCATTAACATTCAAATCTTTTATTCAACAATAAATGTGTCAATTTCACATTCGCTACCTATTCAGTCTTAAAAAAAGAATAAAAGACTGACCAGATATTGATTAAAACAACCAAGTGCACATGCAAATGGTCGACTCTTTGCAGCTAGGGTATCACATGATTCACTCCTCATTTAATTATGAACTATAATCTTAAAAATACCACAAATAAAAAGACATTGAAATAATTATTAGTTAAATGGCCAAGTTTGTCATGCAAGCCTTGATATTAAAGGGCGAGTTTTTTTTAACAGTTTGAATATTTGAAAAAATCATAGAACTCACCCTTACAGGCCAAAGGCCTCAAACTTGACCATTTGACTATTGTTAAGTTATATTCCACAATCATTCTATTACGAATGCTGTTCTCTTATTGGCTACTCGCTATGGTTCTTACTATCTATTCTGTTGTAGAAAGTGAGTAGAATGAGTAGCCTAATGGTAGCCGCTTCTAAGGGTTTTCGAAATGTTCGTGAAGAGTATTTGTTGTTAAGTTTTGAACGTCTAGCAGATTTATAGTAAAACAATTTGATTATTCTCTCTTTTATTTCTATCGTGATACTTGATTCCAGCTTAGCCCTCATCAACTATCACACAACGCAATAGAAATCTTGAGCTCATAATCTAATTGTTAAATATAAAATAACTTTCTGCAAAGTAGGTCACATATGACCGCCATCTGCAAGGGACCAGCAATTTGTCTGCCACAAGGAGACAATATGATCTCATTGCATCTCCTCATAACAGAGGATTATACATACACTCGCATGTTTCACTTACTCAACTACCCATGAGAAACATATCAAGATACTAAACACGTAGTCTATGCTACTACATGACAGAACAAGGGGAGGGACCAAGAGGGACTTCCCCCTTTTTTTGCTTAAGAAAATAAGAATTTCTTTTAAAATCATTTTTTATCTGGACATCAGGGTCCCACTCTTTTTTATTCTGGGTATACCACTAGTGTAAGATGTTTGTATTGGTTTGGTGATGTATATGTTTATGTCCCAGTGGCTGTTTTCGGCTTTTTCAATGGTCATTTTAAGAACAAATTTGCATATTAGCCTAATCTTTTTGTCAATATTTTCAATTTATTTGGTTTTAGATCCCTGCAGACAGTGAAAGGAAGCGTAAATCCAGTTCAACAAAGTTAAGAACTGCCATAAGAGAAGGTGTTAGTATTTCAAGTGAACGCAGAATTTACATCCGCTTTCCAGACAAAAGCAGCCACAGAAACCACATCCTTGGGGAGGTTAGTGTACTTTAAAGTTGTTCTTGAACATCACTGTTATCTCAGTCTAACCTTTTAATGAATATTTAAAAATTTTAAATAATCATCAGAGTTATGTGAGCTGCAGTCATCAGAACATATGAGTGAAGAGAAGAATGTGAGGAACTTGAATTGACATGGCCAATTTTTTCAAGTTGCAATCCATTTTCATCCTTAGCTGCCAATCTACATACGGAGAAAAATAATAATACAAATGTAGTCAATTCAGTGCAATAATATCGTTAATTATTTTGATAAGACCTTTGGTTTGCATTGATACAAATGTGTTCTTGGCATTTCAAAGTGATGCTACTTTTTTTTTAATTGTAGGCAAGTGGTATACAACAACAGATGGATGACAGGGTTGCCAAAAAAATCCAATATCTAGTGGGGAAAGGTATTCTAAGTGTGAATGAAATGAGGCGCCACCTTCGAGAATATTTGACGAATGACTTATTCTGTGGCCAAGAATTGCCGCCTGCTTATAATCGCCGCTTCTTTCCCACTAAGAAAGATCTGCGCAACCACATCTACAGATCAATGGTAGTCAAAACAGATTTTCCAAATGTGACCAGACTAATGTATCTGCAAACGTAAAAGAATGGCAAAGTCAACAACCCAAGGACATGTTCTACTTTCGTCCTTATGCTGGAAGACACCAAGAGAATGACATTACTGCACCTGAAGATTTGAGTGAAAATAAAGATGATGAAGATGATGAAGAGGAAGTGAAAGTTACTGAGATGACCTCCAAACAGTCCCTCCTGTTTGTTCACCAAACAGATTGGCAAAGAAGACTACTAACCAGATATAGCAACAACATCTGCCTATTAGATGCAACATATCGGACCACCAGGTACTCATTGCCACTGTTTTTCCTCGCCGTGAAAACTGATGTTGATTACCAGGTGGTTGGTTCCTTTGTTATCCAACATGAAACAACCCAGGCCATAACAGAAGCTCTGCAGATGCTCAAGACCTGGAACCACTCATGGAAACCAGAATTCTTCATGACAGACTTAAGTGAACAAGAAATCAATGCTGTTGAGGAAGTTAACATCCAGGTACTGGTCAAAAGTTTGCATGCATGTGTACAAAAAAGGGCTTTTAATTTTCCAAAAGAAGCTAGCAAGTCATTAACATTTACTATAATTTAAAGACAAAGGAAAATTAAAACCCCAATGGTTTTATTTTTTAACCAAAAAAAAAATTAAATATATATATATATTTTTTTTTTTTGTTAGGAGTACTGCTACAGCATGTTATTAACACCATCATCACTTTTTCGTGGGTTTCCCACCATTCATTATCATTAACATAACTTTATTCATGTGTCAGAAGTCAAAGCTGAGGGTTATAACCCTCTACTAATTGTGGACATCTAACTACCTACCTATCTATCCATATCATTGTAATAGTCTTTTTAAAAAGACCTCCAAATGGCTAATAGTTCCTATCCTGATTTTCCTCTTATGCAGACACCACATTATATCTGTGTGACTTTCATCGTGAACAAGCATGGGAGCGATGGATATCAAAGGCTTCAAATGGTGTCAGTGACAAAAAGGAAGAGGTCCTTCGACTGAGAAGACTTGCACATGCCACTTCCCCAGACAAATTCCATGATGCAGTCAAACGCCTGAGGGAAAGTGATGTCTGGGTTGAAAATCCAAAGCTGCAATGCTGGTTTCAGAAAACATGTGGTTGAGTCATTATAAGGTACAAGTGTACCACACTACAACTTAGTAACATATGGAAAATTATTGTTCTTTCAGTAACAGTAATTAATAATAGGGTTTTGCTTACAGAAATGGGCATGGGCATTTCGTTGTGAGAGTTTCATTGTTAAGTTGGTGTCAACACAAATAATGGTCTGGAAAGACAGAATCAAGTGTTCAAGTACACCTACCTTCAGCATCACAAGAACAACAGCTTGAGTGGAATGCTCAGCATCCTCATTGAAGAATTTCTTCCTGACAATTGTAACAGGTAAGATAAAGACTGAGTATCAAATAACAAGTAAATTTATTTTAGTACCTAAATACATCTAGGCTATAAAATTCTAATTTATTGGCTCGCATGTTGCTAGATTTTCTTAAATGACTATTACTAAGCACTCTGAGGCTGAACTAAAGGGTATTATATTGGAAACTCTTATTATGGGCGTGGCTCCTATATAATTTTATCTCGAAAGGGTATCAACCTGCAGTCAAGTTGGTTTCATTCATCTAATATGATAGGATGACATCCTTCTTTCATTTCCTGAAATTGATTTGTTCCTTTTCCTGCCTTTATATGGTTATCCTAATAATTATGTAATTAACTGAGGTTATTTTGAAACTGACACCCCTACAGAGAATGCCGAGCATCCCCGTAACATTACATATGGACTCCACCACCCCAGCTTAGATTTTAATTCTTAGAGCACTACATCTCAGACAACTTAGTTTCCTCGACTATAAAAACTTAACATTACTTCCTTGTACTGCAAATGTAAAAATGCCATGTGTTTTTTGTTCAAGGTATGTTGAGATGAATGTGAAGTTCTGTCAGGGATATCGCTCGCAAGTATAACACAGATGTTCCAAAACTTCTTGGTTAACAGACCAAGAATTTTAGTCGCCCACTGCCTAGAAAGAATTTTTGCAGCAAAAGAAATCAGTAATCATCACATACAATGTGCAGACACAATAAAAGGCATTTTTAAGATCAAGAGTCAAAGCTAGGAAGGGCAGTGGTACCACTTAAGTTTTGGTGACTCCACAAAAATGTGCAGCTGTGAGTGCCAGGACTGGCAGAAGTGGTGGCTTCCCTGCAAACATTTCTGAATCATTGCAGTGTTTAATCACTACCCAGGCTGGCAGTGGGAAAGCTTGTCACCACTTTACCAGAATTCTCCATTCTTTTCTCTGGATGAAGAGCTAATTACCCAGCTACAGCCATCACAGAACAGCCACAGTCAGAACCACCACAGCCACAAGAAATAGCTTCTGAAGTGCCTGACACACCTCCACAAGACACCATTCATGAAGTTGGGCAGTCGCTTCCCGTCCGGCATAAACATCACAGAAGTGAGGCTGCTATGTGTCGTGATTTGCTTGCACAACTGAGAAGTGCTACTTCTCTTGTACATGATCCAGAAGCTCTGATGGCATTAAGGGGTATACTCTGTGAAGCACTGTCTCAGATGAGATGTCACATCAACCATGAAGATGGCATAGAGCTGGAAACACCCCCAACAAATCCTAAAAAAAGAAAGCAAGGGACAGACGAATTATGTGATCTGCCTCCACCCCCCAAAAAAGCAAAATATACAAGACGGCATGGGAAGAAAGCCAATGAGAATAAAATGCTCACTAGGGTCAAGATTGGTGTTGACCAGCTGTCCAACCTGTTAAAGTCTGCACCATCTCAAATAAATGCTTCACTGAATGCATACAATACCAAATCAGTTCAGGAGATCAGAGGCAAGGAGAAAGGAGAGAATGAGAGTACGGCAAAGGAGATCAGGAGCAAGGAGAAAGAAGAGAATGACAGTACAGCAAAGGAAATCAGGGGCAAGGAGAAAGAAGATAATGAGTGTACAGCAAAAAAGAACAAAGGCAATGAGAAAGGAGAGAATGAGAGTGCAGCAAAGGAGATCAGGAGCAAGGAGAAAGAAGAGAATGACAGTACAGCAAAGGAGAACAGGGGCAAGGAGAAAGGAGAGAATGAGAGTGCAGCAAAGGAAATCAGTGGCAAGGAGAAGGGAAAGAATGATAGTACAGCAAAGGAGATCAGGGGCAAGGAGAAAGGAGAGAATGAGAGTACAGCAAAGGAGATCAGGGGCAAGGAGAAGGGAAAGAATGAGAGTACAGCAAAGGAGATCAGGGGCAAGGAGAAAGGAGAGAATGACAGTGCAGCAAAGGAAATCAGGGGCAAGGAGAAGGGAAAGAATGAGAGTACAGCAAAGGAAATCAGGGGCAAGGAGAAAGGAGAGAACAAGAGTACAGCAAAGGAGATCAGGGGCAAGGAGAAGGGAAAGAATGAGGGTACAGCAAAGGAAATCAGGGGCAAGAAGAAAGAGGATAATGAGTGTACAGCAAATGAGATCAGGGGCAAGGAGAAAGGAGAGAATGAGAATGCAGCAAAGGAGATCAGGGGCAAGAAGAAAGGAGAGAATGAGAGTACAGCAAAGGAGATCAGGAGCAAGGAGAAAGAAGAGAATGAGAGTACAGCAAAGGAGATCAGGGGCAAGGAAAAAGGAGAGAATGAGAGTGCAGCAAAGGAAATCAGGGGCAAGGAGAAGGGAAAGAATGAGAGTACAGCAAAGGAAATCAGGGGCAATGAGAAAGGAGAGAACAAGAGTACAGCAAAGGAGATCAGGGGCAAGGAGATTAAGGGAAAGAATGAGAGTACAGCAAAGAAGATCAGGGGCAAGGAGAAAGAAGAGAATGGGAGTGGGAATGATGACATAGAATGGTTTGTGTAACCCACAATACCGGCAAACCTGAAAAACGCAAGAAACGAAAAATGGATCAAGCAGAGGTGAAAACTATTAAAAGTGGAGGAATGTTGACCGATGTCTCCATTAATGTAGCACAAAACATACTTCATGAACAGAATCCAATATGTGAAGGCCTGGAAGAAACCACTCTAGGCAAGTTTTTTCAATTCTCCATTTGTGGTGGGGAATTTGCGCAAATTCTTTTTACAGGCCAATGCCATTGGCTAAGTATTTCAAATATTGGCTGTAAAAAGGGGGTGGTGAATGTCTTCAACAGCTTAAGCCATGGTACTGTCAACAGCAATATAATGAAACAAGTGGCCTCCATTTTACATGAAGAGGGACCAGACATTGTTCTTAACATCAAGTCTGTTCAACAGCAACAAAATGGTACTGACTGTGGAGTTTTTGCAATTGCCTTCCTGACTTCACTGCTTAATGGAGAAGACCCTTCAACAACAGCTTACCACAATGACCAGCTCCGCACACATTTACTCACCTGCATTGCCAATGGCTATCTGAGCTCCTTTCCGCAAGTCCCAGTCTCTACAGTTAAAAGGTGCAAGGAAACAAAAATAGTCACAAAACTTTTCTGTACTTGCCGTAATTGCCTTGGGACAGTAATGATAACAAGAAAAGAGCATCACAGATGGCCTCATGTGATACATGTGGTGAATGGTATCACAGATCATGTGAAAACATCCCAGATAAAGTGTTCAGGAATACAAGTTTCTGGCAATGTTCAAAGTGTGCCTGTTTTAAAGGTTGACACATTACTGTATGTATGCAGGCATACACATGCACTGAAGCACAATATATCATGGCCATAGCCAGACAAAAAGTCTTACCGAGGCAATATCATAAAAAAAACACTTCTTTCATTTTTTCCCTAGCCTCTTGCAAGAGAGATTCATTGCTTGTACTAGTATTCAAAAAATTTTTTCTACCGAGCAAGTGCCTCAGTTCGCCTCATACTAGATACGGCCCTGTAAATATTGTGCCATAATAGTGCTATTTTGCAACATATCGGTAGCGTGTTTAGATGATGGTATACTTTAACCATAACATTCCCATCTTTGAGTAAAATTTGTTGCTAATTCAAAGTTACTTGACGTTCATGTCAGAAAGTCAAATCTCTGAATTTTCACTGCACCCCCCTCATTCAAGGTAATTTTAGGCTTGTAGATGGGTCTTAGTTGTCAGTGTTGGTATTTCAGTCATATTACTGAAAGGTTTTCTTTTGTCGCTACTTCATTGACCTAATGTACATGTAGCTACTTTCTTCCCCGTGAATAGTTTTTTGGAATTCACCCTGGCAGGTGTTGTCAAACAAGTTTATTGGTTATTGCCTGCAGCTGTTGTTAGTTTAAGCAATACAGGTCTGCTCTCATTGGGTTAGCGATTGTATGCCTGTTTAAAATACATATGTAATATTCTTCTGTAAACAAAGATTTACAGTTGGGGAGGGGAGGTGAGATAGGGAGGGGGTCAGGGGACAGCATTAAATTCTCACTATTAGATCTGAAGATATTGGGGCTTTGCAATAGCCATCATGTTTACACCAAACAGTGTTGCCAAGGTAAAAAGGCTTTTAGAGTAAAAATAAATTTGCCTAGGTAAAGTGGGTTAGATGTACCTGGCATATATACATAAAATAATGGCGTAAAATAATTGGGTTATTTGCATTTTTGATAAGCATAAAAGCAACAGTAACTGTGAAGTTGGCAACTTACTGACAAAACTGGACACTTCATTGGTTGGTTTATGTGGGAAAACCAATAGAGCCAATTAGTATATACTGAAACAGTGGATAGCATTGTTGGCGAACTCTGATTGGCTACATGAAACTCGGAATAGCAAGTGCTATTCACCTCCCAGCAATTTGCGCGCGAAAATTGTAATCGTTGACAGGACTGAATGAGTTAAAAAGCATCATTTTCGTTATATTATCTCACTGCTTCGCGGCTCGGAAAATATCCACCACTACCCACCTCCACTTCGGTGAATAGTTGTCAGTAACTATTCAATTAGTGTTTTAATAAATGTAGTACAATTTCTGTTGTTTTCCATGACACAACTTTTAAAATTTCTCTCAGGTTAAAATTGGGTACTTGAAGAAAACCAATATACCCAGGTTAATTTGCTAATTAATCAGGTAACGGTTGACTTCAGTCCCTTCAAACCATGTGAACGAGCATGAAATACAGGGTCCAAGTAGCTCACAACATTCAATAGGACCAAACTTAAGTGTGAAAAATTATATAAAAAAATAGAACATTGAAATAAACTTGCCTATGAAACCTGGTTGAAATTGACCGATGTATTCTTTATTGTTTTAAAGCTTAAAGGAACAACTATACTATGCTGTTCCACCCTGTAATTTAGATTATTATTGTTATTAAATACCCACATTGAACCCATGCATGAAATACTTACTCCGGGTTCACTTTGGCTGTATCACCTCTTGTGCACAAAAGTCGTCCCCTTGAGCCGTGTGAACAAGTTCGAAGTACACGGGTTCACGGAGATCACAACACTCAAAAGGACCCTTGTATACTCCGGGTTTACTTTGGCTATACGCGCCCGTTATGCGCTGAATCCGGGGGGGGGGGGGGGTACTCAACAAATTTTTGTACGGAGATGCTCCGCCCCGAGGTCGAAACCCTTACCCTTTCATATACCGTTTTTGACAGAAAAGGTACCCCTTTCATATATCATTCACTGAAAATGGTACCTCTTTCATATAGCGTTTATGTGCGTCTGTTTGTTATATTTTAAAGGGCGCTTTTTATAATACTTAAATGGCAGTTTTCCCTACATTTTTATACTTCAACTCGTGTTTTTCCTTACGGTTTTCCTATACTTCGTGAAATCCCTACCCTTTCATATACTTCAACTCGTGAAATCCCTACCCTTTCATATACCTCCAGCCTCAAAAAGGTACCCTTTTCGGGCGGAGCATCCCCGTATAGCCCATTATAGGGAGTACCCTCCCCCCCCCCCCCCCCCCCCCCCCCCCCCCTCCCCCGGGCGCTGAATTCGCCCCCTTGAGCCGTGTGAACAAGTTCGAAGTACACGGGTTCACGAAGATCACAACACTCAAAAGGACACTTGTTTACTCCGGGTTTACTTTGGCTGTACCCGCCTGTTATGCGCTGAATTCGTCCCCTTGAGCCGTGTGAACAAGTTCGAAGTACACGGGTTCATGAGATCACAACACTCAAAAGGACACTTGTTCACTCCGGGTTTACTTTGGCTGTACGCGCCTGTTGTGCGCTGAATTCGTCACCTTGAGCCGTGTGAACAAGTTCGAAGTACACGGGTTCACGTAGATCACAACACTCAAAAGGACACTCGTTTAAGAACAAACTTTCAGTCGGTTCCAGTTACATTGTACTCAAAAAAATACAACACCTTTGAAAAATGTGAAACAAACACGGACGCAGCTCAGATTATGAAGCGAAGTTCAACAAGACCGCGAGGGACTCGTTTCTAATTAAAATATGCTAATGAGTTATGATAAGTTGCATATTAATGAGCGTACTTCTGAGCCGTGTGAATGAGTGCCAACCGCAACCTACAAAGTTCAGCGTCACGGTCCGCAAGGCTTGAAGAGGAGTCTTGAACATTGAAAGAACGTTCATTCTCAACGGAAGCTTTTCAAAGAAGATTCGCCATGAATTACACCATTCTGATGTTAGCCACTTTGATGGCCTGCTCTTTCCCCAGTGGTGAGTGATTTAATATTTTTATGCGTTGGTTGAGAGAGATGCAATTAATTGTATTTTCCACACCCTCCGCACTGTGTGCGAAAATTCTGCTTGGAATTTAGTTCATTGCATGAGTCTTGGATTTTAGGGACCTATGTTCGAAGCTTATTACATTTCTGAACAATTCCCTGTATTTTCACGCCACGTAAATATTGAGCAATTCGACAAGCTTTGTTTCATGCAAATTATATCGTATTGTATTTCCCACACCCTAGCTTTCGTACCGTATGCGAAAATTCTGCTTGGAATTTAGTTCATTAGAGTTTTTTCGTATCCTTTGTATTTCACATGTGAAATACAAATGGTGAAATTTCTCATGCAAATTAGCCGTCTTGCTTTTGAACTGGAATGTCTCGTGATCAGTCATGCAGCGAAATGAGCAAGCTTTTTAAAGTTTTTGAAGTTGTTTTATCAAAAGTATTTACGCAGGTTCCGATCCATCGTTTAATGAAGACTTGCTTCACAACAAATCACCCGTTAAGTTCAATTTAACTTGAGAAAAATCAGGGAGGCGGGCGGGAGAACTCTAGGGAGTAAAAATCTGGTCTACATTTAAGGCACAGTTTACGTAAATTAGTCAAACCTTAGATTATGACAACTTGTTATTTAATAAATATGTAATGGTGTATGTGCTCTCGCCAGAATAGATAATTATTTACTCATTTACTCCCAGGATGCATGTGATTTCTAATTGCCAACCGATAAAAGGGAAAAGAGTTTGACCACTTTTAATTCAATTTTAGAGTAGCTAAACGTTTCAGTATTTGTTTGTCAAGAATTCTAGAATCCCTGCTAATTTACGAGCGCTTGTTTTTGGAATTATTATGTGAAAATGTAACCCTCACAATCAACTGTTAATAAATCCTCAAGTACAAAGTTAGGCATCAAAGTCAAATAAACTTTATTTTATCAAATCGTTATGATAACTCCCATTCATTATCTTTATTCATGGCTTGCCACAGAGCAAAAAATGCGTGAACTAGTTTACACGCAAAAATACACATGACCAAAAACAAATGCAGTTCAGTATAATTATAAATTACAAAGACAAATTAAATAAACTGACCGATATATGCTCTTTTAATAGGGTCGGTCAGACGTTGAGAAACGAAAAATAGTTCGAATGGCCTAAGGTGTTTTCTGCGCGCATACAGTTCAGTTGCCCGAAAGAAAGCTCACTTTTCGGATATCGCACCGGTGCGGCCATTTTGTTTTCTTATCTAGCCATGTGCAGGGTACTGAGTCAAACAGTTTATCGTACGTGGCACTTAACTAAACTTAACCGTGGACACTTTTATTAACCGTGTCCCAACAATATGAAAAGTATATAAAGAATAGTATAAAGAACCATTACAATCGTAAAGAGGACAGTATAAGAAAAATTACAAGGGTGCGGCCATTGCGTAGATTTCAATAATTCTACGACGCCTTCGATTACTGAGTGGCATAACTAAGTTTGTAAGAGAACAAATTCTCCAACGTCTGTGCCTGAAATCTAGACCAGAGAGACCCTAGAGTTTCTCCCGCCCGCCTCCCTGATTTTTCTCAAGTTAAATTGAACTTGACGGGTGATTTGTTGTAAAGCCAGTCTTCATTAAACGATGGATTGGAACCTGCGGAAATACTTTCGATAAAACAACTTCAAAAACTTTAAAAAGCTTGCTCATCTCGCTGCATGACTGATCGCGAGACATTCTAATTCAAAAGCTAGACGGCTAATTTGCATGAGAAATTTCACCATTTGTATTTCACATGTGAAATACAAAGGATACGAAAAAACTCTATTGCATGAGTCTTGGATTTTAGGGACCTATGTTCGAAGCTTATTACATTTCTGAACAATTCCCTGTATTTCTAAGTTGTTTTCATGCCACGTAAATATTGAGCAATTCGACAAGCTTTGTTTCATGCAAATTATATCGTATTGTATTTCCCACACCCTAGCTTTCGTACCGTATGCGAAAATTCTGCTTGGAATTTAGTTCATTGCATGAGTCTTAGATTTTAGGGACCCATGTTCGAAGCTTATTACATTTCTGAACAATTCCCTTTATTTCTAAGTTATTTTTATACCACGTAAATATTGAGCAATACGCCATGGCT
Organism: Dendrophyllia cribrosa; assembly: GCA_024195265.1. Classification (NCBI taxonomy): domain Eukaryota; kingdom Metazoa; phylum Cnidaria; class Anthozoa; order Scleractinia; family Dendrophylliidae; genus Dendrophyllia; species Dendrophyllia cribrosa. The sequence goes on from JAJLRJ010000009.1 coordinate 17,473,793, forward strand.
CATTTGACTACAACTACCAGAATAGGGATGATATCTGTTAACAAACATTCTTTTTGTTATTCAAATGTGCCAACCAATTGGTGACGTCATTGATATCTTCCCTATTAATTTCGTTTTTCCTTTCTTATTTAAATTTTGTTATCCCAGTGCGGTTTAAAGTGTCTATGAAATGTGATTTATTTTTTGATGTATCGAAAGTTTCACCTTTTTAGACCTTGGAATAAAAAGAGACGATGCGAAACGCTTTTTTATGGTCTCAAAGTTAGGTTGTTGGCGCTAAAAAGTGGCTCCAATAATTTGTGCGCGGCCAAAACCAGCGTCATATTACACTGTGACGTAAATATAGTTGTACAAACTGCTGCGGGAATATAGAGAACAAGAGAGCTGACAAAAGACGTCGCTAGAGGTGGACAATATTATGTGGCGAGCGGCCTCAAACATACGAGATATTAGAATTCTTCGATTACAGAGGGTGTAACAAAGCTTTATTTTGTTTCGGAGGAAAATAGGCCGGCGAAATAAACGAAATTTGTTCGCTGACATCGGAAAGGGTACGTCAAGGGATGCTGTTTTTAATGAAAGCGCTTGTTGTTAAGATTAATAGTATTTTACAAAAAAAAAGAAACATTCCGGCCGGTGAGGCCGTTTGATCAAGCATAATGTTCCAATCCATATCCTGTTTAGAAGTTCCTTCAAGCCTCAGCCCGAGTGAAGAGCCGTCGAAGTCAGTGAGGCCTACAAAAATATACGGACTCGATTGGCACTGACTGGCGAGTAATTGCTGCCGGCAGGCAGTCTACTAATCGTGTAGAATCGAGAATCGAGAATTCTGTCCTTCTGTCCTTCTGTCTGTCTCGGTTTTCCGAAAGTAACAATGAATATTGTTTGAGAACCAATCAAGAGCGGAAGAAGATCTACTTCGAAGCCGTCGGCAGTCTCGGGAGACTCTCGGCATCCAATCAAAACAAAGTAATGACAAGCCGACTCGAGCATGCATAGATAATTTCTGTTTCGACGCCATTTTCGACTGGTTTTCAAGCTTTCTCTGTTCCCGGGGGGGGGGGGGGGGGGGGGGGGGTACTCCCTTATATGACCTATACGGGGACGTGCCGCTGGACAGGGTATGGTTTTTGGCATTTTTGTCCTGAACAGGGTATATAATTTAACGTGAGTCTGTCCTAAACAGGGTATTGTTCCATTTACTTTAGCGCTGGTGGCGACTTACCTTGTCGTGATTAGTATATCCATGCGAAGGCAAAGTTGTTTTCTTTTCAAAGAATGCGTTTACAATTTTTTAAAGCTCAGATCAATAACCACGCTCGAGCCGTGTCCTACACAGGGTCCTAAAATAAAGGGTGTTGTCCTACACAGGGTAGGTATTTTCGTTTATTTCTGTCCTAAACAGGGTCAGGGTCTCAGACCGTCAGCGGCACCCCTATACCCAAATATTGGTCAAGTACACCCCCCGGGTCTCTGTTATCCATTCGACTTGGTAATGTCTAAAAGTACGCTGGAAATCAGTTGAACCTGGACAAAGGTTCTTCTCAGGGCCAACGTAGTTGCTGGATCTCTGTGGAACAAGACGCTGTTGGAGCGTATACTTGGGCGTCGTTGTATTAGGCATATTGGAGAATAAGCTTACTTGTCTTGGGAATCTGCTATCTGCGTGCACGTTAGTTCACGATTTGATGATAGGGAGTATTGGAATAGTGTGAGCACGCTAACAAAGAAGCGCGTTAACCTTCTAAAACAAGACGACACAGAACACTTAGCGTGCGAGATCGCACTCTGGATCGCACGCAAATTATTAAAAGGAATATGTCTAAAATAGGGAACGGGGAATCGGGGAACGGGGAATCGGGGAACGGGGAATCTCTAAAATGGGGAATCTCTAAAATGGGAATCTCTAAAATGGGGAATCTCTAAAATGGGGATGTGAAAAGTAATTTGAAACCTTTTCAGTAACGCATAACGCATCTTGCAATCACGCACACGAAAATATATCCAATTTTAATTCCTTTGTATCCGAAACATAGAAAAGAAAGTTAAATGAAAAAAGTGATCGCTTTAAGGTTATTTTCGCCCGAGAAACATTCACTAGCGCAAGCGGAAGCGAAACTCGCAAGAAACTTGTCGCAAGACAAGTTCGATCATTGTTTACATCTTCATCGACGTTGAATTTTTGCACCCGTGGCTGTTTTGTTCCTCCGGTCCAACTTCACGAAATAAAAATTCATGAAGGCAACCAACCGAAAGAAGTGAAATTAATTGGGATTCCTACCACGCTCATATTTCTTCCTTCGCTGTCCAGTGTTCACTTTTTATTAAACAAACGCTATGTATTCGTCTTGATCTGAGGCGTATGATTCGAGAATCGGGAAAATAACCGGCACGAAATCAAGACAAATAGATTATTTACATGTGGGAAAAATCTAAGACCTTTCGGAATGCACAGAACTGAAGGATTTTGCCCAATTCCACGGCGATGGCGTAAATTTGATTTATGTCAACCCGACGTTTTTAAGATTCTTAACCAGCTCAGAACCAGCATCTCGCAATGAGGCAGCACTTCACTTCCAATATGGAACTACTAGTATAAATGTTTATACGGTATTCCGAATTATAAAATTCAAAGTGGAGCGACGCAACTGTTCACTAACAGGCTTCTATTCTACGGAACGTCTATCAAAACTATATCTACATGTACAAATGCATAAGACTATTCGTAACAAAATACATCGCTGAATCATTGCGTGTTCGACAAGATCACTTTTTATACAATGAAATTTAAATCAGACAAATAAATGTAAACACTACAACACGATACTTTTAACTCACAAGCCGCCAAGTGATTAAAATTTCCAGAAACGTTCAATCGCTGGCAAGACACTGAACTAAGAAGCTTAATTATTACGTATAAACCTGAGTTCAAACATTTTGAATAAATAAATACGCTATCAAGGCGCCTTGCCGCTAAAAATACACCATTCACATTCAATTCAGCAAGCCGCCTGAAAAACACCACCTCGGATATCCATAACATATCAGTATAATTTAGAAACTTTCAACTAGCAAGCCGCCTTAGAAGCTAAGACATATATCCTTCGCATAGAAAAAAGAACTTTAAGTAGACGGGCGAACTGCCAAGCCGATAAAATAAGCTCATAACCTCCACGCGCGATCAGTGAACTTCAGAGAAGACCGACCGAGTCGCTATCATGTAACATACAGTGTGTCATACTAATTTACGTAATTTACGTCATCACTTACTCCCACTCACCCCAGGCTCTCCAAAATTTGGAGCCACTTTTCAACCGAAGTGACACATCTTCGAGGGGCTAAAAAACCGATTATCTTTCTTTTCCTCGGGAAATGATTATTGTTTTCGTTCTTTGGACATAATAAACTAATGAAAAACAGTAGCCCTAATTTGCATAGTCTCCCACGCAGCTGTTATATGTCTCGTCACGCAACGCTCCTCTCCACTATGCTGAAACTTGGATTACATTCCTTGCCCATTGTGTTTGCGATAAATTCAGTAAGCTTTCGCGCGAAAAAAAGGCCGGTGGTTTCCGGTTTACATGTGCCAGACATTCTAGCTCAGTACTGAATTTTCCTTGGTGTTATGGTAGATGAAACTCGAAAAAAAGGCGTCGAAGACAGCTTCAGGTGCTTTACGTGTCCATCGCTTTCAGTGTACAAAAGTAACCACTTGCATCCATAAGAATTACAAAACAGTTACCATTCTGGAGATTCAAATATTTCAAACCGGGTGCAATGACGCCATACGTCTAACAATGGAGGTAATTGTCTAGCTCCGAGAAACACGTCAAATTAATCGCAGAATAAACTCTGAGGAGCTCAAAACAATTGCAAGATGCCACTATTCCAATATAGACCGTGACTATCGCATAAGACTTGTAAGACTTGGATCTTGGACTCTTTTAGACTCACATTAAATCACGGACTGAGAAATGAACTGATCCTAAGCGGCGAATAATTCCTACTAAACAGACTACTACTGATCTTGCAACTCTTTCAAAGTGGGCCAAAGAAACTCCATTGTTATGTCAAGGGTTAGCAAACAAACGACTGCATAACTAAATATTCTAAACGGCTCTGCAAAGCGTAAATTCCTCTTGTCAGTGTCACAGCTAGAGATTTTTCCTAAGATCAAAGAAACGACAACATTTAGAGCAACAGGCCTGTTATATCTTTATTTTGATCTAAAAGGAAAAATCTCTCAGGTACGTACTTCGGGTAGACTTATTCTAAAGCTGGCCTAAAATGTTTTTAGCGACGAGCGTGATTTCTGCTAGGCCTGTCACCTTTTATAACAACTTCGCGAAAACATCCAACTGAGTCAACGATAAACGCATGCTATGATTGGACGAGTCGCGCGTAGAGAATTTGGTGCGAGCAAGTTCCGAAAATAGCACCGCAACTGTGATTGGCTTTAATCGGGCAAGGAATGTGGTGCAGGTTTCAGCAGCCGTTAGTGGGGAGGAGCGTTGCGTGACGAGACAAATAACGGTTGCGTGGCAGACTACGCCTAATACTTGATAGCTTCATTTCTCGTACCTAAAATAGAATGCATACATATGTTCGGTTGTTCACATGCGTTCAGAATTTCAGTCAACGACAGATTAAACAGGTGTATTTGGAAAACAAGAAACATTTATTTTATTTTTTTAAATTTATACAGTAACTGAACGCACGACTACGTAAAATTAACCAATCGGTGGTCAAAGATTTTTCATGCCAAAAAAATTACACCACGGCTGAGCGCTTTCCAGCGTCACAAAATGCTAAACATCAGAAGGAGAAGAAACGTTTCGAAAGAAAAGCTATGCAGAAGGCCTTGGTCGCTTAAAAAATTCGTAATGGTATGGGAAATTTTAACGCCTCTTGTTTTCGGAGAGATGAAAATGTCGTTCTGGGTACGAAAAAAGGTCAGCAAGGATTTTCGGAAAGGAGAAGGTAGCTACTAAATTCGGGGCATAAGATTCCCCTTTTCCTAAAACTTTCTGCTACTGAAATATTCAGCTAAAAAAATATATCAAACTGTATTTATTATTTTAGCTTCAATGATATGGAAAAACAGTTGTCAACAGTATAACGCCATTCTAAACTTTCTCTAAACATTTCTCTTTCGGTGCTCCTGTAAAATACCTGTTAAATAACGCGTGGTGTAAATTAAATGGCCGAGTTGAAATTAAATTATTTCTGTATGCATCGGTCAGAATAAACTGCACCTTATTTCGTCAAACGTCTTTTTAGCCGGCTTTGCCATGCCAAAATATGCATTTGAATATTTTTAACATATTTAAAAATAACGCAATATTGTTTAACAGCAACGCACGCAATAAATAATCCTTCAATTTCGTCGATAGAATTTACTCGATGTACATCCGGTGTTCGATATTTTCCTTTTTCTTCAGTTTTGCAAACCCATAAAAATATATATTCATTCGTTCATTTTCGCTTGTTGTATCGCTCGTTTAATAGGGGACTCTAACTAAATTTGATGCAAATGTTAAGAGGTTTAAAGAAGGGACAGAAGAAAGAAAATGATTTTTGGAACACCAACAGACAGTTGATACCCACACAAGAGCACCCCTTGGTTGCTGGTGGACTAACTTGGTGCCGTCTATTAATTATTAACTACAAATTCTAATTTTAAAACTTCACTAAATCTTCAATATTTCTTATTTCTCTAAATTTTAGAAATCCTTTGAGAAAAACTGTTTCCTCCCAAAAAATACCCAAAATTCACCCAAAAATTTATTTCCATTAAATCCATGTCAAGTGGCTGAAAAATGGCATTTAGGTAGAGTCACCGCCTTAACTTAACTGCACTTTTCAATAACAAGCGAACTCTGAAGTTCAAATCTCAACTAAGGTTTACGTTTTACCCTGCCGTCAATCATAATTAGAGCGACATTGGACCCCAGAAAACAGAAACTGACAAAATGGATCGAAATCCACCAATCACAACCCACGAACATGACCTCTAAAAACAGAAACTGACAAAATGGATCGAAATCCTCCAATCACAACCCACGAACATGAAAACAGAAACTGACAAAATGGATCGAAATCAACCAATCACAACCCACGAACATGACCCCTAAAAACAGAAACTGACAAAATGGATCGAAATCCACCAATCACAACCCACGAACATGACCCCTGAAAACAGAACAGAAACTGACAAAATGGATCGAAATCCACCAATCACAACCCACGAACATGACCTCTAAAAACAGAAACTGACAAAATGGATCGAAATCCACCAATCACAACCCACGAACATGAAAACAGAAACTAACAAAATGGATCGAAATCCACCAATCACAACCCACGAACATGAAAACAGAAACTGACAAAATGGATCGAAATCCACCAATCACAACCCACGAACATGACCTCTAAAAACAGAAACTGACAAAATGGATCGAAATCCACCAATCACAACCCACGAACATGAAAACAGAAACTGACAAAATGGATCGAAATCCACCAATCACAACCCACGAACATGACCTCTAAAAACAGAAACTGACAAAATAAATCGAAATCCACCAATCACAACCCACGAACATGAAAACAGAAACTGACAAAATGGATCGAAATCCACCAATCACAACCCACGAACATGACCTCTAAAAACAGAAACTGACAAAATGGATCGAAATCCACCAATCACAACCCACGAACATGAAAACAGAAACTGACAAAATGGATCGAAATCAACCAATCACAACCCACGAACATGACCTCTAAAAACAGAAACTGACAAAATGGATCGAAATCCTCCAATCACAACACACGAACATGAAAACAGAAACTGACAAAATGGATCGAAATCCACCAATCACAACCCACGAACATGACCCCTGAAAACAGAAACTGATAAAATGGATGGAAATCCACCAATCACAACCCACGAACATGACCTCTAAAAACAGAAACTGACAAAATGGATCGAAATCCACCAATCACAACCCACGAACATGACCTCTAAAAACAGAAACTGACAAAATGGATCGAAATCCACCAATCACAACCCACGAACATGAAAACAGAAACTGACAAAATGGATCGAAATGATAACTATTTTCGTAACTGCGGAGTGCGGATACATGAGAAACAATATAACAGTGAAAAAAATCTTCGTATTTGTGATTAACTTGACATTGAATTTCTTGTGATCAACACGAAACGACAAGAGCCCCCAGTGCCGCTTGGCTCTCTTAACCGCCGGAGCCTGAGTACGAGGACCAAGGGGCTCTTTGGTCCTCGTACTCAGGCTCCGGCTGTGAATACAGCCGCTTCTGGTCGCTGAGGGAGTTCGCGCGAGAGATGAGAGGCGACTGCCAAGTTTTATTAAGATTAGAGAATTATTGGCCGAGTTAGCCTTAACACACTTGAGTTTTAATTTCGCCTTTTGTTTCTTTATTCAGTTCTAGGGATTATGTGCAAAAAGTGCGCACCATCACTGCAGCCCCTGGTCGTTTGCAACGATACCGGGGACATAACAGAGGTCAACTGTGACAACGAAACTCAACCTGACTCAGGAGCAAAGTTCGATACTTGCTATGTAGCAAAGACTGCATCAAACTCAATGACCACTTACCCCATGGGATGTGAAGTCAAGGTAAGTTGCAACTTCGTTCCCAAGCCCCACTCCGCGTTCAAAATGGCGGGCGGAGAAACCCTGGACAAGACTGCCATAATACTCGTGAAATGTCTTCGTTCCGCTTTAAAACCGGGTTCCAAATTGCAGCAAAACAAATTGACTGCTAACCGCTGGAAATAACCTGTGAAGGCGGCATTTTATGATATGATGTGTTACGTGATAAAATACTCCACGATTTTTACATCCTTGTCCAGTGGTTTCTGCCCGCCCCGCCATTTGCAAACTACCCCCATAATGTTATTGGGTAGTATAATTTTAAGAGGGTTGTCCAATACTCGGACAAATTTATGCATAGCATTGTTTTGTATTATATGACTATAACAATAGTTTAACAATACACTCTAGAACGGCACAATGCAGCACAATGTATTACAGTACAATGCTATGCATAAGTTTGTCAGAGTATTGGACAAGTATGCAGAGAGAGGAAAAATGTCCTAAATTAAACAGTCGTTTTTTACACTGCTGATGTTTGTCGCAGAGAATTATTTTGAGAGGTGTTGAAGGTGTCCTATATGAAAGATCGTACAATATTTTATGGCCCCTGCTAATTAAGGTGATTCCTCAGAAATAAAAGCTGTCGAACGATTTTTTTTAAATTTTCCCTAACAGCTCCCTACCATAAGTTGTTTCGAAAAATTCAATAAGAAAGATAGGTCACCATCACTCGGTAAAGAGATATGATGGACCAATGTTGCCCCATTTATGCCTATAGCAATACCGATCACGCACGTCATTATTTGATCGGTTCATGTTTCTTTTCCCGGTAACCCGTGAAAGCAAAGTTTACAATTCTTCAAAAAAACTTGCTAGGTTAAAATCTCCACCATATGGGAACACTTTGAAATAAAAGTTATAAAAAAGTCACACATCTTCAAATGACACGGACTCGAAACATTCCTCGCGTCCATGTTTTCAAGGTCATCAATTTGCTCCCACGAGTAACTGATTTGAGAACGTTTTTAGCGATATCTTTTTTTCCTGTCGAGGAATTTTTTTTAACTTAAAAAGCATTAATTTAACATCAAAATGATGCAATAAAAAATATAGGTCACCGTGCTTGTTAGAGAGAAAAAGACAGTCGTATTTTCTAACGAGCTTGCAGGCCTTGCAGGCGCTTACACTGTCGTTTGATTTTCTTTTTCTCTCTAGATCTTGAAACAAAATTTCAGTTCTTTTTTTCACTGATGATTTTATGAAGCGCCCATTTTTATGCCTGGTGAGGTTTCCGGCCAAAAAAGCAGCCATGTTTTAATGCTGTAGATGTTGCGAATTACGTGTGTTATGCGCAGTACAGGATGCGCAGTGCAATACTGAGGAATCACCTTAAGAGCCTATCTCCTGCCCCTGCGTATTTATTTTATTTGAAATTACTTCTCGTTAGTTGGATGGATAATTTGCTCCCATGGGTACATCCCCACCCCCTGCCCTACCCTGAATCATCATCATCATTATCATCATCATCATCGGCCCTTACCAGCGCCACGGGACGCAGTTTCTGAAGGTGATAGATAAGTCTGAATGAGTGACTGGCCCTCTGCGTACTTACCAGGACCCCTGTTTGCCAGCTTGTTCAGGGTTCCTGTCAGGCCTTCACAGCTACCGTAGCAACAACGAGGACGTCAGAGGTTGAACCTTGGCAGGCCCTACCCTGAAACACTGATCAGTAATGAAATTTGTTCTTTCAGGACAATTCCTCTGACCCTTCCGTGGTGAACTGCACTTCATTCGAAATGACCTTCTGTACAAATGCACGAATCATAGCGGCCAGTTTGGGCCAGCCACTCATTTCCTGTAGCATCAAGTGCTGTACTACAAACAACTGTAACGTGAAGACACTGTTCGAGCCTACCCAACCCGAAACCACTGCAGGAAGCAAAACCACAGTGAAAGGCAGCGTGAGCCAAATTCAGCCTCATCTGCTGGGTTTTCTTTTGATTTCCGTGACCGTTTTGTTTAAAGAGCTCAATGAACGTTTCTGATTTTCGAACACGTTCGTCGCAACTTTTCTAAAGTTGTTGTATTTTACTAGTGTTGTTGTTAGTGTTGAAAATTAACTTTGTATTTTCACTGATAAAGGGTACCTAAACCAAAGACAAACCGATAATTTTTTTTGTCTACTTGCAATTAATTCAGTTCCATCCGAAACAACCTATAAGTCAGTATAGTCATAAGTCTGCATTGGATCTACGTTTTGTTTTTATAGAAAATCCCATACATGATTTTCACTATTTCAGTTTCCTGCTATATAAACTACATGACATCAGGTAAATGCACGCATAACACAGACAGACACAGGAGGGGTCTTAGTAGGGGTGTTAGTACTCGCGTGCTAAATTTCTTGACAATTAAATAAAATTTGTGTGAGAGACCTGTTCTGTTGTTGTAATGCATCATCGTTGATTACTAAGACAGTAAACCCCACAGTACCTCCAACCAGAATTTCCCTTGCCAAAACTCAAGCCACCCATTGATCTTCACACCACCGTTGTTTACATGATTCCTTGTGCTGACTATTCTTGGGGCTAAAACGTACCATTTTTTCTAAGATTTTTAACGGCTTTGTTGAACATATTTTTAGAATTCTTTGATTTATTTATTTTCACACTTGTACTGTATATGGTCCTAGATCCGCAGCATTACTGTCATTCGTTAACCCTATTCGGCCTGGGCTTTTCTTGAGTTCCTGAGCCTGGGGGGAATGTGCCCCTCCGCCCCCCCTCCCCCCCCCCCCCCCCCCCCCCCCCTCTTCGTAACTTCAAGAACATTAAGGCTATGACAATAGGATAGGATAGGATAGGATAGGATAACTTTATTTAGACACGGTAAACTCATCAGTACAACTATAAAAACCTAATTAATACAAAATTATTATAAAATATGTAATAGCTAGAACTACATTACTAAAATTACCCTAAATAATCAATAACTATACAACAATAATATTAAATGCGAAATTTAAAAACTTGCTTTACGTGAGTGCCGTGTGTAAAAATTCTAAATTTTCATGACGAGAAGAAACGCTCGCAGCCAACCCGGAATGCTCTAAGGGAGTCAGCCTGCCGCAACTCGATTGGTAAGTTATTCCAAAGAACTGCTCCAGAGTAACTGAAGCTATTTTTCACATAATTTGTGCGTGGCTGTGGGATAGCTAGCTTGCCCTCTGTGTCTCTTAAGGAGTAATTGGAGACGCTACTACGGTCAACAAATTTTGAACTAAGATATTCGGGAGTAAGACCATTAAGCGACTTATAAACCATCATAGCCCTATGGATTTTTCGTTGAGAATCTAGTTTTATCCATCCAAGTTTTTCGATAAGGTTATCAGCGTTTGCATCAAAGTTCGAGTAAGTGAGTATACGCGCAGCGCGATTTTGAAGTTTTTGAAGTTTACTGGCTAGGGTTTTGCTACAACATCCCCAGACAGAATTACAATAATCGAAGTGAGGCTGCACTAAAGACATAAAGATTGATCGGAGAGTCTTGTGTGGAACAAAAGACCTCACTCTCTTCAACGCTCCAATGCCAGACGCGATTTTCTTACATAAATTCTCAATATGGACATTCCAAGTTAGAGTCTGATCAATATGAACACCTAGAGATTTCGTAGAAGTAACTTGAGTTAAAGGTGTACCGTTAATCATAAGTGACGGAGAGTTGTGAAACGTGCTTAGCCTTTGCCTCGATCCGACAATGCCTCGATCCGACAATGAAACCTAGAGGGTACATAATACGTCCAAAACCGTCTCCTTTGAGGTCCGCACAATGGAACGATGACGTCATATGACGTAGTTATTAGGTAATTAGTTATACGGATCCGCCATCTTGGATTTCTGAATTGTTTTAAAACCTCTTAAAAACCGTCCAAATTGACGCAAAATTAATCAAAACCAATAAATAAACGTTAAATGACGTAAAAATACAAAAGTTATACCAATAAACATTGTTTTTCATCATTCAAAGGTATAAATATGCAAATTTCCAAAAACATGGCTGTCAAAATCTTGTTGCCATGAAAACGTCAAGTCAAGTGATCAAAAAATTGTCATATGAAATTGTTGCCAGATAAATTTTAGGAAAAGTCACAAAGTTTGATGGCGTTTGAATGCATATGAAAGAAGTTATGAATGTTGAAAGTTAGCCCCCCCCCCCCCTCCCCCCCCCCCCCTCCCCCCCCCCCCCCCCCCAGGCCGAATAGGGTTAAAGGCTGCAGACTGGTAGGATCGTTTTTGCGGAGCTCTATGCCCGCTCGCGGAGCTCCATACTCATAGAACCTATGCCCGTCATTTTTCATGGTCATGGCTAGCGGAATGTTTCACGAGCGTTCCGCAGGGCTAGCTCGCGGGCGTGTATGACGTCGCAAAACATGCGCGTATGACGTCACGTTTATCGCGCGGCTACTTGGTCGATGTCACGTCAACTGTAGTAAACCCTCTTATTGTGTTTAGCGGACAAAAGGGGTTGCAAAGTCGTTTTTCCCTGAATTTTTTCCTACTCGAGACAGGTTTGACATTTTTCAAACAGTGGTCAAGTCCGCATTTGAGGCTGCGTAACTCTGCAAGTCAAGCGTTTTTGGTGGAATATAGAGCTAAGTGCTTATTTTTAAACCCGATTTCGTCTTAAATTGAAGCCAGTAGATCGACAAGAATTGCTAAAATTGATAAATAGCCCGGTCGTCAATCTTAATTCTTATTTTTCTTGTGCTTCCGACCTTTCACCTAAGTTAAGCTTATCATCATCGTTTCAGTCCAGAGAGGAGCCCAGCTATATACCGTATATATCAACCTCGTTCCCAGGACTTTTCCCTTCGAGAGTGAAAAGCCCTGGCAACGAGGTTGTGTGTATATTAGATATTAAAACGGCTATATCACCAGAGTTTAATGCCAGATGTGATATTTGCAGGTAGGTAGTTTATAAACATCAAAAAGAGGATAAGTCCCAGTACCCCTGAGGCACCCCGGATGATACTCGCCACCACGCAGAAGCGGAACCAATAACCACATCGCGTTGGCCGGCTACGCCCAATTAAAAAGCTCCGAAGCCAGGTGTTGCACTTACTACGAATTCCGTAGTAGCAGAACTCTGCGGGCCAAAGGCCCGCGCGTAGCCCCATACTCATAGAACTAAACCTATGCCCGTCATTTTTTCATGGTCATGGCTAGCGGAATGTTTCGCGGGCGCGTGTGTGCCCACCCGTGTTGGCAAAACATGTGCATATGACGACACACAACATCCGAGATGTTTGTTTTCATTACGGATTTCACAACCAAAGGAGTAGAGATTTAAAGAATTTCCAAGCAAGCGAGGGACTTAAAGGTAAAACAGATTACATTTTTCGATGTGAATTTATGTTGATATCAATCTGTGATTGACTTTTTCTTTGTGCTCTCGTTAATTTTGGAGAATTGTTTATAAAACGTGCTTAAATTCAGTTGCATTGATTTCTTGAATTTCATCGAAGACAGCTTGGCCTCGACACGCTATAAATGGTACGCGTTTTGCTTTTAAACATAAACTTATTGAGATTTGAATAAAATTTTTCGAAAGAAGATTGTGTTGTGCAATTTTATGTGTTCGTTCATTCATTACATAGGTTGAAAAGCGATTATACTTCAGAACAGTCGCCTCATATAACAATGTATTACCAACTTTATTTCGCTCTGAATCAACAGCGTGAAAAACTACAGCGTGTTCAAAGCACAATGCAAATATAGCTGGAAAAATTAACATAGGCCAAGTCCCATAAGTCCCTGCGAGCTCCTTCTCTTCTCGCCATTTTATTGAGCGTCATGCAAAGGGAAACCTGTAGAGAGAAAAGAAACAGCATAAAAAAGGTTAACAATATATAACGAGATTGACACAAGCACAACCAACAACAGAAGGGTGAGGCGGGAGGGACATTGTTATATTCATCTCCTTTATCTTCGTATAATCCATCTTATACTGCAGGTCGCTAGCGGCCCTGGCATAATCTGTGATTTTATGTAAACAAAACAAGACTTGGATTTTATAGTAACTGTTCTAACTTCACTCGCGTGGTCTTACGCAAATATGTTTGTGTATTTTTTGCAATTTTGATTTCCAAATCAGTTTCTCGGGCAATTTTTGGTACGTAACAGGTGTATTTTATTCGGATATCAGTAGTCATACTAGTTATTCTAGATCCAGAAAAAGTTGTTTTGTGAACTTTTGTACAGTCTGTGCTGACGGTACTGACGGTCGCGTAATTCTGTTTTTGAGAATAGCCGGGTCGTCAATCTTAATTCTTGTGCTTCCGACCTTTCACCTAAGTTAAGCTTATCATCGGCTTTCTGTTCAGGGAGCGACGCTGTTAGGCTCAGCCTGTCTGTATATATTAGTGGGCCTTGAGTAAAAGACGTTCATGAACTACGGAGTCAAATGCTTTTGCGAAATCCAAAAATATGACGTCCAGCCCATGAACATTTAGGACCGAGGACCAATCGTGTATGAGGGTGATAAGTTGTGTTTCACATGACAGACCCCGCTGAAAACCATGCTGATGCGGAGAAATAATAAGTGCTTTTACAGTAAAAATAAGTGTCTTGGGCTGCAGATGGCCAGTATGGAAGTGGATTGCAACTTGAACAAATTGGGTCAACTTTTTCTACTTTCAGATAGCCTTGTGCGGTCTTGGAAACTCTCTAAGAAAACTCTTATTATGGTTTATTTTCTCTTCGAAAATTCATATCACTTGATATCTTTCTCTTAGTATCCTATAAGCATTTCGTGTATGACAAAGGTACTTACTATTAATGTTTGCTTCTTGAGATATATGACTCCTCGGGCTACACTATTTAAATGCGAGTATAAATAACGTTTATGCACGTATGCATGTTATGTATCTATTAAGTTTCTTCCAAAATTAAAGCTTGAATATAATTATCAGGATAATTATGCTCCTTTCCAATTCGATTTTGAAGGACCCTAAATCCGAAAAAAAATTATCATTTCTTAAACCCTTTGACTTTAAATCACTGTGTTCGAACATGCTCGGATGGCCAGGATCAGTCTTTTTTCCAATTTAATTTATTCACCCTTTCATGTCTTTAATTCACAACTGTTGGCAGTGCTACCTGACTATAGTCAATCACACCTTGCTGGACTCCCAAGTGTATTTTTCAAAAATATATTTTTGTTTTAGAAAAAAACTGTTTTCATTTCAATGCACGGTCACCTTAGGATCTCAGATAAAAGTTCAAAAGTTCGGATCTTTTCAACAGCATAATAAACAGCTCCACAAGCTGTTATCATTACTACAAGAAAGTAGTAATTAGCAGCTTTAAAATGAATTATTATTATATACGTTAGGATTTTATCGATTATGCCTAAAGTTTGAGCACTCTTGAACTACACTAAGCCTTTAAAAAGTTAACAGGTTGAGTTTATGCAGCTGTCACTTTCAGAACATACGCTACGCACTCAATTAAACCGGCTTTGTTTTAAAAGCAGTCACAATATTCGGGTAAAATACACTGGAAGTGTGTACCTTCTTGAAAAATTCATCTTTTCAACGATAAATTTATTCCTCTGCAGTAAATGGCCCACAAATCTTTAGATGACTTGAAAGCTAATTCTTATCCAAAAAAAATTCATTGTCACCTTAAAACACTATGAATGGCAAAGAAATAACACTTACTTCTGGGCAAAAACAAAGGCTGTTTTCAACCCTGCCTACTTTACATGACAATCTTCAAAAAAACGCTATTCATTCAATTATGCAACAATTAAAATCTACAAATCCCCGCGGTGTTGGTTCCATGAAAATGATATTTCTCTCGCAAACTGGGAACTGTTTTGTCACTGAAAGCAACTGTTTATGTTGTTCAGTTTTAACATGCGCTCAATAATGAACCCAAAGATGGTTTTATTTTCGTTTTTCGTAGTTTCATTCCTTGTAGGTTTGTATTGGAGATCCGAGATCAATTTATTCAGGACAGGTGAACAAACAGGTAACTGTTTTAAAATTGTTATTCTAAAATAATCGAAAATTACTTGAATTTTTAACGTAACTCTGCCAATTGATTCGCAAAAGCTAGCGCTCCAAAAAATGAAAGAATAACAGAATACTCAAACCATTTCACTGGTCACAGAACTCAAACGTTAGTCACCTTGTGCAGCCAGTAAACAGCAGCACGGCAAATAACTACTTTGTAGCTTTTATTACAGATCGACACCAAGGAAAGAGGTGGTTGACACTGTTGATCCTGGCTCTCTTCGTTGTAGCCCAAAGGATATAGCATACGTGCATTTTAGTAAATTTATATTAGAATATTCCCTATTCTCTATTTGTCATGCGCTTTATTGAAATATTCCGTATTCAGTATATTTTTCAGGCAAATATTCAATATTCCTCAGTTTTCAACCACGATATTCAATATTCAATATTCCGCTTCTACCCCGATTACAGAGGTCATATTTTAGGATTGTTTGCACAGACTGGAAAGACTAAGAAACTTTTTAGCGGAAACATCGTTTCTTCTAATGTGGATAAGGCGGTGAACATTTATTTTGGAAGGAAACTTTGCGTCCGGGTAGCAAAAATGCTTTTAATTTGATTCAATAACATTTCCTTGCGTCCCCAACAAACGTTCCGGCGCGGTTGAACTGCATGGGAGAGTTAACTTCCGAAAATATCTGCGTCCGCAACAATACTTCCTACTAGTTTATCAAGGCCCTTATAAGCTAGACCACCTTATATAGCACTAAAATTATTGCATCTGTGTTGAGTTTTTAGCCATTTTGGTCTAAAGTGGAGTGTAAAATGTGCAGGTTGGTCTGAAAATAGAAAGGAATCATTCCCTTTTAGCTTGGGATTTCAGTTTTACTTTGCGGAGGGTGGGTAACAGAAAAAAGAAATTGTGAAATTTTGTCAGCCAATAAAATGCAAAACCGCAGGTCAATAACTGGGACTTTGCTCTTTCCATTCAAAACGAGCTGAAAAAAAGTACTGGGAACGATACAACACAATACAATACAATAACTTATTTATACACGATAAAAATCAAAACGATGCCGCAAGTAGATAGAGTCGTGTTAAAAAGACCTGCTATTTACAATAAAATACTGTTATTCTTACTTAAATTACTAAAATTAAAAATCAGATGTTAAAATATTAAAAGTTCGCACCCTCAATTTGTACTATTAACTTACTTATTAGATATAATATCCCATCATGGGAATTTATATAGACTGAGAATTGTGCCGGACTACCGTACCGCGTATTCTTTACTTTATTTTCAGTTCCGTTTCCGAGAACGGTATCGTTTGACAGAGGCTTGCAGGTAAACTACCTACTCTTGCTATTAATAAAGTAATTCTTCCTCTCTTATATTTGTCCATGTGTTTACTTGTTTGTTACATGGACCATATATAAGCGACGGGAAAGTTGACATCCCGGATGTCACAAAGGTAATCGGAAGTCGAATGTTTCCCTTTCAAGTTACCCTATCATTTCCCATTCTCGTCCCCAGAGCTCCACGCCATGAAAAACAAATTGTTTTAGGTTGTCAGATTTTACTTTTTCGAGTCTTTAAGCCCGAAAAAAATAAAAACTGACGAGTGAAAATGCCCAGCCGTGTTATACAACTTTTCGCTGAAAAAAATGTTTGCTATACGACAGTTAATTTCTCATAAAACTAAGATTTTTAAAATGCTTTTCCCAGCGCGCGGTCAGAAGAGTGTAATATTGAAATATTCAAGAACTCGTTTTGATGCGTATTTGCACTCTAGAATACTATGTTCGTATAATAAAAGGAAGCAGTCGACTTTGGTTGCATCCCGCCTTAACTCTACCTAGTCGTCTTCATTTTGAATCGCGAGACGCGGGAGAATAGGAAGGAGGAAAGGACTTTCCATCATCCCTGGCGCCCCCTTGTCACCCGTATTTTTGTAAAGAGAGACGACTGGCCGGAACGAGGCTGAAGCTGAAGGTCCCTAACTGCAAAGAGACAAACGACGGTTTCGACCAGTGCTATTTCAAAATAAAAGGATTTTTTTTGTTGTCTTATCAGTTAGGCTTTTAGTCTACACCCACAGCGATAGAGAAGGATGCATCGAGAACGAAGAGCTTGAATAAGCTGCACAAAGTTGGAAAACGCACAAACCGAAGAAAACGTAACAAGGTTGTTTCGATTGTAGCAACATCAGAAAAATTAGCGTTTTGAATCATTTTTTAATCGTTTGCGTGTGGATTTTTCCGTCTGAATAAAGAAGAAGCAATAACACTGACAGTAATAAATTATTAATACTAACAGCAATAACATAGTTTACATGTGACAAATAACAATTGAACACTGAAAATTCCAACAATGGCAGTTACAAGTACTGCGTTTTCCGATCAGGCCAGTACTTAACGCGTAGCATGAAATTTTTGCTGGAGTTTTATTTTTGCGATTTCCTGTTCAAGCAGCAGAACATTAACAAGGAAGGAAACTTAATATTTTTAACTTTTATTACTTGTTGAGTTACAGTGCGCTCTACTTAGAGACATTTCACTGAATTCTATTAGATCCACAAGGGTGATACAGTACTGGACCTAAAGGACTGATCCAACAACAAAATCAAACAAAAAACTTACCCTTGCCTTCTGCCATGCTCAAGAAAAAACTGTTATTACGGCTATTGAAAAAAACTTGTTGTTTTCTATTAAAAATCAATGTTAATCAAAATGATCTTATTTACGTTCTATATCGTCCCTGTAACGCAAGTTTAAATTAAAGCTGTTCTTTATTTGACTGAAGGGAGTAAATTTTTGCGGAGTATTATTTTGCGAGAGTTTTATTCAGGCTGCGGGAACTTATTTTTGCGGATCGAGGGCAATCCGCAAAATCCGCAAAAATTAAAACCGGCAAAAAATTTCGCTTGTCAATAAATATATAAGCCTGTTGCGTGAGCTTCGAAGGAGTCACGAAAGTTAACTGACGAGGCTTAAAACGCCTTGGCCATAAAGTTTGCTCTCTTGGTGCTAATCAAACCTTATCTTATTGCAGAAAAGGGATGAAAATTCAACCAAACCAAAACAAACGCAAGCAGCTAGAAAACAACTTATTAATGAATACTGCCTCAAGCACAGATTTAACAAGAGGCCAGAGGATAAGGAACTGCAGTTTATTATCGTGGACGATGAGCATAAAATTATTTACTGTTCAATTCCCAAAGTGGCTTCTACCACGTGGAAAAGGGTGTTGGCTGATGTTCGTGGACTTAAACAAGGTATATTTATCCACCGTCCAGATTTATGGAAACGCCTTAGAGAATACAGCGACGAAGAGAGATCAATTCGGCTTGAAACCTACTTTAAATTTCTTTTCGTTCGGGAGCCGATACATCGCTTCCTTTCTGCATTTAAGGACAAGTTTATTGGAAAAAATCGTAAGTTCAGTAAAAACGTTCGAAAAGCTATCGTAAAACGTTTTCGGCCTCAGGATTATGATCCAAACGGAGAGAATAACGTCAGTTTTTCAGATTTCGTCCAGTTTGTCTCGCAAGACGTCGCTCGTAATCCACACTGGCGTCAGTATGAACAGCTTTGCCATCCGTGCGTAGTTAACTACGATTTTATTGGCCACTTAGAGACCTTACAACAGGACGCTTCTCTTCTTCTCAAAATAGCGGGAATTGACGACCGTGCGACTTTCCCGCCAATACACAACACGACCAGCTCAAGTGACGTGCTACATTATTATTCCCAGGTCCCCTCAGAATACATCACTCGTCTCGGACAGATATATCGTAATGACTATGAAATGTTCGGTTACGCATTTCTTGGTCCCGTAAAATCACTTTTGAATCAAACATCTATGGAACTGGGAAAATAGAGTATTTGTGTTACATCACGGCTTTGTAATCTTTGAAAATAGCATTGCGTTCAGTTCCGATCTCCCAGCCGACCTCAACTAGGCGCGACTTCCACGTAAGGCCACTGAGAACGAAATGCGTGGTAGCCATTCGGTGACGTCACGAATTGACGTCAAAAAATCGTTCTAGGCTGCTAATCTCCTACTGTTTCAGTAGGAAAGCAATACAATTTGTGAAGCTTAACTTGTTCTTGGAAATAAAACTACTAATGCCGGAAGACAAACCCAAAACTAAAGCCGACTTAGTATAGCGTGCGCGTAGACGTATCCCATTTCTTTTGTTTCACATGAAGCAAAGAAAAATAGGAGACGTCGATCTGCGCGTAGGTTAAATTAGTATCGAACGAAAAACGATACAGAATTTCAAAACAGAAATCTTCCTGTATATTTGTTTCAGTAGAACGATGATAATTATAACACTTAAATCAATATATAGATATTACATTGCGCTTTATAATATTTTCAAAAGTATTTAAAACCTTAGCCTGCATAACAAGTGTTATTGGGGGCGCTCAAGCGGGTTTTGGGGCGCGAGCGCGTAGCGCGAGACATGCACAAGGGCGAAGCGCGAGACACGCACGGGGAGGGAAAAGAGTGTCTCGCGCTTCGCGCTCGCGACCTAAAACCCGCTTGAGCGCCCCAATAACGCCTGTTATGCAGGCTATTAAAACCTTTACAATCCTGCATAACATCAAAAGAAGACGTATAAGACTTTAACTGTAAGTATCGTTTCACGCAGAGTTTTCTCCGCCTTTTGGGGGTACGTATGAAAAACGGAATTTTAAAATAGAAATGTACCTGTAGATTTGTTTCAGTAGAACGATAATATTAATACTTAAATATTAAACTACAACACTAATTAACGTTTGAATCTAACATAGTTGTTATTACTGCCGCACTTAAGTTAATTTTCAGTCTAGCACCGTAGGCGAGCATCGAGAGACAAGACCAATTGTTATCTATAACTATTTAGTTGTTGATCATAAAAGGTTTAAAAGATTATCGGTAACAAAATAACTCAGTCTGTGAAGCAAGTTATCGATAACAAACTTTAAAAAATAGTTATCGACAACCATACAGTCGACAACCGTCTCATCAGTGCCAAACAGATTAGCACACATGTGTAGCCGCGCGGCTTCACACACATGGCCTCCAGTGTTTGGAAAATGTATCAAACACGTAGTGGTCGACTCACTTTAGTTGTCGAATGCACATAGTTGTCGACAACTATCTCATGATAGTCTGCCCTAAGTTATGTATTCAATAAAGGATGTACCATGGCCGGCTGATTGCATAAACAGCAGTGTGCTAATATTTTTTAGTCCTGTCACTCAGTAAGAGCGTCCACGTTGGAAAACGAAACTGAGAATCGAAAATTAAATTAAATTTTTCAATAGGGAAATCTTTGTTTACCATTTTTGCCTCATTAGCATATACGCTTTATTCTCTTACCTAGCTACAAAAAAATAATCAACACTGAATATTGAAAGGGCATAGCACAATTAGCTTTCTCTGGAAATTTGAGCCCGATATACTAAATACATTTCGTGCAATACAGCATTGCACGAAATCTATATAGTATGAGTATCTAGTAAAAAAAAACTCAAAATTTTACAAAGAATGTATGGCTCATTAGCGCTTTTGCCACCCAACAATTTTGCAGTTTTTAACAGCAGATATTTCCTTAAACATTGCATAAAAAAGCTAAAAATTGCATAGATTACTAAGTTTAACAAGCTCTTTCAACTTTTGAAGTCAATTCGTATTTAGCACGGTGCTAACTTCTCTACGTAAATTCGTATGCTAATGAAGCAAAATGTAAACAATGACGTAAGCAAAAGATCGCCCTTTAGCTTTTATTAAAATGCTCGCACTACTACTACTACTAATGATAATATATGATCTTATATTGCGCAATTTTCATGAACTTAACCCTTTCGCTGCCAAAGTCGACTTTTGTCGATATTTGGAGCAGCAGACATTGCACCACTTGTGACGTCAGCAATTTGTACGTTGCCAGATAATTTTGATGCTCAACTGATAAAGCGGGGATAGATCCATGCACACGTGCCTCCACTTTGAATATGGACCAAATTCTAGCAGAGCTATTCGAAGAAAACATGTTCAAATATTGGTGCAAAATTAGGTGGTAAATTAGGTCAATACCCCTGCAATTGAACAATGTTTCATTTCCAGCGTTTTTAACGCTTATGCCAAACCTTTTCCGGCCGATAGAAAGGTAATAGAGAGTAGAAGATAGGAAGAGAAGAAAAGGGGAGAAAAATGGAAAGTAAAAGAAGCAAAAAAATGATCGGAAAGGTTCCGCAAAAAAAAAAAACGATTTAACGGTAAAAAAAAATACCCTATTTAAAAAAATTCAGCCGTGAAAGAGTTAAACTAGAAGGTTAATTTGTTCTGAAACTAGCCTTTTTCGCTTTGAACATGACTAATCTACCAAAACCAAGCTGAAACGAGTAAAAATTGGCATGATGAACAATTCTAGGCATATTCGGTTAAATGGCCAAATGCGCATTACAAAGCGTAGTTATAACTGAATATTAAATGTCTTTATAAAAGACATAAAATCCTACAATAAAAACCACAGCCAGTATTATTAAATAGCGATTAGTAATCAGTATAAATCAAATTCATAAAAGAATCAAACATTTAATAGACATGACAATCTCAGCTTGCACAGCATAATATTAAAATACTATAGGGAAGCATTCCTTCATAGCTTTCATTTGCGGAATCTATGGTCATACTGTAAGATTTCACCTACAAACTCATAACTCGCTACAACCACCTCGTACAGCATAATAAACAGCATCACAGGATATTTTTGCTCATATGGATGGTTTTCACTCACGTGACCTTCAGTCCTGTGGGACTCAAATGACAAAGGCCATGGCGGCCATGTTACACATGGCACATAACAAAAGAAGTTAATTAAAATTCTTTTGTAGGCGTGCACCAACATGACCGCCGTGACGTAACGTGAAAACCACCTATAGCTTTCGTTTGATTGGTCACACTTTAGGATTCCATTTACGTGCAGACTCAAAAGTTAGAACAATCTCATCAAATCCGGCTTGAAATTATCAGCTTTGCCGATTTTTTCTTTCTATTTCAAGACAATATTACAAGCTTAAAACGGGCTCTTGGTCATACTTATGAAAACGTGATATATCACTGAGCCGGTGGGCGAGAGGCGGTTTTAATAGCCCATTTCCGAGTTGCTTTTTGTCTCGTTATCAGAGTGAGGCTTGGTGCACAACCTTTCATGTGAAAACTAGTTTTATTTATATGTGAATGGAAACTAATTTTCATATGAAAGGTTGTGCACCAAGCCTCGCTTTGATAACGAGACAAAAAGCAACTCGGAAATGGCCTCTTAAATAGTGGGTTGCCTGACTTTACATGCAAAATCTTTCCCGTGTGAGGACGCGTTACCTAATGCGGCGTCTGTGTGCGTGACGTGGAAATAAACGTGTTCGTGAAGTCGCAAAGCATGTCGGGACATTCAATAGGAATAAGGTGACAAATTCCCCATTCACACCAACGCTTAAACACGTTTAAATGTTGTTTAGTTTAAAACAGGTTTAGAAAAATACCCCCAAACGTGCCGTAATATTTGGAGTGAAATATTTACTAAAAGCAACTTTATTGACTTTTATTACCATTCCAGGTAGTGTGAGTCATATACATTTAAAAACGTTCAAGATACAGGCTAAAAACGTAGTTAAACTAAACAACATTTAAACATGTTTAACCGTTGGTGTAAATGGGGTATAAGTTTAGCCCAAAGAATGTCGGGAAATTCAACGTAAGTTGCGGAAAATACCATTTACTTAGGCCCGGTTTAAACGTCGCATTTCACGTGTGCCGAATCTAATACCTAATTATTTGGGTCGACTAAAATAATTAAATTCGACATTTGATTTAGACGTCGAATTTAATAGAGTCGCATCGAATCCATGAGTGAGTTTTTATAAAGGAAGGAAAAATGTAGAATTGTGGGTAAAACATAATTTAAAAATTGTGTTCGCCACATATAAAGTTTGACGTATAAAACAACTGCCGAACTTCTGTCGAATAAGGCGCACACCGAATGCAAATTTAGCCGTCCAACAATTTTTTTGTTTGGACAGGTTCTCAAGGAAAGGAAAGCAATTGAATAATGATAAAGATCAGATCAAAATAAGTCATTGTGTGCATTTTCAAGGCCATATTCTTATTTAAGGAAAAGGTACAGGCAATCAAATTTTGTGAAAAACATGAAAGCGAGGCTAGTGAGGATAGAATGTCTTTTCTCATACAAATGCTTCAAATTTCAGTGAGCCATAAATAAACTTTGCAACTCGCGTTAAACCAAAAACAATCAAACTTTGCAAGATGATATACTTAGCAGCACTTGTTTACGTGATATCATTAATTTCTCTGAAAACTTGGCCAAACAAAAAACTGCCCGACGGCCATATTTGTATCCGGTGTCGTCGAATTTAATTTGAGTTAAACATTCACATGCATTTAATCAGGCCTGAATTAGATTTGGCAAATGTGAAATGCGACGTTTAAACCGGGCCTTACTCCGTTTACAACGGCTTTCAATTGCGAATTTTGAAAGTAATTTCGCAATTTCTTTGGTTGTGATTGACTAAAAAATCCCAATCAGAAATCAGTAAAGCTAAAATCAATCATGTCTTGCCTGCAGGCGTTTCCCGCGCTTGGAGGCGGCTACATGTATTTGCTTCGAGTTCTTATTGGGTCATTTGGGTTGCCTGCGTCTGTTGTGATTGGCCAGAGTATTGACTTTGCTCTATAAATAAATCCCACCCTTGCACGTGCCAAGCCTATACAAACCGTACAAGCCAAAAATCATGCTTGGCACGTGCTATGTTTCCGACCATCGTCCTAATTTACAAGTCGATCTCCATCCTTAAATTGTTTTATTTGAATATTACACCCTGAGGGCAATTAAATAATACAAAGTTTTGAAAACACAACACGCAATATGAAATATTCAAGGAGCTAGATTTCACAATAGGTTTTATATTGGATTTTATGGTTAGTATTGAGAGTAAATAGAAAGTAACATTATTTACATACCACATCGACATCTACTATGTGTTTTTTGGCTATTAAGAGCCTTAAACCAACCGTATAACTTGAAGGTGATTTGGTTTTCCGCTTTGCCTTCATTGATAAGATGCGTTATTAAAATTTTGTGAGCCAGTCGACGACCAGTGGTACGTAAATCTGCCAATCCGTTCCATTTTAGTAGCCCAATCCGTCGACTCGCCAAAATTTTTGCTGAAATACGAATCGGCAACTTTTAGGGGATACAATAAAAAATGTCCTAACTTGAGCCCTTGCAGCTGCGAGTTGCTGTTGTTTCAGCAACAAAGAGTTCCTGAGTTTTCTCGTGCATTGCAGATGAATGTCGACGAAATATTTTTAGCAGCAGCACAGGGTAACCGCACGTGATCTAGGCCGTGACGAAACTTAAAACATGCCTGAACAGGGTCAACATCCAAGATCCGATCTTTATGAGAAGCAAAAACAGAATGAAATTTGTGGTATTCACAAGAATTTTCCACTGGATCCGAAATCCTGGCAACATTATTTACAAAATCCGCCGATCGGTAGATATATTCAACACTACTCCCCCACTCCCCACCCCCCACCCCTCCGCCCCCCGCAACTACCTAACCCCTCTATTATGTTTGTCGCGAGGAAAGAGGAAAAAGTCTGCCTTTTTACTCCCTCTCTCTCTTATCCCTTGTCGCTTTTACTGTTAGCTTGCATAGTCATTATTAATAAGTTAGCGCTCAAGGAAAAATGAGCGACTATTCGCAGTCTATTACATGTAAGTGATTCACATGGTATTTTTCTTTGTATGTTCTATCTATAGTAATGACAACATCTTATACAAATCCATATATTTTGCGGTCTCTATTGTGAGCCTGGGCTTAGCTTTCCGCTGCAGCGCGATCTAGCACAGGAAGGAGCTCTAATCACAGAGGCTATTTTCTGGCAATTTTGTCAAATGCAAAACAAATTTGAAATGGAATTTTCAATCCTATTCGTTCATACGAGCAAATATAATTTGTCAAGGCAAAATTTGTCAAAGAAAACTTGTTATTCATACACACGAGCAAGTAAAACTTGTCACGGACACTTGTCATAGAAAACGTGCTCGTCTGTAACGTGCTTTAGACGTCGTTATTGAATAAATAGCTCGTTCAGTAATGCTTAGAAAAGTTTAAATCTTGGAACGGAATATTGGCTGGAATTTTCAGATTACAGTATAAAGAGCGAACTCGCTCTGAAACCATTAATGTTCGGCTAATATTTAATTTGATAATAGCTATATTTGATGAGAAATAACAAGTGCAAGATACGAAATCAATATTTTTGAAAGCGGCAAGTAATTTCCACGAACGGTGAGTAGCGTGGGTAAGAATTCAACGAATTATGTGTGAAAACACTCAGGCGCAGTTTGCACTGACTGTGAATAAATTACGCCAGTAAGATTCAAGCATCACCCAACACAAAGTTTTTGTAAATTTTTAAGTGACCTCCAAATAAAAGTAATTGAGCACTATTTTCACTATTTTCGTGTTGTTTTCAATATTTTGGCAAAACGTAATTTACGAACTTTTGGGAACTTTTGAACCTTTCAGCCTCTCGTGAATGAAAGGTACTTATATACAGCCAGCGGCTGATTGGTGCCCACTCAGACCCTGGCTGAAAGCAAAGTCCAGCCCTCGCAATTCCTTATATGGTGTAGGCGTGAATATTGTAATCATCGTACAGACATCCATATTATTAATAACCGCTGTATACTGCACTACACATTGACTTTTTAGCATAACTAGGCGCTGTCTCAACAACGAAACGGTTCGAGCTGAAGGCTGTGAGTGATACATCATGAATCAGGTTCTTGTTGCCGTTTTGGCCTTTTGCGCCTTCCCATGTGGTAAGTATTGTTAGTTCCATTCTTATTTCATTTTTATGAGGCCATTCCAGACATAAGACCGAAATCAAGAGAGAAAAAGACCGCGGCAATCGCGTACATTCAACGATCATTAGAACATCTCATTTAGCTGACTATCCTTGCGAGGTGTTAACGCATAGTAGATCACAACAACTGTCATCTTCACGACTTTTTTGTCTTGTCGAAGCAGACGATTGTATTCGTTTTCGCTATTCCGAAGTTAAAATGCGCTCTTGCAAGTGTAGAAGTCGTTCTGAAGCAACCCGCCCAAAATTGATTGCATGCACTCAGTGGTGGCATGAGTACAAGGTTAAACATGGTATTGGTGCAAATATCATCAATTGAACTTAGTCCGCAATGCCTCTTTTACACTTCTTTTGAAATTTTCTGCATGCTGCATGAATTATTACACCGCTTCAAATCAGCGGGTCGCATAATATTACGTGAGGTGTTGCTGTCTTTCGAACGAAATTTCATTTCATGACTGATGTCGTTTACTTACTAGGTAGCATGAAAAACTTTTCATTTGAAATCTCTCTGTAAAAAAATACCTGACCTTAAACGCTGAAAACTAGAAATTTCATGAATATTTGCCACCAGGGCTTCGGTCGCTTTATTAAAAGCGTTGCATCATACAGTCAGGAAGTCGAAACTGGTTTAAGGGAACAATTCTTATGCGCGGACTCTAGCCAAAAAAACTGCCCGATGGAAGAGCATTGAAACTATAAAACTATTGGTTTGTGAAAACCCAATTTTGTTCAGTCACTCAATCCAACAAACACTTGGTCGATATTGGGCTTATCAAATATTCGATGGAGCAAATTATAGTCAACTGAAAGTGCAAATGATTGAATTATTCTTGATCTTTCGCTTCACTTGCCTTGTCCCCGTGTTGCACAAGCATTATCCAACAGCAATAACCCAACTTCCAGCAAACGTTAAAATCGATAAAAATGATAATTTCCACGATCCTAATTTAAGTAGAAAATCGATTTTGAACTGGTTGGGTGTGAGTTAGTTTCGTAATGCTACGTATGTAAATTCCAAAAAAATATTAGCTCTCCATTGACAATTGCTTTAGGCTAAAATTAAATGGCGCCAAACATACACCTTATTCCAAAATGGCGGCCATTTTATTATTCTTTTATATCCATGTAAATTAGCCCTCTTGGCCTCATTTTCGCTTGAAAATTCTTTTGTATTTTGCACATGCTGACGAGGCCAAGAGGGCTAATTTACATGGATATAAAAGAATAATAAAATGGCCGCCATTTTGGAATAAGGTGTATGCAGCCATTTGTAGGACCTTTGTGAAAATTACCTTAGTGACAAAGCTTCCTCATTACAGATTAAAGATCATCATTGTATTATGTTATTACCGCGTAGCAAATGGCGCGCCAAACAGCCATTGTAGTGTCATTGTTGCATAGCAAATGGCGCGCCAAACAGCCATTGTAGTGTCATTGTTGCATAGCAAATGGCGCGCCAAACAGCCATGGTATTGTTTGACTGCTTCATAGCGGCATAACCGTCAACGTTTGGCGCCATGGTTTGATAACATTTACTACATATGTACAGCAGTCCAACGACTTAAGACTTGTTTATAACGAAAAACACGAGAGCTGAGCGAAGAGAACCGCTGACTTGGAAGCTTATAGAAGCGGGCACCTTTCGCCCCAAAAGAGAATATATATAAGGTAGTCGAGTAACTGGTCACTTGAAAGAAAGATGCTAACCGACTTAACTTTAAACTTTAGCTTTGAAATAAATCCGGTAAAAATGCAAATGATACGGGTATGAAACTTAGGCTCCGCCATGATATTCAGTGAAAATTTTATGATCTCAATTTACATTTGTATTGCCAATACACAATGTCAATTTACCAAACGTTTTGAAAGTTTACTAAAAAAAGTTCTAAGCGTTTAAAAACTGTGAACTGCAGAATTGTCGGCCCCATTTGCCCACATAATTTTGATCAGGCGCAAAGAGTTTTGGTCAGTTTTCAACGGAAAAAGCTCATCATTTTGAGAAAAATTAAAAGATAGTAACGTCAACTAATTTTTTTATACATCCTTGCCAACAATTCCATTTAATATTAAATAAAATCCCACTAAATAAAACGAAAAACGCCTCTGACGTTTGACCGCGGTGGAGGGTAGCTGTTACTTTCGGGTCGCTTGCGGTTATTGAAGAAAAAATCATGACGGCAATCCTAACCGCGGAAAAAGCATAATGTCATTTAAATTCTTTTTTTTTTTCATTGATTCTTCGGCATTCTTGCACAGTATAAAAACGCTAACCTATTCCATCTGCATGGAGACGCCACTATGGTATTTTAGATTGGACCGTTGCTTTCGGAGCGCCGCTAATTTCGGGACCATTCGATTCTATGGTACTTAAAGTTAGTTTGTCCCAAACACTTATGAATAAAAAAGGGGGGCTTAGGCCAAATTTTACTATGCAATATACTGAATAGTATACACAACATTTTAGAGTATGAATACGCGACAAAACAACAACAACAACAATTACAAATATGATACGTTGTTACACCCTTCTGAGCGCTCTTGCAAAAAAACTTAGACTTGGAGGAAGATTATTGTCGTATAATAAACAATTTATCCAGCGAAAAGCTGTGCAATACGGCTAAGCATTTTCAGCATTTTTACTCGTCAGTATTAATAACTCATAAAAAGACTCAACTTTTCGATGAATAACCTTCATTTCACAAACTCAAAAACACCACCTCAAAAGCACCATAGGCAAGTATAGCGCAATGTGTGATACATTTGAATGTTCACGGGTAAAGACACTTTGATCCACAGCCAACACTATTATACATGATTCCATTTTTTCTATCCCTGAATGTTTTAGTGTAAAAGGCGGGGGGCATTACAAAACAACTATGTGACTGTTTCAGATATTATTTTTGCACTTTTGCACTTATTGCAATCCTGATTTGGATATTGAATATTTGTTTTCTTTCAGCTCTGGGGTTATCGTGTTACAGTTGTACACCAACCGAAAACCCGGTAAAACTGTGTAACATGTTGGGACAGTTGACAATGGTTGACTGCATGGGCGAAAACGCTACGTGTGATATGACCAAATTTGTGTCAAATGCTTCTTTACCTGCGCTTGCGACATCTTATCGTCTGACTTGCGGCAACGTAAGTAAAGCCAATTTACTATACTGACTTAAAAAAAAACTTTAAAAAACAATCGATGTATATTATATGTATTTATATGTATTTACAGCGAGAATAAACACCACAACACAGTTAATTTAATTTATACCCAGACTGACACAGTCTAAATGTTTTCCTAGAGTATGGTTCCAACTTCTGCCGAATATGTGGCATTCAAATAAAAGCTACTGAGAAGCTTTTTCAGGCTTGGGGCAGCGTCGGTTTATTATGCCATACATGTACAATTTGGTTCTAAATTGAAAGTCTGAACTGCTGAAATTCTAAAGTGTGACCAAATTGAAAGCTATTGAGAAGTACTTTCCTGTTTGTTATGCTGCACAATATCGTCCTGAATTATTAATTGTCTGTGTGTGGAATGCTTTTAAGCATTTTAAAAGTGTGACAAATGAGAGCTATCAAGCAGTGCCGTTGTTCAAGTGAAAAATATCAAGTAGTGGTTATCTACGTCGCTGTTTTAATTATTATGTTGTAAAAAGTGGCTCTAACTTCAGTTAAGCCATAGTCTAGCAAGTAACCATCCAAATGAACGATAACTGACACAAAGCAGTATGTAGGTTTACCCTGTAGGTACTGCTTATCATGCTCTACATGGCGGCTCTAACGTTTGGATCTGTCGATGAATTCTGAAGTGTCACCATTCAAATGGAAGCTATTGTAATGAGCAGTGCTTTCCTGTAGTACTGTTTATTATGCTGTACAAGGTGGTTCTGTGGATAAAACGCCAAAGTGTGACCATTCAAATGGAAGCTACTGAGCATTACTTTCCTGTGGTACTGTTTATTATGCTGTACAAGGCGGCTCTAACTATTGAGTCTGTGGATAAAATCCTAAAGTGTGACCATTCAAATGGACGCTACTGAACAGTACTTTCTGTAGTACTGTTTATTATGCTGTTCAAAGTGGTTCTAACTTTTGCATCTGTGGATGAAATCCTAAATTAAAATGTAACCATGATTCTCTTTCTTGTGTTGCAGTTATCAACGTGTGACACAAAAAACACCACCGTTTGCAACGCAGCTGAGGCAAAACTAGCAATGAACAATTTGGCGCTCACTATGTGCGACACAACCTGCAATCGCGCAAACAACTCTAATAAGCCGGAATTGGTGATGCCGTCATCATCCACTCCAGTCGTGATGTCTTCTTCCCCCGCACCAGGCGGCCCGCAGACTACAATGAAACCTTCAGCCGGCGATAAACTTCGTCCTGTCTTTGGTGTACTGCTCATGGTCCTGTTCAGTGTAATCTTAAGTAACCCTGCTCGGCAGTAATAGCCTTAACCTCAAGATGAAACTGCTGCTGCGCTTGCCGCTTCACATTGCTCCCAAAACGTAGGCTGAACGTGGTTTTTCGGCGCGAAGCAATGCAAGGCAACTATATTCATTAGCTATGCGTGTTCATTTTTTGATACATTTTTTAGTATATAAGCAAAGGAGTGGCACTTGAGAGAGCAAGTACCTTTTTCGATCGAAATCCTGCCTTTGATAAAATTGCCTATAGTAGAATGGATGTTTCATCTTTACCCAGATATCCTAAGGTTTTCCAAAGTTTGTCCGAATACTATGAGAACGTTTTCGATCATTTCTGAAAATTTTTCGACGATCATCCGAGGAGAGGAACATTTATTATGCACCAAGAAGGTCACAGCTGAAGTCGAACACTAACGAATTCGAATGAAAGTAGCTAATATCAAATCGCACTGTGCCGTAAGAAGCGTAAATAACCGTTCCAGAATGGTAAAAGCATATCGCACCATAATTTACAAGGTTTCCTGAAAATGACGACAGACTAACGACATAACTTTCGGAGTGCTTGTTCTGCTAAGCATTGCGCAATAATTAAAAGTCGACCGGTCGGCTTCTTTTCCGAAGATTTTCCGAAAATGGTGCTTGTTCTCGTCGAAGCAGGTTTTGACTTTTGAAGTTAGGCATCGTAAAAATTAAAAATAAACCAGTTTGACTAAGACAGCGGGATACACTCAAAAAGGTTGTAGCATTTAACAGAAGCGCGTATACTTAAACCTGAGTGAAGGCAATAAAATTCTATCATCGCTGCTTTCAAACTGACTTACTTGACTTGTCTTACAATCTCTCCCTCATTAAATTTCATGAAATATGTCAGAATTCTTATTTTTATCGCATTTCAAATAATGAGAACTTTGAAATAGAAGTCTAACAAAGGAATTCTGTCAGGGGCACCCAACGACCGAATGTTTCCAAATACGTCAGAAATGTCTAATATGTATTTCTCTATGCTTTAGAAGCCTGTTTGGTTAATTTGAAGCTGCCGTAAAAAATATTTATCTGTTCGGATATCTTAGGGGAACTTTGGTCGCTTCGAAAGTTCTAGGGGGCTTTTTTTTCTCATCCGAAAGTTTTAGCTATCCTGATGGGTATTTTCGAAAGTTCGAGGAGACGGAGTAGCCAATACTTTCATAAGAAAATTTTAGGGGACATTTTTTTTATACTTGTGCGTATGGCAATTTAGCGAAAATACTAGGCAATATAAATGCTCATCCGAATATTATAGGCGTAAAACCGATTCATCCGAAAACGTTAGGGGCTGAAATTATACGAACGCACTGCGTCTTCCCTTCAGTTATATATTGTTCCAAACAGCAGGATCTAAACTCAGTTGTTCTACTGCATTCATGTGTAGGATTCATCTTTGTTCCGTTTGTTTGATCGTGTTTATAGCGGAGCTCTCGCGTGTCGAAGGCCCGCTCGCGTAATGCCCGTCATTTTTCATGGTCATGGCTAGCGGAATGTTTCGCAGGCGCGCGTCGGTACATGTCTGTCCGTCCATTGGGCAAGGCTAACTCGCGGGCGCGTATGACGTCGCAAAACATGCGCGTATGAAGTCACGCGTTATCCAGGATCTTAGCAATTTTGAAATCGAGGCTTTGTTTTTCGCGCGGTTACATTATAATTTATATATAATATAAAATAGGGGACAGTCTTACGTCAAAAGACACTGGAAAGACATATTCTATTAATAAGCCATTTTCGTATTTAAAATTACCGCTGAATTCAAACACCAATGACACATTGACATAGGGTTAGACTCGACCTGATGTAAAATATTCACAAATACCGGCAGAAGGTGCGTGAAATTTGAAAATTAAAAATTAAACAAAAGACAGAGCTCTGAACAGGTCATCTTCTCGCCTGACTTTGTGAATAATTATATCACTTCAGATTGAGGCTAACCCTGCGCAAGATGGTAACGCATGTATCACAGTACTACACAACAATTACAAGCTTGTTGTACAACAGATAAACAAATTATTTCTCATCCATTGAGATATACCTACAACGCCACTGTACAACTATAAAAGAGTCATTCCTTGTGTCAGAGATTTTAATATTTCAAACCGGATGCAATAACGCGATGCTTGTGACAATGGAGATACTGCCTAGCTCCGAGAAATACATCAACTTAAGAATAAACTCCGAGGAGCTAACAACAATCGCAAGATGCCACTATTCTAATATAGACCGTTACTATCGCATAAGACTTCGATCTTACAATCTGCTGGTCGTGATGAAGAAACACTACATCGCAAGTTATGCCGACCGCAGACTTGCACTCACATTAAATCACGTACTGAGAAATAAACTGATCCTAAGCAGCGATTAATTCCTATTAAGCGGCTACAACTGATCTTGCAACTCTTTCAAATTGAGCCAAAGAAACTCTATTGTTACGCCAAAAGCTAGCAAACACTGATGTGACGGCGTAACTAAATATTCTAAACGGCTCTGGAAAGCGTAAATTCCTCCTGTCAGTATCACAGCGAGAACTTTTTTCCTAAGATCAAAAAAGGACAACATTTAGAACAACAGGCCTGTTATATCTTTATTTTGATCTGAATGGAAAAATCTCTCAGACACGTACTTGGGGTAGACTTATTCTAAAGTTGGGCTAAAATGCTTTTAGCGACGAGCAAGATTTGTGCTAGGCCTGTCACCTTTTATAACAACTCATGTGACACTGGCGTTATGGAAATTTGGTAGGACAAAATGAGATGTATGGGGACGGAACCCGTTTCATTTTTTGAAAAATCACTGAAATCTGTCTCGAGTGTAATCGTAATAAGCCCAGGTGCAAAGTTTAAGCGCAAAGTACAGGGACCGCGGAGGGGGAGGGGCTGGTAGGGCCGCGGCCCCACCACTTTTTTGCGCCCCCGCCTCCACTTTTTTTCGATTTTCAATATGAAAAAAATATTTTCAATTATCAGCCCTCCCACTTTTCACCTTGCTATGCGGTCCCTGAAGTACAAGAAGTACCTGAAGTGCGCTGGCAGCTCTAGCATTTAGCCAACATGTACTTTGAACATGTACTGAGGTTTTCAACCTCGTTCCCTCTTCTTCCCTCGTTCTCTCTTCTTCCCGCTTCCCGCCCCCAGGTTGCGAGGGTTTTTTTTCGCAAGCGGAGCCGGATCCACTTGCGCAGGGGCTACGAGCATGACCATTTATGATATACCGGAAATAAAACATAAAATGCCTGAATCGAATGTGGTGGTACCTTTTGCCTTGGGGGTTAAAGGTTAAAATCAAGAACATCAATGCAACATGTCTTATTTTATTTTTCTAATTTATTTAGCGGGGCCTATTTTTTAGGGCCAAAGGACGAGCAGCCCTGTGCTCACCGAAATTTTTAGCAGCTTTTAACGACAGACGAAAATTTTAGCGGACAAAAAAAAAACATTCGAAAATTATGAGACATAAAAAAGGGAACGCATTATTTCCGAAAATTCTAGGGCAACTTCATGGTTTTCACATTAGTTCCGAAAATTCTAGGGCAACTTCATGGTTTTTACATTATTTCCGAAAATTCTAGGTCAACTTCATGGTTTTCCGAAAAACCTCGAAAAGTCTAGGGAATCGCTCGGTGATATTTTTCGAAATTTTTAGGCAACCTTCCATCCGAACAGATATTTTACCGAAACATTTCGTTGGGTGCCCCTGATTCTGTGACATGATCAATATTGACTGGGCAGCTATGTTCTTGAATATTTAAAAAAACGTTTGTTAAAATTTGGTCTAGTCAGGAGCCTATCATATTGATGGGCTCCTGGTCGAGTCAATTTTAAACGATAAGAATTATTTATTGTACGATGTGTGCAAGATTATGAGAAAATCTTATGACTAGATTTTACGTTAACCTTATAAAAGTCCCGGAAATTTTAGGGTTGTTTTCAATCATCCACGTTGCCATGGAAACAGCCCAAGGCGCAAATTTTAGCCGTTAATTAAAATTTTCCATCACTATATTTTCCTTTTGCCAAGATTCAGCTTCTAAGCTGCAACCTTTCTCAAATAATGCCCTAACGAATGACATATACTCACAACCTATCAAAACTGTGTTCGGCCACCTGAATAGAGCTGAGGCTGAAAGAACATTGAGGATGCTTCAAAAGTGTCCCGGCGTCCTCTTAATAGAGGTGTCCCTTAACTAGAGGTAACAAATACAAAGACTGTACGAGCGTTTTTTCGGGACAAATATTTCTCATGAGGGGCTTAGAAGAGAAAAAAAAAATCGCCACATGATGCCTTCACGAGGCGCCAAATCCCATCAATCGTTTTCAACAGATTTCAGAATTGGGTGACATTTGTGGTAAAATATCAATTCACACTATCAGTAATTACAGACTCGAATCTCGAACCGCCTCTCGCGGAAGACTCGCAAATTAAACGTAGCTAATGAACTCCTTTACA
Organism: Dendrophyllia cribrosa; assembly: GCA_024195265.1. Taxonomy (NCBI): domain Eukaryota; kingdom Metazoa; phylum Cnidaria; class Anthozoa; order Scleractinia; family Dendrophylliidae; genus Dendrophyllia; species Dendrophyllia cribrosa. Next base: position 17,509,300 of record JAJLRJ010000009.1, read on the forward strand.
GCTTTTTATCGGATTTTGAAACCGGCTGATTCGAGTGTCTTATTTTTTTTATTAGACCAGGAGCCAGATAAAACAGATATTTCAAAAAACTTCTCGTCTCTCGGATTTAGAAAGTCTGCGCCTCGATGCCTTCTGGCTCTCAAAGGAAGAAAATCGAACACGATTTAATTCTGAGCCGTTGACTATACATTTTAGAAAAACAATGCGGAGTTCGATCGCGGGATTTGAATTTTAAAACAACGCGCGCGCCATGAGGCGTTTGTCACGACACAAAGCCAGACACTCGGGCACAGACCTCCGTGAGCGTAATGGAATGCCTGGTACATTGCGCTTGATACTACTGTCACTCGCTCGACAATGTACAAAAAAAACGTACGAGAAAATAATAATCTTGAAAAGGTTTAATAGATTACTAAACATTTAATGCTTTACTTGATGTGTTTCACGGGACCGTCAATCGATGTGGTTTCACAATGGAGGTGGACGATTCGACTTCGCTGTCGCCAAAGACATGGCGCTATGTCGGGTTACAGGCCCATCACTGGACCCCAACAAATATTGGTATGTGCTGACGAAGAGTCTGTGTGGCAGCAGACCAAAAGACTTTGCGAAAAACGAAATATTTCGCAAATTTCCGGACGAGATTGTGCTCGCGGAGACTCGCGAACTGAAGCCTGCCACCAAAAATTGTTCGTTCAGTAAGATGCCGCGAGATCTTTATGTTGCTACCTCGTTTGGTCTCTGCGCTGCATTGTTAAGACAACGAGAATTTTCACCACTGAAACGGATTCATCGGGTCAGCTAAATTTACACTGGTCCAAGATGCAATGAACTTTGTCATCCTCGACATCTACGATTCGGAAACCAGTTTAGGCGGGAAAAGCTCAATCTTTGGCGCGCTTGAAACGAGTTTACAACTGGAGGAGGTGGATGAAGAAATGTCAAGCTGGAAAGCTCGTTTCGAAGCTGCAAGCAGCAAATCAAGAACTGGCACAGTTACAGTGGGGTAAGCTTAATTGTAATTTTTGTATAAATAATACATCGCCTGTTACCCGAGTCATTGTATGTGTGTGTGTTTTTTTTTTTTGGGGGGGGGGGGGGGGTGGGGGGTGGCATGGATTGTTGTTGACTGCGTGTGTGGGACTGTGAGGGAGGGAGGGAGGGGGGGGGGGGTGGGTGGTTGGCAATTAACAGGCAAGTCCACTTTCTTGGGTGCTTGATAACACATCGATAAATATTATGAGGGTATTAGTGTCTTATTTGAGTTTCAATGTACCCAGTGTTGTCTGGTCTAACCACTCATGCTTAAAGGATAAATTGTTTCCTGTGCATAGCCAATACATGTAGTATCAGTCATGAGTTGTTGCTGATTTTCTTCACGAGTTGTTGATTATTTTCTTGAATATGCACTATTTATTTGTATATTTAATGGAATGTACATGCATGGTGCATCTATTGGCTTCAATCAAAATCAGTTTAACTTTTATAACCTATCATGCTTTTGGGGGGTACAAGACAACAGTATCTTTCTCACTCATCTCAAACATTACACTAAAGTACGAAGCTGAACTGGAATTTCATGATGGGTGGTGTGATTAAAGCAAAAAAAAAATTATGTGGAAGAGATTGGATATTTTCTGGAACAACACATTCAAACAAACAACACTATCAGCAGCAATATTTATAATTTAGCGACCTTGCTAGCCTTTAGGGGAACAGGAACATTTCCTTTATTATAAACATTACAATTCTACATATAAATATCAACTTACTAAAATAATATTTGTTTTTCTATTTTGACTGTAACATGTGTTTTGTCTTAGTAAAGCATTTAAAGGGGCTTAATACATACATGCATATTTCGTGATCAATCTGATCAATAAATTTTTTCAGATTAGAATAAACCTGTGTACATGTAGCTGCCACTGTTACCGAATTCACTAGGTATTGTTCAATTAAAGTCAATATGTTGCCACCGGTAGTACAGTGTACATATCTCCCAATGATGGTTGTTCTTTTCACTTGACCAACAAATCATCATTTGTTTTTTTTTTGGCAGGCAAAAGTCAAGCTGCTGTTGGACTTGTGTCCATAATTATTAAATTTTATTAATAATAGTTCAGAGAGTGCTTTGTTTCTTTATCCACTTGCCATTGCAAACTGTAAAGAAAACATGTCAGTATATAACTTTCATAGTAGAGCTGATTGGTGATCATTTATGGCAACATGTTCTTTGATAGCATCAAAGCTGATCGGAATAATGACTTAATGTATTTTATAATTAGCTTTTTTAGTTACATCGTGTCACTGAGCACTGAGGGGTGGTTTAGGTGTGAGAGAAGCTGCCTCCCACCAAAGCGTTCGGTTTCTGGTCTCTGCATCAGACACAAATGTATGTTGATTGAGTTTGTTGTTGGTTGTTGCTCCGAGAGGTTTTTCTCTGTCCAGTTTTCTTCTCTTGCTTATATGTTGTGCATTATATTAGGTTGATAATACTTATTTAAAATTATATATCTGTATCAGGAGTCATCTAAGTGCTATTGCAACAAGCAGTTATTTAAAATTATCCCAGTTTCATATCTACATAATATTAAGTCAACTTTTTGTAAAGTATGCAAAATTCTGACATAACGAGAGAAACATGTATATGTTGTAGTTAATTTTTTATTTCAGGTAATTTTTGTTTTTCCTTTGTTTCAAAGCCATTAGCATATATTACCATACCCAAAAACAATGGAAAAATAAAAATTACCTGAGATAAAAAATTAACTACAACATATATATTACTAACTGTTATTTTTGCAGGAAACAACTTACCCAACTGATTTCAAACTTGAATGAACAGAAGGACAAAATAAAGAAAAATGGGATTGTTGTAGATGGGAAGAAGTACCAAATTGCATTTACAGGTATTTTATATACAAGTCAATGACACTCTTGCTGTACATGCAATTGTGTAGGGTTGTACGAGTCATTTTCATATCTGCAATCATATGAAATTCGTGAAAAATAATTGTAGAAAAACTGATTGTAGTTTAATTTTGATTTCATTTTGCTGCAGATTTATTAACATATCATGAGACACAAAATTCAAAATCAAACTAGTTTGGAATCATTTTAAACCTATGTTCTGACATTTCTTTTGTATGGACCATGACGCACTTGGTCTGTATGCTCTGCCTTTTTCTGTTTGACCCTCCCACTCAATCAATAAGTACATAATTTTGAACTAATAATCCACATTAATTTTTAGTTTAATTTAACATGATCATTCAATTGATTATTTTTTATAATTGACAGGGTGATGCATAAACCTGTGTGTGATAAAAAGTTATGAGCAAGTTGTTTTATTTTATGCAGAGGCCCTGCAGGGTAGGAGGTCCCATGTCAGTTGTTTGTCTGTATTTTAAAATACCCAGTGTCTGTGTTTTCCATTCCGTTTGTTGCTAATTCTCGGCCTTGGCGTCACTTGACTTTCTGAATTTTGCCCTTGCCTTTTATGTGCTGCTGCTTGTCAGAATTTCCATGTACCCTAGCAGGGCCTTTATTCAATTTTGTACATACTTATTCTGTTACAACGTCAATTAAAACTTAGTTTTCTTGTGACAGTTACCCTTGACTATAAAGCTCTCCTGTTGCTACTCCAAAAAACTGACAATAAGGACTTTGTTCTTGGAGGGAAAGGATATGACAAGGAATTCTGTTTTATTTGTGATGCTATCATAGTAAGAGTCAATATATTTTAATTGTTTAATTAAAACAATCTTGTGAATTGTTTTACTTAACATTTTTTGTTTATGGGTATTATTTATTGTGCTTGATGTCATTAAAATTTTAAATTTTGGTGTGCTTACATATTTGCAGGTGGGCTTATTATCAGAGGGAGTTTTGCTCTTGAAAAATGGAAGGGATTTTGCTAAAATGGTACACTGTGCTAATTAATCTGTTAATCTTCCCTGTGCCTTAATGGGTAGAATATACCTGAGGGCCATGGACGAATTTTTCCTCTCCGCTGAGACTGTCACCTTGACGTGGTGGAGGGGCTTCAGTGTCTCTATGACCCTTAGACCTATCCTAGCAAATGTCAGGTAGAAAACCTGTACCAGGAAGGTCCACGGGGAGAGTCCAGACAAAGAACAGTCTCCTAGTAGCGAATGGGTGTAATAGGTAGGTTATGCCAGTTAACCCTTTAATAATCCCTAACAGTGATCATTGCTAAAATTCTCCTAGAAATACAAATGCTTAATTAATCAGAGAGGTAATGAGAATTACAGACATGATCAACCAAGATGATATTAATAATAATAATCACTTTATTTAACTTCCCTTTATTAAACTTCCCCTCGCTAATGGGAACAAGAAAGAAGAATTTGTATTTTGATCTTAGGGATTGAAGGGTTAAAGCTAATTTGCTGTTAAATTAATCAAGCCTGTGCCATTGTTGTGATAAAAATTCCTGAAGGTAATTGCATTAACCTGCCCTGTACCATTGTGGATTGAATATACCTGAATTGAATATACATTAATCTGCTCTGTGCTCTCATGGGTAGAACATATACCTAAGGGTCAAAGTTAATTTGCCGTCGCATTAATCTGCTCTGTGCTCTCATGGGTAGAACATACCTAAGGGTCAAAGTTAATTTGCCATCGCATTAATCTACTCTGTGCTCTCATGGGTAGAACATACCTAAGGGTCAAAGTTAATTTGCCGTCGCATTAATCTGCTCTGTGCTCTCATGGGTAGAACATACCTAAGGGTCAAAGTTAATTTGCTGTCGCATTTATCTGCTTTGTGCTCTCATGGGTAGAACATACCTAAGGGTCAAAGTTAATTTGCTGTCACATTAATCTGTTCTGTACCCTCATGGGTAGAACATACCTAAGGGTCAAAGTTAATTTTTCGTTGCATTAATCTGCTCTGTGCTCTCATGGGTAGAACATACCTAAGGGCCAAAGTTAATTTGCCGTCGCATTTATCTGCTCTGTGCTCTCATGGGTAGAACATACCTAAAGGTCAAAGTTAATTTGCTGTCACGTTAATCTGTTCTGTACCCTCATGGGTAGAACATACCTAAGGGTCAAAGTTAATTTGCCGTCGCATTAATCTGCTCTGTGCTCTCATGGGTAGAACATACCTAAGGGTCAAAGTTAATTTGCCGTCACATTAATCTGGTTTGTACCCTCATGGGTAGAACATACCTAAGGGTCAAAGTTAATTTGCCGTCGCATTAATCTGCTCTGTGCTCTCATGGGTAGAACATACCTAAGGGTCAAAGTTAATTTGCCGTCGCATTAATCTGCTCTGTGCTCTCATGGGTAGAACATACCTAAGGGTCAAAGTTAATTTGCCGTCGCATTAATCTGCTCTGTGCTCTCATGGGTAGAACATACCTAAGGGTCAAAGTTAATTTGCCGTCGCATTAATCTGCTCTGTGCCCTCATGGGTAGAACATACCCGAGGGTCAAAGTTAATTTCCCGTTGCATTAATCTGTCCGGTACCATGTGGGATATATGTGTGCTTGGCAGGTAATTTGCCATCTTGTAGTGCAGTAAATGGTGTTTGTTATGAGATATAATTTATTTTCTTTGTTCGCAGCAACTGGAGAGATGTGAAGATGATGAGGAACAGTTTATTGATAACTGTGGAGCCAAGGTAACCACCAGTATAATTTAATGGTAGCATACCGGTAAAGGTTCCTCTTGCTGCGAAAAAACACCTGGTATGGGGGTAACCTTATGTCTAGTTTATCTTTGAGGTATATGAAAGGGGGACAAATTTGTGTCACATGTACATATACAGTATGTGAAAGGGCTACCGTTTCAAAAAAAGTTGTATTCAAGGGGTTGAACCTCTGGGTGAAGCCTTCTTGTATAAATATTTGTTGAGTATTCCCCACTCCCCCAATGGTTTTTTTGCACTGCAGAATAAGCATTAAGTTATCACAAATTATATTTTTTATTCTGTTTGAGCCATTTTGGATAACATTTATGAATGTTACAAAAAAGTTCATTTTATTTATAATACTGGAGCCTGATACTGGAGGTTTAACAATCGAGTACATAATTTATACATTTGTAAATATAAAAAGAAATGATAACAAAACTTTTTGATTCCTTAATTAGATACATTGTTATTATTTTCATTAAAATATCAATATTACTAAACAATGAAAAACAAAACTTTTGGATTCTGTCGTTTATGTCAAAGTAATGTCTGGACCCAATTACAACAACAACAACAACGTTTATTCGTACTGTAAAGTTACAAAGATGTATACATAATAAATCGAGTGGCAGTTCCACTCGATTTACATATAATCTTATGCAAAATTTTCCCAAAGGAACCATGGTGTAGAGATTTGGCCACCAAATCAAATCTAGCTCGCGGGTCGCTCTGTTTTCACCATACCCGACCACTAAATGGCTTCTACAGGTAATTCTCTTTTTGGGAGCTTGTCCATGGGCTTTGTTTTTGGCAGCGATAAGTGCCTCTCTGGGATCAGTCTCATTAATATTGTCTGTGACTTGCTTGTCTCCGCTCCATTGCACTTGTTCTTTTATTTCTAGAGTGTTTTGTTTTTGCAGTGCAGCCTTAAATTTGTTTAATTCAAATAAGCGGTACAGTACTTAACCGCTTATAAGAACCTGCAATTTAAGAACCTGTCAGCCTAAAAATATCAATTTAGACTCCATTTACATAAGAACCTATTTAGCCTAAAATTTGAAACAGGTTCTTATAGAAAGGTTCTTATAGAAATTAACCTAAAAAAATCTTCATGCATGTCGGCGGTGCCGCGAGTTAAAGTTTGTCCTCGCGCGAACATTGACCGTTCGCTCGCAGACACAGGATTATTTTGATGTAATCTCGTCTGTTTATCTGGTTTTCATTGTCATAAGCCGTCCAACATTGTCAATACTAATGACTGCAGCGGAACACAGGCGACACCTTAGGTGCCAAACCACAAGGTTAGATTACCGCTACTGTTGTATGCAAATTAGGATATGGGGAGATTCAATCTCCCCATAGCCTAATTTGCATATATTTTTTTGAACGGGAAAGCTCGTCATGCCCCACATAACATAAATTTATGGGATGAGTATAGAGTTTATGGATTGCTTGAAACGTGAACGATATATTGCCATTAAAACCATGTTAAGTGACGGGAAAATGCTTAGTACTTAGCCTCTTCCAGGCGTTTAGATGGTGGGGAGTAGCGACAAGCGCCGCGCCGCGCTAGGGTCGGCGCGAGGGAAGACTGGAAGACAGCCTCCCCTCGTTTTTTTCTCCTGCGCCCGATTTTTCTTTCGCGCCCCACAAACTGAACGCCTGGAACAGGCTACTTAGTACCCTAAAAGGTATCGGAATAACTCTGTCAGTGGTAATTTCCCCTAGTCGTATCAAACTATGAATCTTGACCTCTAAAAGGTACGACGATCCCCCTTCCCCCCCCCCCCCCCCCCCCCCCCCCCCCTCCCTTTGACACTCTTTATAACGGGCACCAAAATAATGTGTCCATTATGGCGTACGTTGACTGTTCAGTGCCACTTGTGTGATGTACAGTGTACAGCACCGAACCAGTCTACAAAATTAAAAGATGCAGTTTACATTTCGCGATCTCGGTGGCGAGTATACAGAAGTGAGCTTAGGGAGAGAGGGGATCATCATCTTTATTTAAAAACACGGTAAATACATCAGGCATTAACAATTTAATATACTGACTACAACTTGATATGAAACTATGTATATAAATTAATCTTCTATAATTTAAAAAAAATAGCTAACTAGGTGGCATACCTCGTTTTAACTGACGTGGAAAAGAATCCTTATACATAACGTCACATGTGATTAAACGTGATGTGACATGCTTTACGAACAGGCACAAAGCTTCACACAAACGTGAATAAACTCGAACCGGCTGGGACATGGAAACGATGAAACCGTTTTCAAAAACACTAAACGCTGTAGATCAGTGCTAAACCCTAAATATGTTATTCTTTGCTTACATAATAATAAATGGAGTTCTGTTCCGGGTGTACGACAGTGAATGTACGTCCAGTGTATGTCCAGTGAGTGGAATGGACTTAAGTGACCAACCCCTCTGGTTATGTGATGCGTAATGGCGTGAAGTCTGTGATGAATAGAGAGACTAATTTTTCTGAAGGGAAATTATTTTTGCTATTCGCAACAAGTCCGAGTGCTCGCGACTTTGAACTGTGTTACAAACGGTCTGTTGACATCTAGGCGTTTCTGTATAAAAGGATAATACCTACTCACCTAAGTTGTGGAGTAAATTTTAGCGGAAAAAAGGTTATTCATTCGGGAGTGATTGAATTATCGAATCATGTACTGACCATGGAATTCACTGCTACAATGAACTGACAAATTATCTGTATAAGGCCTCCCGGACGGTTCTTGTAAATCTGGACCTGGTTCAATTCGAAAGCAGGTAAATGCTACAGGTTCGGGTGGTAACTAAGGTTTTTCCAAACTCCAATTTTACCGGAAAACTACAGTAAACGCCAGGAGCCTATTGATGGGCTCCTGTAAACGCCTCAATCCTTTTGGACCGGGTTAAAATATGTGCCTGAAAGTGAAAAAGAAGTATTTTAAATGGAAGGTACATTCTATTCCAAACGAAACAACCACCACATATTGTACGTGATATTACGCCAGTTTTTTCCACCCCACCTCGACCCTTGACCTCGACCCCCTCCTCCTCTCCCCAGCTCCCCCAACTCACTCGCCAAATAATGACTGAGTGGGGTCTGGGGCCAATAATAAAGCAAGATGGTCAAGATGGGGGTATTTAAAAAAATGCTTGTTCAAAGCACGGACTTTATATTCTGTTATATTTGAAACTGCAGCGGTGCTATTGCAGTGCAGAAACACGGTTTTGACTTCCAACAGTCCTGCAGCTTATCTGTCGACATCTGGCTCATTTCGTTGCATGGAAAACCCCTTTATCCCTGGTACCCTTCGGCGGAACCAAAAATAATTAATGGTCTTTGGCGAGGAGTCTTCGACCCAGTTTGAAAGGTAAGCGTGTTTTGGCTTTTGTTTAAAAACCGTATGCATGACTTATGTATGGGGTTATACGGAATAGCGAAGCGCACAATTACTATTTATAGAACTAAAACTCAGACAAACAAACCAAAAGTGACTCTCAGGGGATTTCTTATAACGAATTTCTATTGTCAGAAATGCAAGAATAAACAAGAATAAATTATAAACTCAGACAAACATGAGTACTGACGTCATTTGTGCGCTTTGCTATTCTTTCCAAGGGTAAGATTTCATATAACCCAATACATTAATTATACATGTAGGCGCTATTGTTTTTCTGGATCTTGTGTCTTATACATGTAGGGGATGTCCACCGACTTAGCGGCCGACACCTCGGTCGTTTGTCAGTGGATTGTCGGTCGCTATATCGGTCGATACACATCCGACATATCGGCCGATATTTCGGTCGAGATAACAAATTCGGTCGACAGTCAGCCACTGGGTGACAACGAAAACTTCAACGTTTTGAAGAAAATAGGCGAGAAAGGCCGTGCCTTTAGAGTTGCAAATGAAAGTTTTGTGCTTGGATTGGTTTTGTTACTTAATTATGACATTATGTGGTTCCAGAAAATATCCATACTCCCACCACGGAGGGAACTGGAAATTCCAAGAAAACATGTCTGATGCAACTTTGCAATTTAGGTCAAACCAGGTTTCAAGCTTCCCAAAACCGGGTTTACAAAGGGTTTGTGAAGGGTTTTTGAGGTTTGAAAAGGGTTTGCAAAGGGTTTGTAAAAGATTGTGAAGAGTTTGCAAAGGGTTTGTAAAGGCTTTGCGAGGGTTTACGAAGGGTTTGTGAAGACAATAACTTTAACAACTCTTTCCACCATCAATGCACGGCGTAAGCGTATATCCAGGGCCTCTGATATTACGCGATGGTGCGATTTCGCATAATCGGCCTCAAATCGCATCCGATCGCACAATTAACGAAAAATCGCATAATTCGTAAAAAAAAATCACACAAAATCGCATAATGTGAACAAACCACACGATACACTATCGCTTTAGCTAAGAAACTTAAGCTAAAATTTGTTTTTTTTTCTATTGAATTATCCTGTATCAAATAAACAAACCGCCACTTTCAATCGAAACTGCGTTCGTTCTTGGCCACAACAAGCTTGGTAACCGCGTAAATTTCTTGAGCACATGTTTTATTTAGCCTGGTAACTAAGGTTAACCAAGATGGCCACTCGTTTACAGACTCTTTTCTTGGATTCTGTCGTTCGTTTTGGATGTTCCTCCATATTAGCTAAAAGCTTCAAAATGTCCCACAAAGATAGCAAGCACCGTTTTAAAACAGGTATTTTCGTTTTCTTCCTCTGAAACCTAGTGAAACATGCATAAAAAAGTTCCAGAAAAAATTGCATAATTTGCATAATTTTCTGCATAATAGTCCTTGCTTATCGCATAATTTGCCACGAAAAAATCTCATAATTTCCATTTTTTATCGCGTAATATCAGAAGCCCTGTATATCAAGGAAAACAAAGGACATCATAAGTAAATCTTGAGTGTTGGCAAATTATACCTAAAAAGATTCTAAAAAGTACTTGCCATATGCCGATGGAAAGGATGGATGAAGCTACAGATAGATACTGGAATGTTTGAATGGTAGTAAAATTAAAAAAGAGATTGAGAAATGAAGAACCATGTGTACAGTATTTCTATGTGACTACAAGAGTCTCAGATTACACATACTCGGGATCAAAACAATCTTTGAATAGAAATGTTTGCCAGACGTTTTTCTGCCATCATTAAAAATATAAATTGTGAATGAAACTTAAAATTATAATCAAAGTTAACAACAGTAACAGTAATTCAGGATGCTAATTACAAATTTAGCCCTTTGAAATAATTTTGTTTTTATTTTAGTTGTGGCAAGAAATGCACTAAATTTGCATGTGTCAAAAGTAATTTGAAACCTTTTTCGATAACACATCAGTGACGCAACCAATATATTTCATAAAACATCTCATAATCGGTGGCACGAAAAGTATCCGATTTATATTCATATACCCGCAAAATAATGTCCACAAGAAAACTCAAAGACAGGGTGAGTTCCAAGGTTGTTTTCGCTCGAGAAACATTCATTAGCACAAGTGAAAGTTACAAGAAACCCGTCACAGAGCACGTGCATTCCAACACACTTTGTTTACCTTTTATAACGGCCAGCCGTAATTTCTGTTGGCCATTCAGTTTTTTCAACTTAAAAAAAAATTGTGAATGGCAAACAACTGAAATGTTCGACTTTCATTACAATTTTCCAAATTACTCTTATCATTTAAAGCAAATATTAATACTTACATTGTACATGTATGTTTGATTGGCAATAAATAGCAACACTGCATAACAGAACACGGCCACAGTATTTGTGTTTGCTATTCTTCAACATTTTCTTCCCAAAAAAGTAAATTTTCCAGAGGGGATGGGGGTTTTTAATCAGTTTTGTGGAAAATCCGAATGGGTGGGGGGTTGCCGTTGTATTTGAAAAATGGAAAATCTGGGGATGTGGGGGGTCCTTAGTGAAATTCCCTCCATGGTGGGGGTATGGATATTTTCTGGAACCACACATTAAAAAAGACAATGAAAATGAAACACAATGGAAAATCAGATACAATTTCAATCTGGATTGAGTTTGATCGTGTTTGATAAGTTCGATTGTGTTCGATTTTCTAATTCAATCGCTATTCGGACTCGATCCACTGGATTGAGTTTAATTGTGTTCGATTTTTAATAGTTTGATTGAGTTCGATTGGTTCGGAAATCAAACTCACAAAAGTTGGGTTGGATTGCCAAACTCAATCCATGGATTGAGTTCGACTACCGAACGTTTGATTGACTACGCTGGGTATAACTTGTCCCTTGTTCTAGCAATAAAAACAGTTTGCATTTGTGACTTGTTAACTTCAAATAGAGTGTTTTCGGTGTGCTTTAGCAATACTTGACTGATACTTTATCGATACTTGACCGACAGTTTACTGATATATTGCCGACACACTACCAATGCTATCACGACCGACTGTCGGTCAATCTGTCAACCGATGGTTGACTGATGATCGTTTGATACATCGGCTGTATATCGGACGATACTCTACCGCCACTCGACCAACAACACATGGCTGATATACATGTATCAACTGATCTGTCGACCAACAGTTGACCGAGGTGGCGACCGCTACGTTTGTGGACACCAGCTCCTATAAGATACAAGATCCATTTTTCTTTAGGTGTTCTATTGTTTTGGCTTTTGTTTCAGTTTTAAGAACCGTATGTATGTTAGGGTAAAATGGAAATCTTTCCCATTAAAAATATAAAAAGCATAAGCTTACAAATGCTAACCATATTTTAACACCTTGAAATATGCGACAAATTTTATCCCAGAAGAAAACTTCAGCAGTATGAAAACGTTTATATTTTAATGATGAACAACATTTTATTCTCAAAATGCAAAAGTTAGTGATAATGTTTGGTCCATAATTGTTCACATGAGCATTTAACCTTCTTTAACATGATCTACATCATGTAAGACATACTCAACAGTCAGCGTTATAGAGGTGCCTGTATTAAGCCTGGCCAAATGGAATAGTAAGTTATGGCAAGTTGTAAACTTACAATAACTTGCGACTCCATTTGACCAGGGCTTGTTTGTACTCACGATGACTAGTGATGACTTGTGTGCACTGTGGAGGAGCTCAAATTTGTCTGCAAGTAGGTGCAATTTTTTTTTACAATTTGGTCATCTAAATGCAAGCAACTGCAAGTGCATGATTGCAAGTTGTTTCCAATACTGCGGTTGCTTTGATAGGAGCTCCACAGTGTTTTGTGGTTTTGTTTTTAACGTGGCAGTTATTCTTCTTGCATGGGCTTGCCAGATATGAAACAATATTATAACCAACACAGTATTATGCTCTTTATTGGTTATTTATCCTTTCATATCCTGCACGCCCTTGTAGAATAATGTATTGTTAAATACATTCAACACTCTGAAAGTGCACACCCCTCTAAGGCGACCCCTGTTAGACCCCTGTAAGACATCCATGGTTCATCCCAGCTGGATTTCACTTATTTGTCTGTTACCAAACTTTCTATAAAGCGGACCTGTTGCAGATAAAATCTGGTCTCAGGTCAGGGATAAAAATTAACTCCAGTGCTTGGTGGCCAGTTGGGCCAGTTACCTTGAATTCTTAGTGGCCCATCCCAAAATAAAGTAGCCCTCAATTTCCTCTAGTTTAAAACGAAAAACTTGAATAAACGCCTCATGGCTTTTAATGGAGTGTTAACTAAAAAGAATTATAAGGAACACAAAAAGGCAAATAATGCCCCCAGTAATGCCCTGAGACATTTTTTTAACACTGCGGCCATTCATTTAGCAATATAAAATCATTTGAGGTGTTGAATCTGGGCAAAACATTGCGTTATCACTGAAAACTACATGTAGCCATGGCCTCCCTTTGGCTAGGTTTTGGCGATAATGCGATGTTTTGCTCAGATTCAACACCTTGTTTCCATCTGTTTTGAAATGCCTGCTGCCTTTTGTTCTTTTTTGTAATTTTAAATACTTTCGGAGACATTTTCCTTATGGCGATGGCTCACAACCGGGAAGGAATCGCCACATTTTTGTGCCAAATCTATATTCCAATCGATTTCAATCCCAGTGTAAAGTCTGTTCTCAAAGCTAAAAGCCTGCTTGGTATCCATGCCAGCTGAAACCACCCCAAAAGTACACTGTACAAGCAGCCACTTACCAGCACTGGGCAGCACACTGTAATTTTCATGTAAAATACTCTATTTGTTTAGTAATAATAATCATAATAATAATAATAATAATAATAATAATAATAATACTTTATTCATTGTATCAATAAAAAAAACATTAATGCAATGAAAAGAAGATACCTGAGGTTAACCCCATCTAGGTTATCTCCCAAAAATTATAGTTCAGTGTATTCTGAAAGTCATCCACCCAGCTCAAGCTTCCAACCAGTGTTGTTGTTGTTGTTGTTTTTATTCTCTCTAGTCTTGGAGGAGTGTTATTTTAATTCAATTTTTAATTAACTTATTTGAGAAAATAGTAAATTTGATTCTAATTTTGGAGTGCATACACTGTACAACAGGGGTTTTACTAACAAAAAAATGTGTTGGTTTGAAATATGAAATGCTTAGGACTTTATTCCCATTTTCTTACCAACTTTTATTTTTTTAATGTTCCAGTGCCAGTCGAGCTTGCAGTTTAGTCGGTGGGATCAGAAGAAAGTTGTTAAAGCACAGAAAAGGGCTGAGATGCTTCATAAAAGGAAAAGCAAGGAAACGAAAGAACAGAAAAACATTAGCTACCCATCGCAAGGTCAAGCAACGACAGGTTTCCGTTAAAAGGGAGATATTTAATGGGTAATTTAATGTCTTGGGGTCAAACTTGTTGTTAAATCAAAACTAAGAACAGTTTCTTATACAAAAAATGGTCTTCGAACTGGACATGAGGAAGAACTTTAAAAATATTGTCCCGATTTTTTTCAAGTGCAATCCGTTTCCATCCTGACCATTAGTGGTCAAAGGTACTTATACTTACAGTTTCAGTGCTTTACTTGAGTAGTTAAGGACAAAACTGGACATTATTTGGGACTTTCATCAATACAAATACAGTATGCGACCTTAGAATGACATCATTGTGTAAACCGCCTTAATTGCATATTTATCTCATTTAGGTGAATTCAATGTGGGATCTGGAGAAGCACGCAAACCTGGACAAGACGGTTGCTGAAATAAGAAAAGCAAAGATATTTATTGCGGTTTTAAAAACAATTCAGCATCCTGTCTCGGAAAGTGATTTAGGAATCATTCGCCAATTTAAGCCAAAATTCACCGCTAGTTGGCTTAATGACGAGGTATGTGACATATTTCGTGGTACATATGCAAAAGTAAATTAAGTTTGTCTTTGCAGACCTTTTCGATTACGGAAAATTAAGCAATTGCTGGCATCATCATAATTTTAAAACTGAACTTCTACCATCGCAACGCTGTTCTTTCATTTACAGCCGCGATGTTGGTCTACTGAAGAGGTGTACACCAACATGGTGGATGCAAAGTAAGTCTTGTAACTTCTGAAATTCATTTTCTCCTTAACTTATTATTTTACTACAGACCATGGATCCTTTCAAAATACTTAGTTTTTTACCTGTTTTAATGCCTTTGAGATTGGATCTTTGTTTAATGAAAGCAAACTTATTTTTATCCCTGATTTCACAAGGTCATCAACGCTCTTCTTTCGATCATAGAAGAGGAAGGGAAGAAGCAGGTAGTCTTATTTTTAATCACATTATCATTCGAATGACTCTTTTAAATACTGATTAATTTGTGATGATTGTTTAAGTGTAAAGCTTTTGGGGTTGTGTTTATAAAAGAAAAATTAAACTAAAACACAACTAACAACACAATTTCTAGAAAACCTTTATTGTTAAATGACATCAAAACTTGTAATTGACTTATAAAAATGGTATTTTTTTCCATAATTTGGAATCGAAATTGTTTGTTCAACAGTGTTTGTTCTCGCCAAGCGCAATAAACATGATTTGACACTAGTACTGGATGTGCTGGTTGTTTTTTGCATGTCCTCGGGTGAGGTTGTTCCACAAGTTAGTACTTCTGTGCGCAATGGAGTTTCTCATTATTTTGGTCTTATTATTAAACGTCATTAACATTTTAGAAGTTGAATGGTTCAGTAAACGTTTCCTCTTCTTTTTAAACAGGGCAAAAAGGTTTTGTGCACAAGCACCTTCTTTTACACGAATCTTGTAAAAAGTGGACCAAGCAATTTAAAAGGGTTGTTTTACAAGGTAATGTTTATTGTTCTTGATTAGATTAAAGGAAGGGTTTCACGGCTGGGCGCATGTGCAAGCTATGACGTAATCCATTTAATTTCATTGTTTAGACCAATCAGAAGCGAGTAGATAACTCTGGCGGGAAATTTGCCCATGAAAATGTCGTGGTCAGTCAGCTGATTGAATGAATGATTATACATATCCATGTGCGCCATGAAAGCCACCAGAGCATGAAATTGACTTTGTGTTGTTCAGTGTTGACTTTGTCGGTGTATTCCGTTGAAATTTTTTGTGAATTTTGGTCATCCTTCGCTTTGTTTGAACTAATTAAAGTATGTGCTTATTGAAGTAAATGTGAGTGGTTTTTTAACCGATAAAATTGGTAAGAAAGCGAATAAAGCATTTTAATCTGTGCACATGCGCCGAACCCTGAAACTATTTCTTTTACCCTTTCACTCCCAGAGTCAATTATGAAGACATGTAGTGTAGTTCTAACTTTTGAGTCTGTGGACGAAATCCTATGGTGTGACCATTCAAATGAAACCTCTTTGGAAGAACTTTTGCATGGTACCATTTGTTTTTCAATATTTCGCAAAATGAAATTTAGGAATTTTCTTGAATTTTGATGTTTGGCACTCTTGGGAGTGAAAGGGTTAATACCTACATTATAACTTCCTGTTCAATGACTATGACAAAAACTTGCTATGTTGCCGTTATCAAACTAAAACATTCATTCGATTTCAATTATGTTCACAGAACGAACTAAAAATAGTGAATTGTTGAAAATCCCGGTGCACAAGAGTAGAAACCATCGGCTTTTAGGGGTAAGCACTGATTAAGTAATACCTGTAATGTAATTTTAATGCATTTTGGGTTTCGCTCTCAAAGTTGCGATAGAAATGCATTTTTTTCTTCTTTGTTGTCGTGCTGTCAGGTTTAATATACAATTCACAGATTAGGCATCACGTTTTAGCGTAAAACCAGATTTTAGCTTTAGGGAGATTAGGCATTGCCTATAACGTAAAAGGCAAAAGTTATCTTGCTGTCTGTCAGTCGCAGGTGTTTAAAGTGCGCTTAAGTTCAAGTCACGTGTTTGACCCCGCCAATCGCGGGGTTTTGTAACTAAAGGATTGGCAATTTGTTGCGGAAGCAAAGAATACGCCAAACTTACAGAAGATGAAAATGCAGATGTTATATGTGTAATCAAGCCACTGTCACATTTTGAATTTCACTTTGTGTTTGAACCGTGTCTGTACCTGGAATAGTCTCCCACGCAGCCGTTATTTGTCTCGTCACGTAACGCTCCTCTCCACTTAGTGACGAGACAAAGTTTCACGAGTTTGTTGCGCAGGTTTGGTCACGTTTGTCTGCCAATATCGTTTGCTCAGTGCAAACGGAGCATTGATTAAAATGTGTGTTATTGCGATGTTTAGACAGAGACTGGGACATCGGACTAATAGTATGCCGTTTTATAACACGCGTTTTGCATTTGTTTAGGTTGTCAGAAACAAAGAAAATCTAATTGACTATTACGACAGCCTGGGAAGGGCTGCTTTGCCCACATTCTTTAATGACATCAGGTTTGTAAATTTTTTATTGAAGGTGGAAATATTAGCTAACCTTAACTAAAGGAATTGCTTTTGTTTGTCAACTACGCGGCACGGATAAAGAAGGTATATTGGAAAGAACTACAATAAGGGAAAGTAAAATGTTGTGTAACATGTTCTTTCTCAGGGGCTTTTTGGAGGCGAAAGCATTAAAGAAAACTATGGAAAAACGCGTGTGGCAAAAGCCCGAAACAGGAAGATGAGATTAATTGCGGAGTATTTATGTTGAAGGTGAGTTTTCAACTCTTGATATTTAATTATTCAAATACAACATTATTTCCTTGTTGTAAGTACCTAAAGATATTGCACCTATATTTAGACTATAAACTTCATTTTTCAGAACGCAAAATGTTTGGTCGATGGAAGGTCCATGGATTTTAGTCATGCAGGTATTAAACATTGCGAACATTACAATACTTGACAACATCGTCACATCAGGCCTCAGCACATAACAGAATCGTTCTCTTCTGTGACATGAAATAAGTTGCCGAAAAAAAGCGACCTCCATGGCACTATTTACATTGAATTGTCCCCTAACATTTCAAAAATACTGTACTTCTTTATCTGATCTTTCCCCATCTTTATTCTGTTTATTTTTTTAATGTTTTCTTTTTTTTACTTTCTTTTTATGCAGGAAGATGTAGAAGATCTTCGGTATGACCTTGCTATGGCAATACTAGCAAACAGCAAACAAATCAGTAAAAACTAAAAATATATAATTACATACCGTATCTTTTTTATCTTCAAACTCTTTATTCTACTCTTAAATACAATAGAGTCTCGCTCTAATGCTGCGTTCACATCAGCAACGAAACATGTTTAGACTAAACATGTTTCTACAAAACACGTTTCCCGAAACATGTTTCCAATTTCATTGTTTGCATAAATTTTTCATCTCAAAACACGTTTCACGCCTGGTTCTATAATTTATACTGTTTTACGAAGCAGGCATAAGCTCGCATAAAATCTTTATAATTACACATAAACCGAAAAAATTATAGCTCGAACTTGTTGTTGCATGATTTTGTAGTTTAGTCTTACTTTTCGAGTTCTTCGGGAACAAAGCTCTCTCCTCCGCTGAGGCTCCTATCAGTAAAGAACGTACAGTAAAAGAGAAAATGGGAGCGCGGGGAACGATCTCCCTTCCTTCTTTTCCCTTCCCAGAGTTCCCCGCGCGCTTTACTTTTTACCTCTGCCCAGCCTCCTTGCGTTTTTTGCCAAGCGTGGAGCGTGACTAGGAGGCCTCTGCGGAGGAGAGAGGGGAACGAAGGGCAATGAAATGTTTAACAGGGAGACGACATCAGCGCTGATGTGTTTCGTCTGGCTTAGATCAAAACTACTATACCTCGTGAGATAGTTTCAATCATGCTCAGAATAAACTTGTTTCGATCATGATTCGCACTATGCACGGCCTGATGTGAACACTTTTAATAGGGAAACATGTTTCAAGTCGTGATCATACTAAACATGTTTAGCCCTAGTGTGAACACAGCTAGTCTCCCACGCCGCGGTTATTTGTCTCTAGTCAGGGGAGGAGCGTGGAAGACTAGAACACAGCAAAAGACTGCTAGACTTTTTTTCTCAAAAATGCTTAAGTTTAAAAATACTACTTCATAACAATCAATCAAGTAACAAGCTATGGATCGAAAAGTAGTATATGAGAACTGAGGACTTATGACGCATAAGACTCGCATTACTGCATCCTGCTTGTCAACGCCGCAGAGAGTACGAGGCTACTGAGAAAAGTGATGTTCACTTGGCGCTTTGTTTCTGTAAATTCTTGAACAAACTGGACTGGCATCGTGATTACTGATAGCTTATGGAGAGTTGTTAATTAAAAATAGATAAATTAAACATAACAAAGACGTTAGAAACCCAGGGAGGGGGGTGGTGGTGGGGGGCGACTCTCATGCAAAAATGACAAGGTGCTCGTCGTATCTTTAAGGGGTCAAACATTTAGGTTGGTACCAGTTAGGGTGCTAAACTCTAAAGTGACCACCGCTGAAATTATCGCGGTACCTTTAACCCTTTAAGCCCTGAGAGTGATCAGCATCAAATTTCTCATTGTAATATTAATGCCTTATCAATCAAAAAGGTCATGAGAATTAAGAACATGATCACACAAGATGAGTTCTCTTGATATCTAAACAATTTCTCCCCACTACTTCTATAGGAAATTTATAGGACTAGAAATGAGAATTTAAATTTTGATGTTAGAGCTTAAAGGGTTAAGGGGATTGAGAGGAAAAAATATCACTGAATATGACATGTGTTGGTTTAGAATTGGTACCTCTTAGGGGTAAAAATTTATTTCAGCCGTACACATCAAACGAGATTCTGATACCTTTTTAATTTAGGGTCATTTTTTTTTTATGGGCGTCCTCCCGGGAAAATAAAGAGGTGCGATTAAGAAGGAAAGAACATATACACGGAGCTAATTGTTTACAATTCCGAACGCAGCTGATACCAAAACGTTGCCGACCATAAGGGAGCGAGAAAACGGGGCCGTTACTTTCTTGGAATTGTGCGGTATTCTAAAAGCCCTCTTTTTGTAATGATCAAATGTTTAGGTTACCAATACAGTTTTATGCAACTTTACTTGGTTTCTTGTAAAATACAGTATCATCACCCAGTAATGAAAAATTGAAAAATCGGTTAATGTATTTTTTTGATATACGTAGTGTTTATTTACGCAGCACAAAGATGCATCACATCAACGCTACCGCTTCACACGTATACTATTTTTTGAAGATATAATTTTAATGTTTTTTTTTTTCTACTCTTTTTCTTTATTTAAGTGTCTGCTGTAATTTTTGGGTGGACTAGCTCGAATGGTTCGTATGTTCCCTTCTAGTCCTTCCCCACTGCAATAATATATATATATATATATTTTTTCTTATGTAATTTAGCTAAGTTTTCTTCTTTATATAGGTATATATATATATATATGTTCTATGTGTGATACCATTGTTTCAACTAATGCAGTGGAAATGGAATAAATTAAAATTAAATTAAGTCATCAACCGTATTCATGTATTTTAAGCAAACAATTCTCGGTGAATAAGAGTATATACCTGAACTGATGCAAATCCTCGATACATATAACGACGAATATCCCTGTTACCCCCCACCCCCGTTATCATTGTTTCTCGAATGCCCACTCTGTCTAAAATGACGATTTAATGAAGGCAAGTGGAGAAAATGTTTTCCGCATTGGACAAAATAAAACAAGCCGTGATGTGCTTTTTTCAAATGATCTTTTAGGAGCGATTACTTCGGACTTTGCATTGCAGTTAGGATATGGACACCAGTAAATTGCATGAGAGTCAGAAGAAAGTATAGTAGTGTTGAGCTTGCAAAAAGAGCCCCCGCCCCCTATGTAAAATCTGATAGAAGAATTTTGGCCTCTGTCGCCTGCTGCCTTTACAGCAAAGGTTATTGAGTGTTTATTATTGTCTGGTGTAGTTGGTGGAACTATAGTCTCCAAAATCATCGACTTGTGTTTTGGCTTAATAACCGAAACTCGGAGCAGAGTGGAAGTAACCTAAGCGGGGACGAGATTGGCTCGATAACTTTTTTATTCGTAATAAAATGGACAACAGACTGAGACAACTTTTATTTCGTCAATAAAATACTGTTAGCTTTAGTACTGGTGCTGTTTACTTTGTATTCCAACTGCTTGAGTGAACCACGTAAACATCTAAAGGCGATGTTACAAGTTGAAATTGAATTAAACATTGCAGTATGGTATGGCATGGTATGGTATAGTGTGGTATGGTATGGCATGGCATGGTATGGTATAGTGTGGTATGGTATGGTATAGTGTGGTATGGTATGGCATGGCATGGTATGGTATGATATAGTGTGGTATGGTATGGCATGGTATAGTGTGGTGTGGTGTGGTATGGCATGGTATGGTATGGTATAGTGTGGTATGGCATGGTATGGTATAGTGTGGTATGGCATGGTATGGTATAGTGGTATGGTATAGTGTGGTATGGCATGGTATGGTATGGTATAGTGTGGTATGGCATGGCATGGTATGGTATAGTGTGGTATGGCATGGTATGGTATAGTGTGGTATGGCATGGTATGGTATGGTGTGGTATGGTATGGCATGGCATGGTATGGTATGGTATAGTGTGGTATGGTATGGCATGGTATGGTATAGTATGGTATGGTATGGTATAGTGTGGTATGGTCTGGCATGGCATGGTATGGTATGGTATAGTGTGGTATGGTATGGCATGGTATGGTATGGTATGGTATAGTGTGGTATGGTATGGCATGGCATGGTATGGTATGGTATAGTGTGGTGTGGTATGGCATGGTATGGTATGGTATGGTAAAGTGTGGTATGGAATGGCATGGTATGGCATGGTATGGTATGGTATAGTGTGGTATGGTATGGCATGGCATGGTATGGTATGGTATGGTATAGTGTGGTATGGTATGGCATGGCATGGTATGGTATAGTGTGGTATGGCATGGCATGGTATGGTATAGTGTGGTGTGGTATGGCATGGCATGATATGGTATGGTATAGTGTGGTATGGTATGACATGGTATGGTATGGTATAGTGTGGTATGGCATGGTATGGTATGGTATAGTGTGGTATGGTATGGCATGGCATGGTATGGTATGGTATAGTGTGGTGTGGTATGGTATGGTATGGCATGGCATGGTATGGTATAGTATAGTGTGGTATGGTATGGTATGGTATGCATGGTGTGGTATGA
The DNA here is from genome assembly GCA_024195265.1 of Dendrophyllia cribrosa. Classification (NCBI taxonomy): domain Eukaryota; kingdom Metazoa; phylum Cnidaria; class Anthozoa; order Scleractinia; family Dendrophylliidae; genus Dendrophyllia; species Dendrophyllia cribrosa. The sequence goes on from JAJLRJ010000009.1 coordinate 17,531,525, forward strand.
TATGGTATGGTGTGGTGTGGTATGGTATGGTGTGGTATGGTATAGTGTGGTATGGCATGGCATGGTATGGTATAGTGTGGTATGGCATGGCATGGTATAGTATAGTGTGGTGTGGTATGGCATGGTATGGTATGGTATAGTGTGGTATGGTATGGCATGGTATGGTATGGTATAGTGTGGTATGGCATGGCATGGTATGGTATGGTATGGTATAGTGTGGTATGGTATAGTGTGGTATGGCATGGCATGGTATGGTATGGTATAGTGTGGTATGGTATGGCATGGCATGGTATGGTATGGTATAGTGTGGTATGGTATGGTATAGTGTGGTATGGTATGGCATGGTATGGTATGGTATGGTATAGTGTGGTATGGTATGGCATGGCATGGTATGGTATGGTATAGTGTGGTATGGTATGGCATGGCATGGTATGGTATGGTATAGTGTGGTATGGTATGGCATGGTATGGTATGGTATAGTGAGGTATGGTATGGCATGGCATGGTATGGTATGGTATAGTGTGGTATGGTATGGCGTGGTATGGTATGGTATGGTATAGTGTGGTATGGTATGGCATGGCATGGTATGGTATGGTATAGTGTGGTATGGTATGGTATGCATGGTGTGGTATGATATGGTGTGGTATGGTGTGGTGTGGTGTGGTGTGGTATGGTATGGTGTGGTATGGTATGGCATGGTATGGTATGGTATGGTATAGTGTGGTATGGTACGGTATGGCATGGTATGGTATGGTATAGTATGGCATGGCATGGTATGGTATAGTATAGTACAGAAGAGTACGGTACGGTACGGTATAGTATAGTATAGTATAGTATAGTATAGTATAGTATAGTATAGTATAGTATAGTATAGTATAGTATAGTTGCTACACAGGTTGTTGCAAAGATTGTAGTAAGTCGTTTCACTTTATACAATCTTTACAGCAGCATCTGCCGCAACGGATTTGGTCGTTTCTCAACGTATACTATACTGCAATGTTTAATTCTACTTCAACTTGTAACGTCGTTGCGAGACAAGTTACACATTGTTCTACCGCCTTACCGTATAACCCAAGTTCAGCTTTCTACTTAAAAAAACTTTGCGGTGAAATCAAGACTTGACCTCAGTAAACGGTTTGTTTCTCATCAGAAGGCTCACAATAAATAGCGCGCTTTAAGAATAGAACATAGAAAATATACTCGAGTCTTAACGCCCTGGATGGGGGGGGGGGGGGGGGGGGGGGGGGGGGGCGAAGGTTGAGGAATCCCATATATAAATGACGGAGATGCTCGTCGTACTTTTAAGAGGTCAAAATGTGTAGATTGGTACCGCTAAGAGTGCTACAATCTAAAATGACCACCGTTAGAATTATCGCGGTGCCTTTTAAGGTATTAGCCGAAAAAATATGAAAGAAACCCTTTATCTGTCAACTGGTGTTTTTCGTTGTCTGATTTATCGATCGGTATAAAAATTGTCACTGTCAGTTAATATGTTGTTTTAGAATTGGTACCGAAATTCTGGTACCTTTTAGAGTGTTTATCGAAAATTTCCGACGAGCACTCCCTTCGTGTTTATATGGGAGTACCCCCCCCCCCCCCCCCGGGCCTAAACGGTGTCAAACTTGCGTAGTCTTTTTTGCAGTCGTTCTTGGTGCCGTCACGCAAAGGGAAAAACGTGACGTGACACACCTAATAAGGACGGCTGCAAGACTACACAAGTTTTACACCGTTTAAACCGGCTTGAACGGGATTGTTGTTGGTTGCTCACTGCGAGGATCTCAAAATTTCACTCATGTTTATCAGCAGTTCACATACAGCTATTTCAAAAGCGTTCCGCCCAGGTGACGTCATATTTGGCAGCATTGCATTGTGGGATCGAAATGCGGACAAATATTTCAAAATGGCTGCCTCGGAAACACCAGTTTTTGCGATTCCTGTACATGTTGAGGATAATTGTCGAGTTGTACCCAAGAACAGTGCTTCGTAGCACCTGCTTTTTTCGTAGCTTCCTGCCTAGTTCTTAAATGTTTGTACGCATTTCAATCCCATGATGCTGCGCGAGTTTTCTATTTTTAGAATCTGGGCGGAACGCTATTAACGTTGTCGGATGAAAGCTCAAAGCCAAGACCGCAAGGTAGTATGGGTAGTTGTAAATAGCCATTGCATAAGATTCCCATACTACCTTGCGGTCTTGGCTTTTCGCCTTTTTATCTGACATAGTAAATTTTATGTTCTTAAAGCGCGTCATATTTATGAAGTAAACCGTTTACTAAAGCCAATCAGAACTACACAACAAAGTGATATCAAGACTATTGTTACTGCGAACTTCTTTCAGTCTCAAGCTGAACATGTTAATTCTCCTTACTGACTGCTGCGCAATTCCTTAAATGCTAGTTCTGAGAATTTAGCGGCATAACACTGAAGACAATATCCCTGTATTCGCGATATTCTCTTTTCCCCAGCACCTGTGTACGTGAAAATGTTTTCATACTGTAAAGAGAAATAACATGTTGGTCAGTTTTGAGACTGATAAGTTTGAGAGTACCTTTTCAAAATCTCTCCACGATGCTTCGTCATCTAAAACTTAAAATTTTTCTACCCCTGTTTTTTGATGGAGAACTTGTAAAACCGTCGAACCTATCAACACCACAGCAAAACGTTTACCAGCCTGTGATAGCGGACGCCTTAGCTTCACACATACCTTTAATTTTAATCCTAGACTGCAAAACAGTCGTATTTTTTGCGTTGGTCATACGAATGCACGCGGTCTTTGAACGAAAGGTCTGGAGCGAGTGTATAGAGAGTGGGACTGGGGAGAATCCACATGAGTATCACCATATGTGCGACAACAATCCTTGGCTAAAACCTTTCTTGGCATTTTAGCTGTTCATGTACGAAAAGGTCGACTGGATTTTGTATATTTTATTAGTAATAAAACTACAAATTTCTTTTGGCCTTTTTCATGATTTTCAAGATATTCTAATATTTCCAATATTTCAATAGTTGGGACTTTGCTTTGAAATTCCTGTTCTTATGGCTCAGCTCAAAAACTAAAGAGTATCGTTCAAAGTGTCGCAACTTAGTTGCTTAGAAAGCAAATCGCCCAAATTGAAGTATAGCTTTGAAAGCTTCGCTGGCTGTAGCTGAACTTTTTGAAGGTATTTACCATTAGATAATAATTTTGCAAAATATCTTCTATGGCATCGTGTTCAGTCGTTGGTTCGTTCTTTCGTCGGACCGTCTTGGACCAAAAGCACTTACTAGGGTGCGGTAGGGAAAAGTCCCGACAAGGTTACGGTGATGTGTGATCTTGAAATTTCTTTATTTCTGAGGAGAGATAATCACTCACCTCATGTTTATCGTAAGTAAATCTCACCTAGTAAGTCCCGATAACTGTTAACGGGGCTTATTGAGGCCAGATAAAACTGGTTAATGTATCTGAAAGACACAAAGATTCGTTTTACTTGGAGAGGGCAAAGTCCCGGGGGGGGGGGGGGGGGGGTACTCAACAAAGTTTTGTACGGGGATGCTCCGCCGCGAGGTCCAAACCCTTACCCTTTCATATACCGTTTTTGACAGAAAAGGTACCCCTTTCATATACCTTCCATTGAAAATGGTACCCCTTTCATATACCTTTCGTTAAAAATGGTACCCCTTTCATATAGCCTTTGCGTGCGTCTGTTTGATATATTTTGAAAGGCCCTTTTTATAATACTTAAATTGTAGTTTTCCCTACCTTTTTTATGTTTCAACTCGTGTTTTCGCTACCATTATTTCCTATTCTTCGTGAAATCCCTATCCTTTCACATACTTCAACTCGTGAAATCCCGACCCTTTCATATACCTCCAGCCTCAAAAAGGTACCCCTTTCGGGCGGAGCATCCCCGTATAGCCCATTATAGATTTTCCGCCTACTTATCAGTTTAGCTTGACGTAATAGTTGCTTTGTACCCGTACAAGTTTGTTGCGCTAATCCACTTAGGTGCCGATGAAGGGAAGGGAACGGTTCGGTTTTTTGCGCCATCCAAAAATATTGTGAGATGTGGATGGTTCGCAGGTTGGATGTTTCAAAATCACTGGATAGTCAATATGCCACACGCAGAAACCCATAAGTGGGTTGAAACGTGTAACGCACATTCACAGCTTTCGAATAGTCATTTTTTGCTTAGTACCATATCTGGAAACTCCTCGGTCCCTCGAGATCGGAAGCATGTTGTTCTAGCGAATTGATTGGTTAATATTTTAATCTTGATTTTCCAAACATAGCTGTAACAACTTCTTCTTCGGAAGCTTGTTTTGAAGCGTACAAGAGACAGTTGCACGTTTCAACCCACTTATGGGTTTCTGCTATACGCCACCGAAATCTCGTATAGTTTAAGTTTTAGCTTGACGCAATAGTTGCTTTGTAGCTATATAAGTTTTGAAAATTTATAAGTTTAAGTCATTTTCGACTCGATTTAGGTGCCGATCAAGCGATCATTGCGACATCACGCGACAAATCGCTCCCAAATCGCACTGAACATACTGTTTGAAGATACAACTTGCTCGCGACAAAAATTGCATAGAAAGGTGCGACAAAATTTGCACAAAAAATCGCCTGTGTAAACGGGCCTTTAAAGTCCAGTGTTTTGATTGTGCAAAATTTTCATTGTGATGCGATGAAACTGTAAATGTTTGGTTTTACTGCGTTTGACCGAATCTACTAATTCAGAGCATCTCTGCGTTGACGAGTCATCAGATTACACGGTATGATCTGTATGCAGCTTGATATTACAGATGCGTTGGCCTTCTATAAGCTTTGGAATATGTTTAGAAATGTTTTTATTAATCAAATTTATATCTTCAAAATGTATTTAGTACGCTATTTGGGAGAACTGACAGAAAAGTGTTTATAATTTATATTTAAAGAACCGCCTGTTGATAAAAAGTCCCTCCCCCACCCCCAAAGTCAGGTGCCGTCATTCAATAGTCTCGGATTAAGCATGTCCGTTTCAGTTTTTTCTGTTGCGTGGCACCAAATTTGTTGTTGAATGCAAATTTTGCTATCGCGTGCTTTTCTTTCTTACTTTGCGCTTTCATCATTGAAAAGCGTGCAAACGTTGTTTACCCCAAAATGTTTGGCGTAATTGTCAGCGATTGGCTGAAGTTTCTAATCAATATTTATGAAAACATTTTAGCCCTCGCCGCATATCAAGCAGGTCATGTTCGTGTGAAAAAGTCTCGCAAGTTGTAAAACGTTTTGGCGTTCTAGAGGTAACTTGAAAGACTCCCGGGAAAGACGTGCAGCCAAGAAAAAACCCACCCCACATTTCCAACCGAAGGTAAGAATCGCTTCGCAAAAAAATTACATTTGTTCAGTAAAAGAATATCAAATTGTGCTCGATGAAGAGAACACGTGCGTTGAGCTTCTCTTCGTCTTACGACGTCTTCTCTGCGTTATGTTATTGCTTTTGGTTTGTATATAAGCTGAGGAGTCGACCTTCAAAAGAACATTTTAAAGTTCAACCTAGCAGCTAAGGCATTGAAACAAATGTTGAAAGAAGATTTTGAAATTCCCGTTAGAAATTGTTTATTTTTTCACTGGAAACCATCAACTGTTGCTGAAACCAAGTCTAATGCACCAAAATATCGAAACCTTATGGCCGCCGCACACTAGCCGATTTTTCATCTTCAGACAAAAAAATCTTAACTTGTCGGCAAGATTACGACAATGCCCGACAAGACGTTTTGAGATCTAACACTGCCAGATATCGCCCGACAAGGTCCGATCTTGTCGTAAGCTTGCCGACAAGTTAAGATTTTTTGTCTGAAGATGAAAAATCGGCTAGTGTGCGGCGGCCATACGTCTGTAAAATTACAATTACTGAACATTTTATCTTATCAATCGTTCATTTATTTTTTTCAGAAACTTCACAGAGTATCAAAGTCAGGAAAATATATGGAGGGCTGAAGAAACAAATGAAGAGAACAAACTGGAATGGACGAATCAGGAGAGATCTCTTATCAAAGATAAGAACATTGCTTAGTTCATAATTTTTTTTGTACAAATGGTGGCTGAACATTGGCAAATACTTTAGTTTGTATTAGTATCAAATGTGTTGATTCTGAGGAAGAGCAAATTCGGATCTGACTGCTAATTGACGCTGCTTATTGTCTGAACCGTCAAATCAGCTTAGGTTTTGCAATGGGAGGAAGACCTAAGATAACGTAACTTAGGGAATTTTAATCTCAGCCACAATTTGGACGTTGAGCGATCGTTTGATTTATACGGTTGATAATTTGACGATTCAGTTTACGGCTTGTTTGTGTTTCCGTGAACATATCTTTATGCAAAACAAATGTCAAAATGCAATAGAGCAGTTTTCAGTTGAGTGTCGTAAAACCAAAACCAAAGTAATCACTCTGACCAATCACAGCAGTCGTAAACAATCCAATGAACCAATCAGAGCTCGAAGCAATTACATGTCGGCGGCGCCAAGCGCGGGAAAACGCGTGCGAGCAAGTCACGATTGGTTTTGGTTTTACATCTGATTGGTCGAGAAAGTGGCGCGAGATTTTTTAGCCAATCACAAAGCGTAGCAATGCAAAACCAAAGCAATTGTGTAATTACTTTCGATACTCAATTGAAAACTGCTCTATAACTGCATGCAAAACTTCACTTCAAAGGAAATACGATTTTGTTTGTTCAATCGCTCAGCGTGGGGTATAAACATATAGTTATAATCTCAGTTGATGTGGCGGGTGTTTGTATTTTTAAGGTGGCACTGACAGTTTTTCCAAAACTTCTTCTTTCTTAGCGTCAAATTAGTTGATCAAATTGTCGGTTATAAAAAATAACTTTCTTTTTTCCAAACATTGTTTAATAATTCCTCGTTAATTTTAAACTTTGAAACGAAGTACGATTTGGTATGAATTAGATGCTCAAAGTGAAAGTTTGAGATTTTGTCTACAAATTCGTGAGTTTTCCAAAAACAAGATTAAAAACATTTGTTAATTTCGAGGCGCAAATTTTCACTCAATTTTTCATTTTAACTTAAGGTGGCTCGACTGGGTTTTTGAGTGACGATACCGTTTAGCTTTGAGAAACTTGTGTACCACCACAAACGATCCAACGGAAAATCGATTGCCACAGCTGTACTAGAGAATGATTAAGTATTGTTCCACATAAGAACGATAGCAAACTTCATTGTTCTGCGGCATTAGCTCTTTCCCACATAAAATATCTTTGATTTCAAGAATAGAGGAGGAGCTGATGGTTAATAATTATATTTCATTATAAAAATAAAGAAAATCCATTTGCGTCAAATACATTTTAGGAAATGTTCGTGCTTAACCAATCAGAATAGCAGAAGACAATAGCTAATAATTTTGCTTATTTGATGAAGTTCCCCAAATACAATATCTTTTAAAAATTGTATGTTGTGCGATTGGGTCTCAAATTACTTGAAACCTTAAAAAAAAGTAGACAAAATGCACCTTGAACCTTTACGTTTTAGCGGTTTTTTAGTCTAGGCCAATGAGATCACTAGTTGTAACAATGAAAAAACTTGACATTCCATCGTGTTTGACATTCCATTGCCGTTCAGCGCTATCCTTCTTATGCGGATCATTACTTAAAGTTTCAGATGAGGTAAGTTTTATGAAAATCGGAGTTGCCATAGCAACGTTTTGACGTCACCCCCTGTTTACATAATACCGAATTACTTGTCATCAAGAGATAATTTTGGAAAACACTCACCGGATCTTCGACCTGACGTACTTGTCCTAAAGTCTACAAAATTTTACAAATTTCTATGGAAGCGTTTTCGAGAAAATTTCGAGTGAAGTTTTAAGGTGTTAAAATACAACAAAAACAAAACAATTTTGAAATGTTATTAAAACTTATGTCCACAAGGCTTAATGAAATAATATTTTGGTCTTAAATGAATTTTATACCATCCAAATACCTTAGGTGAAAATCTCAAGGAAATCGCTCCGTTTGAATTTCGGAAATATTGGCTTGAATATGAACTGGCCTGGAGTTTTTTTTCACTTTTATATCAAAAATTGACCCTACACTTATTAAAATTGTCACGAATTAAAAAGCGATTGATGAATTTTTTTTAAAACGTAGTTCTCATGAAGATTAATTAATGTTTAATACAATCTCCAAGTTTCAAATTCATAGAAATATTCTAAGGCTGTCAATTTTTAGCGCCAACTCAGGAAAATATTGAGCTGATATTCGCGCTAGTGGCTTGTTGTTTCATTATGCATCTCCATTGTATCAAATCGCCGTGGAATTGTAGCTTTCAGTACATCATGAATTCATGTAACACTTAAAACAAAGCAATGAAGTGTTTATGAATTAATTATGTACTAAAATTTACAATTGCATGGCGATTCGAGACAGTGGAGACGCATAATGAGAGCAACAAACCACTTTCGTGAAAATCAGCTCAATATATTCCTACGGTTGAGGATGTAAATTGACAGCCTTAGAACGTTTCAATGAATTTGAAACTTGGCAGTTGTATTGAATATTAATTAATCTTTATGAGGACTAAGTTTTAACAAAATTCATCAATCGCATTTAAATTCGTGACCATTTTAATAACTGTAGGGTCAATTTTTGATAAAAAACGCTAAATAACACTCCAGACCAGTTCATATTCAAGCCAACGTTTATAAAATTCAAATGGACGATTTCGCAGAGATTTTCACTCCAGGTATTTGGATGGTATAAAATTCATTTAAGACCAAAATATTATTTCATCAAGCCTTGTAGACATAAGTTTTAATAAAATTTCAAAATTGTTTTGTTTTTGTTGTATTTTAACACCTTAACCCTATTCGGCCTGGGGGTGGGGGAGGGCACAAAGTGTCCGCGCTAACTTTCAACATTCATAACTTTTTTAATATGTATTCAAACGCCATCAAAATTTATCTGGCAACAATTTCATTTGACAATTTTTTGATCACGTGACTTGATGTTTCCATGACAACAAGATTTTGACAGCCATGTTTTTTGAAATTTGCATATTTATACCTTTGAATGAAGAAAAACAATGTTTATTGGTATAACTTTTGTATTTTTACGTCATTTAGCGTTTATTTATTGGTTTTGATTAATTTTGCGTCAATTTGGACGGTTTTTAAGAGGTTAAAAAATTTCAGAAATCCAAGATGGCGGATCAAGATGGCGGCCGTATAACTAATTACCTAATAACTACGTCATATGACGTCATCGTCTCATTGTGCGGACCGCAGAGGAGACAGTTTTGGACGTACTATGTACCCTCTTGGTTTCATTGTCATAGCCTTAATGTTCTTGAAGTTACGTAGGGGTAACCCCAGGTTACCCCTTCCTGACCCCCCAGGCTCAGGAACTCAAAAAAAGCCCAGGCCGAATAGGGTTAAAACTTCACTCGCAATTTTCTCGAAAACGCTTCCATAGAAATTTGTAAAATTTTGTAGACCTTAGGACAAGTACGTCAAGTCGAAGATCCAGAGAGCGTTTTCCAAAATTATCTCTTGATGACAAGTAATTCGGTATTATGTAAAACAGGGAGTAACGTCAAAACGTTGCTATGGCAACTCCGATTTCCATAAAACTTACCTCATCTGAAACTTTAATCTTTCTCTAGTACAGCTGTGGCAATCGATTTTCCGTTGTATCGTTTGTGGTGGTACACAAGTTGCTCAAAGCTAAACGATATCGTCACTCAAAAACCCAGTCGAGCCACCTTAAGTCTGGCATTGTGTTAAAAATGGAGCCAAGCAATTGTCTGTTGAATGTTCCAAATTGAATCACTTGGTCCATACTTAACAAACGGTCAATTAAAAAGATATCTTGATAAATTAGTGTCGTGCACAATTCGATCTATTCTTGGTTTTCACGTGACGTCATTAAATTCTGAAATCAAAAATCGCTTAGCCTGCTTAACTTTGATTGTCACCACATGAAAGACATCCTTAAAGCGTATCTGTTCACAGATTTCCAGCTAGATAACTTCATTTGTGATGAAAATACATCATGTTGAACTTTCGAGATTTCCGCCCTACGTGACATCAAGATGGCGGCGTGACAAAGTTGTCAAGCTCGAAAAAAGGTCTTTTCTGGAAATTTTTTGCCGTTTAAACAGTTTAAGTATTGAGAGAGATGTTTATGGAAATATATACTAGCTTCGTAAAGAAAGGCCAATCCCCTTTATAGCAAAAGTGAGTGCCAGATGTTTTCCCCGTTTTACAGCCGCCATGTTGGTGCCCATATGACTGGGCACCAACATGGCGTCTCCATACTAAGCTCTATAAATTTGCGTAAAATGTTTCGGCGTATAACTCAGGAACGGTAAATCGCACAGACCTGAAATTTGGATATATTGTTTATTTATTAACATTTTACAACATGTGAATTTATCAGCTTTTTTCATCGGATGGTTTTGGATTTATTTTTTGACGGCGTGACAGTGAAAACCAGCAATTGCTAGAATGGAAATGGAGACGTCCAATACAGTAGACAATATTCGTATTCTCGGTATCTAACTGGAACTAGCTTACAGTCGAGGCTTATGCGGGGGAATGTCATTAAAAATATTGTATGTGAAAAGATTCCCCCGCATGAGCCTCGACTGCACGCTAGTTCCAGTTCGATACCGTGAATACGAATATTGTCTATTTTATTTTACCAGGAACAAATTGGCTTTTCAAAATTCTTTCAGCTAATTAAGAAGGCACATTTTATTCAGTTACTGTATTTTATCCACAATTCGTGAATTTTTTTTAATAATTTTTCAATTTAACCAAAGTCTTGCATTGTGTTTTGTCCAACATGGCGCACAGTTTTGAAAATGTTTGCGAGATTGTTCTGGATTGAGCAAGTGAAAGCCTCGAAAAATGTTTAGCAGGAGCTGTTTACGAGCAAGAAAAAGAAGAAACCAAGACGAAAAGTATTCTTGGCGACTTAAATACCTAAACTGGATCAAATCTTCGAACAGTCGAGCGCTACGAGGCAAGTTCATAATTTTAAGCTTTTTACTTTTCTGTTCATTGTATAAAACAAATAGAATCCATTTGGCCGTGTGTCTGTTCAGTTATAGATCACAGAAGACGTCACAATTCGTGAGTTTTTTTCAAAAAGAAAAAACATTTCAGTTAATTTAGAAGGGCAAATTTTTTTTTAATAATTTTTCAATTTAATCAAAGTTACGAGCAAAGCTGTTTACGAGCAAGAAAAACAAGAAACCAAGACGAAAAGTATTCTTGGCGACTTAAATACCTAAACTGGAACAAATCTTCGAACAGTCGAGCGCTACGAGGCAAGTTCATAATTTTAAGCTTTTTACTTTTCTGTTCATTGTATAAAACAAATAGACTCCATTTGGCCGTGTGTCTGTTCAGTTATAGATCACAGAAGACGTCAAAATGTGGTAAGAACATGAGTGACACGCTCGCCTGCGGCTCGTGCGCCACTTTTTTGTTCTTACCACATTTTGAGATCTGTGATCTATAACTGAACAGAAACACGGCCAAATGGAATCTATTGTTAGTTCTAAATAGACGGGTTCACGTTCGTAGTTGCATCATGGGTAATCAGGGCAAGATGGCGGGAAATTCGAAGATTTGTATTGGAATTCAAAGTCATCTAATTTTTCCTGAATTCATATATTTGACACCTTCTCTTTGAAAAGTGTAACTTATGAATTTAAGGGCACAATAAGCCGAATCTGGAGTGCATAATAGTCCAAGATCGGTTTTTCGAAAACCTCAATATTCCCATACATTTTCTGTAATTTTGATACTGTCGAATAACAGAAAATGTATGGAGAAATCAAGGTTTTCTAAAAACTGATCACGGACTTTTTTGCACTCCAGATTCAGTGTATTGTTTCTTTGAATTCGTAAGTTACACTTTTCAAAGAGAAAGTGTCAAATATGTGAATTCAGGAAGAATTAATTTAGCTGGCTTTGAATTCCAATACAAACCTTTGAATTTCCCACCATCTTGCCCTTATTACCCATGATGCAACTATGAGCGTGAACCCGTCTACTGAATCACTTGCTTCAAGCTTAGCCAATTTAAAAAAAGGTTTTGATAAATTGGGGTCGTGCACAACTGGATCTATCGATAAAATGAAAATGGACACGTCCAATTTTTTTTCCTTTGGCAAATTAGCTGTTATACAGTAACTTTCCTTTTCAAAATCATGTATTTCAGTCAATTAAAAGACAAATTTTATTCAATTATTTTTTTAAATTTAACCAAAGTCTCGCATTGCGTTAAAAAAGGAATCAATTGGGAATACATATTTAAAGACACTTGTAGCCTGTCAGTGCCTCTTTACGATTACTCACACGTTCTCCTTCATCAACTGATTGACAAGAGAACAAAGGCCTTTCCATTTCCGTTCTTTCTTTTTCACTTGCTTTTTTTTTATCCACGGAAAATTATTCTCAGTCGCCAATGATAAAAAGTTATTAGGTAGCTTTTACCTGAGATCGAGTGCCTATGTTCTCTTGTCGATCGTACGTATATTTAGGAGCTTAGTTTATAAAGCCCTGATGTCTGGTTTTAAGGGAAGCCGCTATTTTCGATGATCAATATAGACCTTGTAAATGGTTTAAACCCAAGAGTATCACTGTACAGTTTGTCGAGTTTGATCGTCCGGGTTAGTGTAGTTCTGAAAAGAACTGTTGTTGTTGTTGACAATGACTGACGTGTCGACAACCTGAGCGGAAGTCATCTTCAGAGCCATGTGAATTGTAAAGTACTCACGCTTTACGACAACTACTAACAAATGTTACAGACAAGGGGCAGTATACAAGATCAAATACTGCGACTGCCAGAACACAGATGACACTATTCACAGAATTGACTGAGGAATTCCTACAACTGATGACTCACTCTAGAAAGTCGGTTTACTAACTTAGAACAAACGCCACAGAACTTTTGCCAACAGCTACCTGCGACTTTTCAACAGAACAGACAAACAATACACTATTAATACACAGATCGAAACGCACCAATCACTGGCTTGAGTCTCGACAGCCAATAACATCATGGCAAAACTGATTAAGATGACTTCCGCTCAGGTTGTCGAAACGTCATTATTGTCAACAACAACAGTTTTTTTTTTTCAGAACTACAATATAGACCTGCAATGCAGACGAAAGGAAAAAAAACAAAAGCTATCCTTTGAGGAAGAACAACAGATAATGTTTCGAAGTCAACTGCATAACCACTGCAAACAAATCATGGACAGTTTAGTTAACCTTTTTTACTTGGTTGCTCAATTTAAATTTATCAGAAAACAATGTTACGGGTTTTTAAATATCGTTTACCCTTCAAAGTCAATTTTCAAACCATCTTTGCAGGATTTTTTTTTTTTCTTTTCAAAATAAAATGGAGACTCTCAAAACAACTGGTACATCTTTTTCTGTGATCTCAATTTGTGAATTGTTTGTTTGAACAAGCTCGACCACTAAAATACAGAGCAAAATATTAATTCAGTCTAACAGTTTCTTGGAAAGAATAACGTGGCGTTAACTTAAATGAGATTGCACATTATTTTTTTTTTATTCTATAGGAAAATTTTCTGTTGTTTTGATGCTGCCGGATATTTTATTGAATATCACTTACTCAATTAGGACTAATTATCATTATCATCGTCATCGTCTGTATGACGCTTTGATGAAGGTTTGTTTCTTTAATAAATTTCAATGAACAAAGAGAAACGCGTTTAGGGTTAAAGTTAAAACCAGACATTGGGTATTATAAATGGGCTCTCTTAGATTTAGTTTTTAAGTGGAGGAAAAGACGTTTTCCTGTTGGCATTCGATGTAGCACAGAATGAAATAGTTTAGTTTGATTTTGATAAATTGGTCTCGTGCACAACAATTAAGATCTCTAGGAAGAAAATGAAGCCAAGCAATTGTCTGTTAAATGTTCTAAACTATATGGCTTGCTCTAAACCTAGCAAATTTTTATTATTTTGATCAGTTTGCTAATCCTTATAAGAAAATGGAGCCGAAAAATTGTTTGTTAAATATTCCAAATTATTTTACTTGCTCCAAACTTAGCAAACAGTAATTTTAAAAACACAGTTTAATAAATTGGGCTCGTGCACAATTCAATCTATCGCTAGAATGAAAACAGAGGCATGCAATTACCTGATGAATGTTCTAAATTATTTCACTTGCTCCAAACTTAGCAAAAGATCACTTTTTCTGTGCTACAAAGGAAACTGGCCAACAGTTAAATATCTTGTTATTAAAAGCAACATGGCAAGCTATGGAAAATCTAAAAATGCCCCAGTATCGAATGAAATCGGAAAGAATAATTACTTATTAAATAAACAATAAGATAATTTAATCTTAAATTTTCGTTATCCAAAACGTTTTCACAAAATTTTAATAGCTTGCCATGTTTCTTCTAATATCCTTCATGTATTCACCGGCGACAGAAATATTAGTCCAAACATACTTGTTCTTGTTAATGCTGTCTTCGTAAGAATTGATACGGCATAAGCATAGCCACAAGGAAAAAAACTTGGTCATTTTTCTTGTGATTATGTTTATTTCGCATTAATTCCTAATGAAGACAACATGAGAAGAACAGGTATGTTTCTTTTTCTTATGTTTGTGCAAACCAGCGTTAAATTATTTTGCACGAGATGTTGTATACTTTTTTGGGTTTAAATTTTAAGTTGTACTCCTTGAAAACTTTTTTGATCAAAAAATTTTCAAGGAGTGCTCCGTTAATTTTTTTGCCAAAATTGTTACCAGGGGAAACGCTGTGCAAATTTGTTCAAATTTTCCCGCCAAAAGACTTAGTATATATAGGAAGAGAAATTTTGTCACACCTTTTAATTAAGTAATTAAGTTATTGTAAAATAAGAGAGAATACAATAAAACTGAAAGAAATATTTTATTGTTGACTTGTAATTATTTATTAAATACAATACTGAAATCAAAAAGTAGCTTTTAAAAAAACGGGGTGTATGATTTTTAATTAAGCTATTGTACAATATAAAATAAAGAATACAATACTGCTGAATATTTTTTTAAAAAAACGGCGCATGCGTATTTTGGGCGCCCGTATGTCTTTTGGCGGGAAAATTTTAGAAATTTGAACAGCGTTTACCATGTAAAACAAAATAAGCAATTAACAAGGAAATAATAATTTTCAGCGCTTTCTGAAAATCAGTAAATTGTACTGAATAGTTAAAGATTTTTTCCAAAAGCAAAAAGGTCTAGTTACTTTCTCAGCCATTAATTATTTGTTTCTGTTCTTGAGAACCTTGTACATAGCAAGTTTTCACGGTACAAGTTGTTTATAAAATCATAATAGATATGAACTGTATAGCGCCAATTGTATCAAATGAATTTAAAAAAGTTATAAAAGCGCTTTTGAAACTAAATGTTCAGACGTTTCGGGACTTCCGCCCCTTCCTCAGTGAATAGCCCTGAGGTTTAAGGTGAAGTTTAAGTTGCCTATGACTGCTAAAATAATTTTCCGTGGAGTTTTAACTTTTAAAACAATCGTAAATCGCCCTACGATTTTGGCACTTTGCTTTAAAAATGCAGCATATAAAAGTCCGTTGTAAGCAAAATTTGTACCGTGAAAATTGCCTTAAGTACTGATACAATGCAACACAGATATAACAAACGTACTTGAACGCAAAATGTAGATAGTTTATCTGCAGAAAGTCATTGAAAACCAAAAATCCCAACAGTGAAAGCTGATCAAACGTACGTGAGACAGAAATGAATTGACCCCCAATCAACATGAAAATATTTATTGACAAAGGGCTGCAATAACGGGGAGTTGTTTTGACTGTTAAGTCCTTGACAACGGCCAAGTATTTACGCTGAGAAATCTTGTTTAATATTTACGAAGCGTGAAAACTCGAAACAGTTCCAAGCCTTGACAGTAGAGCGAAATTGATTATTCTCGCAGTAATTGAGCGCTGGCAACGTGTAATTAAGCTAGTAAACTTCATTGCTCTGCGGCATTGACTCTTTCCCACATAGAATATCTTTGATTTCACATGACGTCATAAAAATTCAAAAATCTAAAGTATACGTCCTACTAAGCTGTTTCTAACATGGTATGTAGATACCAGTGTTACAATCTTTCACAAAAAATTTCAGGTTTTAACGATGTTTTGCTTCCGATTTATAAAGGTTTAAAATGTGTCACGCAATTCGTCACGCTATTTCAGATAAGTCGTGAAAATAAACAAAATTGAATCAGCTGAAAGTTATTGTTTGCATTATAAGTGCTTATAAGTGCTTATAAGCCGAGTTAATGGAGCTTATAGCAAATACAATACTTTTTGATTTGTGGCCGCCATGTTTGTGCCCCTTATAGTCCTTTTGCCTATAACTCTTGAACGAAATGCTTTTGCGCTTCAAAATTTGGCCAAGATGTGTATTTTTAAACTCTCTACGATTCCATTAACATATTAGAATCGAAATCTATTGTTTAATGCTTCTGAATTTTGATACTGGACGTAAGTGAAAACCAAGAATAGGAAGAGCTGATGGTTCATAATTATATTTCATAATAAAAATTATAAACATAACGAAAATCCATTTGCGTCAAATAAATTTTAGGAAATGTTCGTGCTTAACCAATCAGAATAGCAAAAGACAATAGCTAATAATTTTGCTTCTTTGATGAAGTTCCCCAAATACAATATCTTTTAAAACTTGCATGTTGTGCGATTGGGTCTCGAATTACTTGAAACCTTAAAAAAATAGACTAAATGCACCTTGCACCTTGAACCTTAACTTTTTAGAAGTTGTCGAGTCTTGGCCAATTAGATCACTAGTTGTAACAATGAAAAAAGTTGACATTCCATCGTGCATTGCCGTTCAGCGCTATCCTTTTTAAGCGGATCACTACTTAAGCAGTTGAAAAAAAAGAAAAAGAAAAAAAAGAATTCAGGCTTCAACTTGGCACCTTAAGAGCTCCTGCCCGTAAATATCAAGAATCCGGCGACAAAACCGAAATTTCATAATTCATTTTATTTCACCTAAAAGACCGCCTGGGTGAACTGTTTTCAAAAATCTCATTTGAAAGTTCCACCGCTTTTTTGTTTTTGCGAAAAATAAAAAAGTTCAAGATACGGCTAGAAGGTCGCTTGACCCCCCGGAAAAACGATGAAAAATCGTGCAACTTCAGCAAGTCCGTACGCAACAACGAAAAGCTTTCCCGGTTTACCATTTCCTGACTTAGTAAACAATCATTTAATCTTCCCTAAAATGTAAAATACATGTAATTTTTTTAATTTTAAGTCTGCTTATTGACCCGTCGAAAATTATGAACTTCGGGTTTTCTTGCTCGAGGTAAAAATTGGGTCATCTTCGGAGGCCTATAAAAATCCTAGTACATAAATTTCTGTACAATACTGTTAGTCAAATTGAAGCTTAATCCTTCTAGTTCACTGTCTTAAGTTGTCTTTTTTGGCCCACTAAAAGCGACGCGGCGACAATAAAAAATGTTCAGGGTATTTTCAACAAATTCCAACGCGGCCTGCTGAACGGCTGTCACGCAAGAAAATATCGTTTGAATATAACACCTAGTACATGTCTTTCTGAATAAAACGACACGTCAAGTCTGAGCTTTATCTTTGTAGTACAAAGTCTCAAAATGTCTTTTTTGGCCCGCGAAAAGTGACGTGTCCAGAGCAAAAAACATCGAGGCTATTTTCACCAATTCCGTATGTGTCTTCGCTAAATGGCTGTCACGTAAAAGACATCAAACTCTCATAAAAAAAAATGGTTCGAAATCACGTTATTCATAAACTTGCTCAGAAATCGGACAATCTCCTTTTCCTTACAACTATTATTTCCAGAGCGTGTGTTTGGTTGTTTCTGGTAGCATTTCATCATCTTAAAATCGCACAATATTGCACAAACAAGAAGCTCCGACTACGATAAACAACCGATAAAAAGCACCGTTCAACCGCCGATCAAGCAGCAAGCTAAATACCTAATAACAACTTCAAAACGCCTTACCTGACACCGTTGCTCTCTTGTTCTTCTAAGGATCCTATACCTGTAGTTTCCGAACGGGATATTTAATAATAACTCTCTTTTTTAGCATTTCCTGCAAATACATGATGTTTTACGTGCTGTGACATCGCATCGATAAATAGCATAAATCAAGCAATGAAATTTGATGCACCTAAAAAGATAGCGTGACGCAGAGATTGTCACCGCTTAAAATAGCCTCGCCGTCATATTGAGCACTGATTTGCGGCCCACAAATATACCAAATACCTCAATTTCCTGGTCAGATTTTCGATAGTTCGTAAAAGCGACGTCAGTTAGTCTTCCAAGTTATGCTATTTCTCCATGTTACAGTAAATGGCATCTTGAGCTATTCGTTTCTACTGAAAGAGGACTCTGCATCGTGCGGATTAAACTGGAAAAACCTTGAGGATTTCCAGCGTGTTTCCCTTGGATATTGCAACAAGGATGTGTCGTCTCATCTGTACTCCTGTAAGAGTACAAGAGTTGGACGTCAGAGTTGAAAACGAATTTCATTTGCTACTCGCAAGGGTAGGTACTGTTACTGTGTCAACGGCATCGAGAGACTGATACAGGGCCGGTTTGCTGGAGGAGTAGAAAGGTCCGATGTTCTGTACTGAGATAACAGGACGTAAGTCTTCGTCTGCCAAAGTCGACTTTCGTCTCAGGAGTAACTGACGGAACCTCTCTTCAAATTATCCGCTCTTCAAGCCGAAATTCTGAAATTCTGAAATTCTGCAGTGCGCAAATCACTTCAAGGGTTCGATTATATTGCTGCCGAGGGTACAAGGGCATTTGACACCTTATCTGAGCTTCAGTAATCAAATAGCTACTACTGGAGAAAGGGGCGCAGTTTTACAAGACGCTCTCTAGGCCGGAAAGCTGTACCTTAAATGCGACTAAAAGGTAATACAAATGTAGGTAGTTATGGTGCGATTCCAACGTTATGACTGAAACAAATATAAAAGACCTTGCTAAAGCAATATGACATGACATACCTGCCCTTGCGAGTAGCAAATGAAATTTGTTTTCAACTCCGACGTCCACCACTTTACAAGATTTCAGATGGGACGACACCCCACCCCCGGGGGGGGGGGGGGGGGGGGGTACTTGGGTCAACTTTTGCTGGGTATGTGCCGCTGGCCTCTCAGAGCCCCTACCCTATTATAGTCTATTCTGTGGCCAATTAAAGACCCCATCTTAGTCACGCTTGAGTAAATGTACAGCACGTAAAACATCATGTATTTGCGGGAAATGCTAAAAGAGAGAGTTATTTATTAAATATTCCGCTCGGAAACTATACGTATAGGATCCTTAGAAGAACAAGAGAGCAATGGTGTCAGGTGAGGCGTTTTAAAGTTGTTATTTAATAGGTATTTAGGTTGCTGCTTGATCGGCGGTTGAACGGTGCTTTCTATCGGGCGTTTATCGTAGTCGGAGCTTCTTGTTTATGCAACATTGTGCGATTTTAAGATCATGAAATGTTACCAGAAATAACCAAACATAAGCTCTGGAAATAATCGTTGTAAGGAAAAGGAGATTGTCCGATTTCTGACCAAGTTTATGAATAACGTGATGTCGAACCGTTGTTTTATGAGAGTTTGCTGTCTTTTGCGTGACAGCCGTATAGCGAAGACACATACGGAATTGGTGAAAATAGCCTCGATGTTTTTTGCTCTGGACACGTCACTTTTTGCGGGCCAAAAAAGACATTTTGAGACATTGAACTACAAAAATAAAGCTCAGACCTGATGTGTCGTTTTATTCAAAAAGACATGTACTAGGAGTTATATTCAAACGACATTTTTTTACGTGACAGCCAGCCGTTCAGCAGGCCGCGTTGGAATTTGTTGAAAATACTCTGAACATTTTTTATTGTCGCCGCGTCGCTTTAAGCGGGCCAAAAAAGACAACTTAAGACAGTGAACTAGAAGGATTAAGCTTCAACTTGACTAACAGTATTGTACAGAAATTTATGTACTAGGATTTTTATAGGCCTCCGAAGTTGACCCAAATTTTACCTCGAGCAAGAACACCAGAAGGTCATAATTTTCGACGGGTCAATAAGCAGACTTAAAATTAAAAAAATTACTTGTATTTTACATTTTTGGGAAGATTAAAGGATTTTTTACTAAGTCAGGAAATGGCAAACCGGGAAAGCTTTTCGTTGTTGCGTACGGACTTGCTGAAGTTGCACGATTTTTCATCGTTTTTCCGGGGGGTCAAGCGACCGTCTAGCCGTATCTTAAACTTTTTTATTTTTCGCAAAACAAAAAAAGTGGTGGAACTTTCAAATGAGATTTTTGAAAATAGTTCACCCAGGCGGTCTTTCAGGTGAAATAAAATGAATTGTGAAATTTCGGTTCTGTCGCCGGATTCTTGATATTTACGGGCAGGAGCTCTTAATAGACGATATTCGTATTCTCGGTATTGAACTGGAACTAGCTTGCAGTCGAGGCTAATGCGGGGGAATATCATTAAAAATATTTGCCCGCATGAGCCTCGACTGCAAGCTAGTTTCAGTTCAATACCGAGAATACGAACATCGTCTATTGACGAATATTTGCTGACGTCATTGTTTAAATTTTATTTTATTTTATTTTATTTTATTTTATTTTATTTGCATACGAATTTACGTTAGGAGGGCACCGTGCTAAATATGGATTGACTTTAGTTAGTGACCTATGCAATTTTAAGCTCTTTGCATGTAATGTTTAACAAAATATCAGCCATCAGCCATCAGCCATCAGCCATCAGCCTTTAAAAACTGCAAAATTGTTGGGTAACAAAAGCGCTAATGAGCCATACATTCTTTGTAGAAAGTTAGAGATTTTAAACAGCATACGTGCACGAAGAGTATCTAGTCATATCGCGCTCAAATTTCCAGGGAAAGCTAATTGTGTTATACCCTTTCAACATTCGTTGTTGATCTTTTTGTAGCTCGACGGACATATGCCAATGAGGCAATAATTGTAAACAACGATTCACCTATCAATAACACATAAGAAAAAAAACTGAATAGCTCACAGTACGTCATTGTGATTATTCTTATCGATTTTCACTACGAGTTCATTTAAAATTCTTGTTGAAAACTGACATTCAAAAGTAAAAAATTGGAACTAAAAAATGAACTACTATTTCCAATGCGTAATCTATTTATAGCCTTAAACCTCTTACTGTAAACATAACCCGGCCTTCTTATTTAACACTGGGAAATGGCAAGCAAAATCTCTTGGAAACGGACTGCTTTTTAATTTCAAAACCCTGGTGATTGAGAACTCTCAAACAGAAAAAATGGCCTTAATTATTAATGACTTGATGACTTCAACTTTTTAGGTAAAAAACGAAACTGACAAATGAACTACAATTACCAAAAAAAATCAATGGATTCGTAGCCTTAAAGTTAAACCCCTAACTGAAAACTTGACAAACAACCATTACCAAGGTTCAAAGAAAATATGCCTAAAGGTGTGCAGACACGAGGGGTCATGTCGCAGGGACATGTCGCAGCGACAAAAATTTGTGTAGTACACACTGAGAGTCATGTAACAGGGACAAGTAGCGGGGATATGTAGCAGGGACAAAATCATAGCGTTTGCACACACATGAAAATGTTGCGGTTACATATCTCAGGGACATGTTGAAGCAACTCGTCCACTCGTGTGAACTGATACTATCATAATTGTGCAACACCAATTTTGGGGACATTTTGTCCCCGCGACGTGTCCCAAGAAGTTCAACAAGTTGAACTCCGTGCGACATGTCGCGGAGACAAAATGTTCCCAAAATCGGTGTTGCACAATTGGGAGTATCAGTTCACACGAGGGGACGTGTTGCTGCAACATGTCCCCGAGACATGTCCCCGCAATATTTTCATGCATGTGCAAGCGCTATGAATTTGTCCCTGCTACATGTCCGTCAGTGTGTACCACGCAAATTTCTGTAGAACACACTGAGGGACATGTAGCAGGGACGTGCAGCGGAGAAATGTAGCAGGGACAAAATCAGAGCGCTTGCACACATGTCCCTGAGACATGTCCCTGCAACATTTTCATGTGTGTGCAAGCGCTCTGGTTTTGTCCCTGCTACATTTCCCCGCTGCACGTCCCAGGACATGTCCCTCAATGTGTACTACAGAAATTTTTGTCGCTGCCACATCTCGCTGCGACATGTCCCTGATACATGACCTCTCGCCGGTGTCTGCCCACCTTAACAGAAAAGTGACTTGTGACAAGATCTAAACTAAAAACGAATACAGTTACCTTAATATTTCATACTGACAAACAAAATCTTATAAAAACAGAAAAATCTATAAGCAAAAACGGTAAACAGACAAAATGGCCTTAAATATCCACCGAGAAAGCGTTTCATCACATTAAAAGCTTTATTAAAAATTGAGGAAAACAAATTGAATAAAATTGAATAAAATTAAGAAACTATAACTGACAAACCACCGATAACTAACTGAAAACTGACGTTATAGTTTCACTGACGTTACAGTTTCATTGACGTTACAGTTTAGGGAATGGTCTTAATTATTTCGCAATAAAAAAATAGGATTTCTTTCAACGTTCAAACCTATAATCAAAACTCCTATTTTTGTCGCGCGCTAGTTGCATCTTCAAATCGCATGTGTAAACGGGCGGTGATTTCAGTGCGATTTGGGCGCGATTTGTCGCGCGATGTCGCAGAGGTTTCGAACATGTTCGAAACCTGATGCAACTTGGCGGCGATTTTTGGGAAATCACAGCAAATCAAAGCAAAAGTCGCACCAGAATCGCACAGGAAAATCGCCCGCGCTAGTTTACACTTGAGACAAAAGTTGCAATGGAGAGCGCGACAAAAATCGCATCAAAAATCGTATGTGTAAACGGGCCTTTAGCTTAACTTCCTTTGGAGACTGCAGTATCATTCATAAGAATGATACTGCACTTAAAAATCCTACTCCACGAGTCTTCACTCGAGAAAGATTTTTACTTGTGGGACCGGTTTGAGTCTCTGTGAGTTTTATCATTTAGCAATTTATAGAAGTCTCTCGAGCTAGCCTTACCGAAATTAATCTGTGCAGTATCATTCATAAGACCGTATCCCTACTGGAAAAGAAGCATTGGTAGTAAAGCGTTTGTAAAGGAATCAGACATTTTGACTTTGAATATTAGGTTGATATCAGTCATGCGTATTCCACAATCTTCTAGATCTTGATACAAGCTACATCTTTTTATTTTATATTTTTTTTAATTCTGCAGAGAAATTTGAAAGATTTCGCTTTCACAAAGTCCGCAAGATTTGATGCTGAATAGACAAGCTAGCTGTGATAGGCCCAAGGTTTAAAGTGTCATGACTCTTCCGAAAATTGTCAGGTCTCTTGTGCTCCATAAAGCTGATAACCATACACATTAATAGTAACAGAAAAAGGAATAATTATAACTGAAAACTAAAAATAACAGATAATATTTAAGCTGAAAAAAAAAACACAGACAACCTGGCCCTTTATGTTAATTGAACCCGAAAACAATTTGGGTAAATAAGCTAATAAAATGTCCTTTGATTTACTTGTAAGTCGATTCTTTACCTCAACGAACAATTGACAAACGCACAGAATCGCCTATAAACTTTTTAAAACTGAAAGATTGCTATATTGTCTAGAAATAGAAAGAAAAACTCGCCGTGAGAAATAATACCTGAAGAGACAAACAGGCCGAATTAACGTCTGAAAAAAGCGCGAAGTTCCACCAGGGCCGGGTTGTTCAAAGGTTGATTCCAGTTAAACAATTAATCAATGGATAATCAAAGTATTTTTGTCCTTTAGTTTCTTCTCTGACTTGTCTTTCCATTTAAGTAATGCTTCACATGAGAACTATAGTAAACTTCATTGTTCTGCGGCATTGGCTCTTTCCCACATGGAATATCTTTGATTTCAAGAATAGAGGAGGGGTTGATGGTTTATAATTATATTTCATTATAAAAATACAGAAAATGCATTTGCGTCAAATGTATTTTAGGAAATGTTCGTGCTTAACCAATCAGAATAGCCGAAGACAATAGCTACTAATTTTGCGATGATGTTGTGCGATTGGGTCTCAAAATACTTGAAACCTTGAAAAAAATAGACAAAATGCACCTTGAACCTTAACTTTTTAGCGGTTTTTGAGTCTAGCCCAATGAGATCACTAGTTGTAACAATGAAAAAAGTTGACATTCCATCGTGCATTGCCATTCAGCACTATCCTTCTTATGCGGATCATTACGTAACTTATAATAAGGTTTTGAAAACACTTCCAACAAAGAGAAAATCAATCCTCGGTTAAGTTTTAATCCGGGGTTAGCGTTAACCGGCTTTCGAACAACCGGGCCCAGATTGGCAATTTGGATTTCTTGACCGCCTGTCACGAAATGAAATAAGAATAGATCAACTGCAATCCGCTTCCATCTTTGAATCCAGCACTTTATTCCCAAACTAATTGTCTTCTTTTGCTCTATAGAATCTTTTTATCCAATTTAGTTGTATATTTGGTGGTATTTACCAATATAACATAGAAATAAGGAAAGAGAAATTACAACATTTGGGGAGTACATCGTCCCTTCAACTACCCTAATAACAGACAGACGGATAAAATAACCTACGGAGTTTATTGAGAAATCGTTTCTTAACCTTAGAAACCCCTTGTGAAAATTGCTCAATAAACCGAGAAAAAAGCATGGGGTTACCTAACTGAAAACTAACAAATACAACGGCAGATTAACCCACGATTTAAAAACTGGCCTGATTTTTTTCACTAAAAAAAGTGTTTTTGTAATCGTAGAGGCTAGCACCTTACTGTGAAGGAATAACTGAACGCTGCTCAATTATAAAAAATCAGAACAAAAAACAGGTGGCATTGTCTTTACGTTTAATATGTAGAAATTGTTTGAAACAGGTAAACCCTTAACGGACGCAAAACAGCCTATTTTCCACTACCGGAGAAGTCATTTAATTAATTTGAAACTTTTAAAATTAAAGTTAAAAACAAAAACATATACAAATGACATTTGATTTTCATTTAGAATAAATGCTTTAAAACTAACTGGTAAGCGGTCAAAACTAACACAAAAATATATATTACAACTCAGAAACAGACAAAGGCTTATAATTTTCACTAAGAAATTGCTGAAATTGCTTAAAATGCTTATTGGAAACAAAATTAATATGTAGACAAAATTAAACTTTCATTCTCAATCATGGATTACCTTAAATTGTAACTGCAAACTAACAAACAGCCAAAGTGGCCTACAACTTTTACTAAAAGTGTCAAAAGTGATATATACAAATTAAAGCAAAATGGGCTACATTTGTCACTGAGACGAAATTGTTTTGTTGTGTTAGCAACCCTGATTAATTCTGTGTCGAGAAAATGACCTTTCTGACTGAAAAACAGCGACAAAAGGCCTCCTATTTTCGCTGACGAATTGCTCTGTAACTAAGAGAACCAAAATGTGAACTAAAGACAATAGATGTGATGCAATATGTTAAATGAAAACGTGTGTATCAGCGTCAAAATGTTCAAAAGAGATGAATGACTGTCAAGTTTTACACTGATTGACTAGAAATTATTATAAATTGTCAACCTTAAAATCCTAGGTGATTGAAAAATTACAAACAAATAATATCGACTGGGCTGAAAACTAACAAATCCCCTGTCTTAACATTAAATTTTACTTTGAATGCCTAAATGTGGAAAATGTCTGTTTTGACCTGAACGTGTTTGCACTGTCAAGCTACGAAGTTACTGCACGCTTACGGGTGATGCTCGAAATACCAAGTCAAGTCTATTGTGTTGTTGTTCTGTCTTCTGTATCAAGTAGGTTCTTGGTTTGCACATGGCGTCATAAAAATTCAAAAATCTAAACTATACAATCTACAAAGCTGTTTCTTACACTGACAATATGTGAATACCAGTGATACAATCTTTCACAAAAATTTTACGGCTATTTCAGATAAGTCGCGGAAATAAACAAAATTGAACCGATTCAAAGTTATTTTTGTATTATAGATGCTTGATGCTTATATAAGCCGATTTAATGGATTTATAGTGAATTCAATCTTCTGTGATGAGATTTTTGGTGTAATTAAGACTTTAAAGTTTTTGCCAGCATGTTGGTTCAGCACTGAAGTGGTACACCAAGATGGCCGCTGCATACATTATTTACTAAAAATGTCTAATGCTCATTCGCTTATAACTCTTTAACGAAATGCTCTTGCGTTTCAAAACTTGGCCAACTGTAGTTTTAAACTTTGTACAATTCTATAAACATTATGGAATCAAAATCTATTCAGTTTTTATGCTTCCGAATTTTGATATGACAAAGTGCAAAGGAATGCAAACTGTGTAGCCTGCGCGCAGAAGGGAAGGATATACGAGACGTTTGCGCGCAGGCTAATATTATTGTCTTTCTATTGTGTTCTTTGCGAGGTAACTCGGGACTTGGTATATGACGCACTACTCGAATGTACGTTTCACATATATTTAGATAAAATACCAAAACTACAGTCATAGAAAATTTTCTGACATTTGTTCTGAAAATTAGTGTCTTCACCTACAATTTACTTGCAATTTACCTACAATTTACTCACAACACAAAATGAGCCTTCATTTCTTTGCAATATTGTGTAACCCGAATGCAACCTTAAAAACCTTGGTTAGTGGACACAAACAAACAACCGAACTTTAAAATAAAAACAGAAAAAAAGACGTTCCATTTTCACCGTCAAATGTTCAAAACAAGAAACAACCAAAATTTAAATTAAAAACATATGGTAAAACTCCTCAGTTTGAAAACTAACGAATGACTTCCCTGTTAAGGTGGCTCCCAACAGTTTCCAGCACTTTCCAAGACTTAGATTTTGATGGGTCATTAAAACCACTCTTTATCAGTTGATGCTACAATCATGATATCAAACGCCACCACCTTAAAGCCACCTTAGAGCCACCTTAAATTTTCGAAAATTTAAGGTGGCTCTGAACCCCACCTACAGAATTTTTTTAAACTTTGCCAAAAGTTGCATCTTATCCTACTGATCAAAATTCGACAATAAAAAATGGGGTTCACCGAGTCATTTTTGAGTTATTAACACTTAAGGTAAAATTAAGGGTGTTTTTAACACGTTATACTGTTGCTATAGTAACATATTGTGTCACAAAAATGATAACAACGTGTTCACCAATCATTGGGCATTCGTTTGATATCATGATTGTAGCATCAACTGATAAAGAGTGGTTATAATGACCCATCGAATTCTAAGTCTTGAAAAGTGCTGGAAACTGTTGGGAACCACCTTAAATGGTACAAGTGTGCCTCAACTTCATCATTCACTGGAAATTGACAAGCAGCCAAAAATTACAGACAAATGGCATTGTAGTTTAACTAATACCCCATTCACACCAACGCTTAAACATGTTTAAATGTTGTTTAGTTTAAAACAGGTTTAGAAAAATACCTTCTAACCTCCCGTAATATTTGGAGTGAAATATTTACTAAAAGAAACTTTATTGACTTTATTATCATTCCAGGTAGTTTGAGTCATATACATTTCAAAACGTTCAAGATAAATTGGCTAAAACGTATTTCAACTAAACAACATTTAAACATGTTTAACCGTTGGTGTGAATGGGGCATTAGTGGGAAATCAACTTCTCAAATAATTAAATGATACATGTACATTTATTTTTCAAACTTTACTCTCGCTTTCAATTCCTTCAGTGTTGATATGTAATATCTTACTGCATTCAAATGGCCAAACAATGAGATATTGTGGCAATGCTTTAACCGTAATCATTCATCAACCGTCATCATTCTAAAAGGCCAGACAATTTACCTACTATTTCTGCCGTTCAAGCTCTTCATAACAGGTTAATATTTCAAAGCAACATCTCTTCGTACAAAAAGTTACTCATGTAACTGTATCAGACGAACTTAATGAACAAGTGATAACAGTGGCTCTCTCTATTCGTCGCTAAAGTCTGATAAAAACTCAAAAAAAGTCTGATGAAAACTCTAATCAGGAAAAATTAATAGAAAATGACGACAAAAATTACATGTATATGACAAACATGTCCTTCAATTTTTAACAAAAAAATTGTTTTGATTACTGCAAGTTTTGGTCCCTAGCTAGTATGACATAAATCAGACAAAATGGCCGAGACATTTTTTCTAACACATACAAAATGGTCAATGATATTCATGATATTCCCTTATTGAAAACAGAAAAATAAACCCTTGTACTATATTTCCTCTGAGAAATCGTTTTGTAACCTAAAAACCCTTAATTAAAATTGACAAACCATGTTTAATTGCATGCCCTACCGGCTTTTACTGAGAAGTCGTTTTAAAACATTAAAATCCATTCTTCACCGAAAATTGACATGTTAAATGTTAATTAAAAACTTAACACGGAGTACGATTTTCCCGAATAAATTGGTCCATAAATGATTTTCTTATTTGCTTTTTTACGTTTGGCGAAAACAGTATTACATCAATAAGAAAAATAGGTCCACAACATATACATGTGTTACCCGAAGATTATGCATGTTTATTTATTAGGCAATAGACAATATTCGTATTCACGGTATTGAACTGGAACTAGCGTGCAGTCGAGGCTTATGCGGGGGAATCTTTTCACATGCAAATATTTTTAATGATATTCCCCCGCATTAGCCTCGACTGTAAGCTAGTTCCAGTTCAATACCGAGAATACGAATATTGTCTATTCTCAAGCATGACGCATTCTTTTGTCGTTTTTATTTTTTACAGCCATAGGTATACTTGAGAGCAGTAAATGGCCTGATATTTCCACTTGAAAAATGAATCTTATCTGCTCCTACTTACTCTTAATAGACCACTTTCATAATGGCGGCCGATTTATTTATTCTTTTATATGTATGTTAATTAGCCTCACTGGCCTCGGTAACATGTGCAAAATTCAAAAGAATTTTTACTCTAAAATGAGGCCAGTAAGGCTAATTAACATACATATAAAAGAATAAATAAATCGGCCACCATTATGAAAGTGGTCTATTGATGAAAACCGTAAAACAACTTTTAGCCAATTCGCCTTGATTTGAACGTCCTTGCTGACGGCATACTATATACAGCTATTTAGCAAATTTCCACCGGTTTTCCGTGGTGTGGACTCTTATTTACCACGATTTACGTCAGCACATGGTCAAAATGTTGTGGACTCACGAGGCGCAGCCGAGTGAGTCAGCAACAAATTTTGACCATGTGATGACGTAAATCGTGGTAAATAAGAGTCCACACCACGGAAAACCGGTGGTAATCTGTTTTTAGCACAATATTTAGAAAAAAATACAAGGAAAAATAGAAGTTTCGTTACAAAACGTGATGCATTGCGCGAGCAAACGTTGTCTATAACTTGCATTGCGTGATGTTAGCGTCAGCACCGTTGTCTGTACTCTCATTTACCACCCGCATCGACCAATCATATTGTGAGATTACCGGCAATTGTGGTAAAAATATAAATAGGGGCCGCCATTGTACGACGGTCAAATGTTATAACACTGAGGATTTCTGATTTTGCTCTAACATTATTCCTTAAAGTTGAAATTGTCTAACTGTTCCCTGGATATTTATATGTTCTTTTTTTTTCTGTTAACGATAGATTTAGCAAATTTCCACCGGTTTTCCGTGGTGTGGACTCTTATTTACCACGAATTATGTCATCACATGGTCAAAATGTTGTGGACTCACGAGGCGCAGCCGAGTGAGTCAGCAACAAATTTTGACCATGTGATGACGTAAATCGTGGTAAATAAGGGTCCACACCACGGAAA
The DNA here is from genome assembly GCA_024195265.1 of Dendrophyllia cribrosa. NCBI lineage: Eukaryota > Metazoa > Cnidaria > Anthozoa > Scleractinia > Dendrophylliidae > Dendrophyllia > Dendrophyllia cribrosa. The sequence continues at coordinate 17,561,371 of JAJLRJ010000009.1, forward strand.
ACCGGTGGAAATCTGTTTTTTACCACAATATTTAGAAAAATATACAAGGAAAAATCGAAGTTTCGTTACAAAACGTGATGCATTGCGCGAGCAAGCGTTGTCTATAACTTGCATTGCGTGATGTTAGCGTCAGCACCGTTGTCTGGACTCTCATTTACCACTCACGTCGACCATTTAGATTGCGAGTTTAGCGGCAATTGTGATAAAAAACTATATGGATGAAACATAAAGGTTATTCGATTTTGAGGTTTTAATCTTTTTGTGCTATCATATAATCAGTTGGTACTTGAAGTTGTTCGTTAAACCGCGCGGCAAAGTTTGTAATATTTGTGTTGCACTGTATCTCGACTAAACTAAAAAAACTATTTTCGAATTTGGCGGCGATAAAAAAAATTGAAAAGAAGATAATCTTTGAGCTGCGCTTAAACGGTACAACTAGTTTCTCTACCTCTTTCTTTGTTTAAGTTGGTTGTCCTTCTTTCTTCCTTGCTTGATTCTTACATTTATAGATTTTCTTGTATCCTGCATAGAAATAAAACAAAAATATATTAATAAATGCCGCCACTTTTTAGATATCAAAAAGGTAGACACGATTTTTTTTAATAACCGAGGTTTATAACTAAAGTAAATTGGCCAACGTAAAAAGAGTCAAAAGCTGACGCTTCACGAATGGAATGGAATGCGAATGACAAAGAGCTGGCGCTCGAAACGTCACCTTTTGAATCTCCTTCCGGTGGCTAATTTACCTTGACCCAGTTTTCGTTCTTTTTCTTTAATCCACCACTACAGAAGTTATGGAAGCTGTCTATTAAAGCTTATCAATCAACTCACCTCTTTCAAGATTATCATGTCAAAGTTGATGGAAGCTCTGGTATAATTTCGCATTTCTGTGTTTAACCTAAAAAAAGAAAACTATCATGTTAAGTATACGTTTTCACTTGGTAATGTGTCCTTCTAACTAAAGAATCGTAGGCCGGAAGTTAAACGGGACTGAAGCCTTCCACCCTTCCTGGTCCAAATTTCTTTCGAGGGAGATTTGTTGTCTTGATCTCATAACACTGACATTCACTGGGACAAAAGATATGGTCTTTTTTACCCGTTTAATTTTTCAAAACTATGATTAGTCTCTCTTATTTCTTCCAAGGATAGTCGCGAGGGCAAAACAATCGAGCAAATCACGAGTACTCGTTGTAAGCGATTCTAGTTTGAAATTTGTCGTCTATATTTTTCCGCAGGGAAAGTCGCGAGTAAAACATTCGCGACAGGTGATTTTTTTGTGTTCTCGGGTGTTTTGCTCTCTCGACTATCCCCGAGAATCATAATGAAACTATTCGTTGTCATTTTTAGGCACAAACCCAAAAGACCAACATCTAATCGTGTAATCCTTTTCCAAATCTCACCTCCTGAAACAATTCATGATGTTGATGGTGTCTGCCACATTCTTCCATTCCGCGTCTGTCTGACATTTACCTGGAGAGAGATGAATTATTATTATCATTATGTCGATAATAAGCGCTCTTACGATTATGCTTTTAGTCGTCCCACTGAGACTAAGCCCTAGGCGACATAAAAGACGGCGCTTATGATTAAGATCGTAATGTCGCTAGTGGTTACCAAGCTAACTGCCGCTTCTTTCTCCTTCCTTGTCCGTGCCATACAAGAAGAAGTGGTGGATCTAGGGGAGCCCCCCCCCCCCCCCCTCCTCCCCCCCCCTCTTATCTTGCAAAACAATAAGACCGAAAGTGCCGAAAATTGTTTTCAGTCTCTAGCATTTTCAATCCGTAATACCCACCCCCGCCCCCTCCTTCCCGCTTTTGCTGTTTCATAATAAAAAGTAAACTCGCTAAAGAAGAAAAGTAAATAGAAAAGCGGTTATTCTTATAACCCTATTCAGCCTGGGCTTTTTTTGGGTTTCTGAGCCTGGACATTGTGCCCCCCCTCGTAACTTCAAGAATATTACGGCTATGACAATGAAACCTAGAGGGTATATAGTACGTCCAAAACTGTCTCCTTTGCGGTCCGCACAATGAACGATGACGTCATATGACGTAATTATTAGGTAATTAGTTATACGGCCGCCATCTTGGATCCGCCATCTTGGATTTCTGAATTTTTTTAAAACCTCTTAAAAACCGTCCGAATTCACTCAAAATTAATCAAAACCAATAAATAAACGCTAAATTACGTAAAAATATAAAAGTTATAGCAATAGACATTGTTTTTTCTTCTCTCAAAGGTATAAATATGCAAATTTCAAAAACATGGCTGTCAAAATCTTGTTGCCATGGAAACATCACGTCACGTGATCAAAAAATTGTCACATAAAATTGTTGCCAGATAAATTTTAAGAAAAGTCACAAAGTTTGGTGGCGTTTGAATACATATTAAAGAAGTTATGATTGTTGAAAGTTAGCGCGGGCACTTTGTGCCCCCCCCCGCCCAGGCCGAATAGGGTTAATAAAAACGTACCTTATGAATCTTGTGCGTGAAGACTGATCACCAGGTGAAAGACCATATATATAGTCTTGGTTGTTCAGAACTCGCTATTCCTCAACCAAACTTGCGAGGACACCTAAATGAACGGCGCAAAGGGGATTAATTGTAGGCATTAAAATGCAAGAAAAAAGAACGCTGGTGCTGTCCTAGTGAGCTAAAACCACCAAAAAATGGTGATGCCGCAGCTCTTGGAAGGTCTTACACCATTGGCTGGCCACCCTTAGAGATAACAATAGGATAAACAACACAACAATGGACCCTAACCCTAAAAACAATAGCAGCTGTGTTTTACAAGGCCAATGAAAATAGAGAAGAGAAATTGTAGAAGAGCTGCGACCCTACCGCAAAAAATTGAAGTAAAATTATAATTAGCAAACTGCGATTTATTTTTCCATACTTTACAGCAGCAACACATCAGATACTGCGTACCGCGAAACTGATAAAATTGTTGTATATCGCGTCAGTCTGTGTGTATCCCACTGCACACACGTACGATTATTTAAGAGGCAATTGTTAAATATGGCTGAAATTTTAGTTGTAGACTAAGTAACATCCTATAGCGTCTAGTGTAAATCTACCAGAATAAAATTGCTATAGCGCGTCAGTCTGTTTGTATCTCAAACCATATACAACGATTATATCAGTAATGCACAGTTAATTAAAGGCAATTGTTAAATATGGCGGCTGAAATCTCAGTTTAGTAGCAGACTAACAAAGTAGAGCCTTAATAGCGTCGAGTGTAAACTGAACCGTTTGACCGTTTTTAGCCATTGCTTGAAAACAATCCTCAATAAATGCTGCAAGAACACTATATAACAGTATAATATTTTGCTTACCTAACGTACATAGTTGTAGAAGACATTTGGAAGTTATCGTTATTCATTCACGTGTTGACAAAATAAATAATCGCTTCAGAAAATGTTGTGGTCTGCATGCTGGGGCAGATGACTTTGTTTCACATCTTGAACAACATTAAAGTTATTAAAGTTTCGAATGCAATATAGAATTATCTGTCAACATGAATATAATTCTTTCAGCCTCCGTCGCTTTCCTCGTGAAGGTGCGAAAAAAAATGAATAATGAATTGTTAATTACTCTATTAATTTGCAATTCAGATAAGAATTTATATTTTTAAAATATTCCACAGTTTCACGTGGAACCAATTACCCAGAAAAAAAAAAACATGTTTCCATGTACAAAATATTTTGGAAAAATGTGCACAGTTTTAGCAGGTTGGATTAATAGTTCGTGGTTTTGTTCTCGGAAATAATTTCCTGTCAAAATCGACCGACATTTACCGTAAATTATCTATTAAGCCCCCTCTCTAAAATAAGCCCCCCCTCTCCAATAAGCCCCCTTTTTGGAGCAAGAAATTTATTAAGCCCCCCCGTCTTCTTCAACCCCCCCCCCCCCCCCCCCCCCCCCCTTCACAACCCAGACAATCAACAATATAACGGCTGACTGTACAACTGGCACATTTGTACTGTTCCAATCCCGGCACGAATTCATATACACAGTACTCGCGAGCTTTGGGGGAAATATAACCTGTAGTTGTACTAAAAATGATCATTATTACGGTAATCAATGAGTGGTGAACTGCTTGTGTTTCACTAAATTGTAAAAAGCCCTCCCCCCCCCCGTCTAATAAGCCCCCTTCTCTAATAAGCCCCCCCCCCCCCCCCCCCCCACCTCTCTAGCTCTTCTCCCACTTAAAAGCACTTGAAATCAATAAGCCCCCGGGGGGCTTAATAGAGGATTTACGGTAGCTGTATTCAAAAGCTGCAAGCGTAGAAGATACCCCTGATTGATAAATACTCACTAAACTAAACATGGTCTCACAAGACTTGTTTTAAATAGCCAACTGTTTATATCTGAACGAATACAGCCGCATTTCCTCGCTCCCAGACGCTTTTTACTGCAGAGGAGGAAGGGGGAAAACTTTTATGAATTGTCTCCGTGAAACACGATGCTTCCTCGCACCAGCCATCTCCTTTTCTATCCAAATTTACCAAGAAATAGCTCCTTGCTTCTTAATTAATTGCTGTTGTTTTGTTTTTTTAAAGGAAGCAATCATATACTTTGGACAGAACAAAATGGACGATTGTCTGGCCACGTGTTGGGATGTCTGTGCGCGTGCAACGCGTCATAACTCAGCGGTGAACTGGCCGTTTTTTTTTCTCACAAAAGCATTTTATACCATCTCCGGGCTGTGTACAGACAGGCGAACGACTTTTATCACGCCAATGAATACATGGAAAAATCCTCTGAAGGTATTAGCCTTTTATATGCACTTTAATGTAAGGTTTTGTTTTGTTTTTCAAAAATCCTGCACTTTACCGGTTCGGCGTCCCCCCGGAGGGGGGGGGGAGATTCCATAGATAAATGCCGGGGATTCTCATCGTACCCTTAAGAGTGCAAAATTTGTATGGTGCTAAAATCTAAAATGACCACCGTTAGTATTATCCTGGTACCTTTTGGGATATAAGCAGAAAAATTATGACAGGAAATATTTCTCATGACTTCCATAAGTTATTGAGGGATATGATTTTGGACATTTTAGGATTGAGTAGTCGACCTCGGTAAATTCTCGTGTTTTCCCGTTACTCTTCGGCACAAGTTCGTAATCCCCAAGAAACTAGCTTCGTAGTAAGATCGGGCTGTCGTAGGCAGTTTGTTTGATTTTCACGCGTGCCGTAAAATCGCCAGCTACATAAGAAAATTTCAAGTCTTTGATGTTCTGAGTGTTATTTTTGCAAATATCATCATGTACGCGTTGTGTACCTATGTTTATCAAAGACAATAATTGTCGTTGTGAAGCGGGCAGCTTATCACGTTGTGACTACTTTTGTGTTCATTGGGTAACAGAAAAAATTATTTAAATGGTAAAATCTCAAATCCCAGATGATTAAGGTTTTTTTTTTTGCCTCCAAAAAACCACGCAATTTTTGCTGTAGTGCCGAATATTAGTTTTACAAGTTGTAAAGCAAACCTAGGCCCGATGGTTTAAATTTTTAGATTACTTCCTCCATGAAAAAGCGTATGTGAAAGAACTGAAAAACTTCACACTGATGACGTAGCACTACAAGGATCAGGCGGGTATGTTTGATTGGTTAAATGAAGTTTGAAATAATTGGCAGCCAGCAAGAGGTACTACATCACCAGTATATGGAATCTGTTCAGTCTTTGTTCACCGACATCTTTTCAGGAATGACTATCGCCTGTTTTCTCAGGGGGGTCACTAGGACAAGTAAGAAAGATTGAAAATGCACCCAAAAAATCCACAGTAAAACCTAGTAGGACTAAATAACACAGATATTTAATCTACCAAGACCAAACTGTGGGATGTCAGTCAATCAGTCAGTCTGTCTGTCTGTCTGTCTGTATGTTAATTAATTACATAAAATAATTAATCAGTCACTATTCAGTCCAATCAATCAATCAATTACTTGTACTTCAGTGTTTAGTCAGTCAATCAATGAAACAGAACCAGTCAATCAGACAAATAATCAGTCGGACAATTAATTAATGAATCAGTCCACAAGTCCAACAATCTGCCAATCCATCCATAATCTCAGTCAAAAAGTCAGGCTGTCATTCAGTCAATTGATTGAACAACCAAGCAATCATACACACAGTCAGTCAACCATACACAGTCAATCAATCAGTCAAACAACCAGTCAGTCAGTGAGTCATTGAGCGAGTGAATGATCAGTTAATTAGCCAATCAATTAGCCAGTCAGTTTGAAAATCAGTGAATCAATCAAGTTATCAGTCGATAGTTAGTAAATCAATCAGACAGTCAATATGTCGGCCAGTCACTCAGTCTGTCAATGATTCTTTTAGTCAGTGAGTCAATCAGCCAACCGGTCAATTCAAAGGGGACAAACTTCAAATAAATGTGGCTACTAAACATATCTGAATTTCGTAACTGTTCATCAGTAGGATGCCTAAAATGTGTGCAATCAATTAATCAAACAGTCAATCAGTCAACCAGTCAGTACATTGTCAGCTATCTATCCATCATCATTCAACCATGTGACCCCCATCCATTTATCATCCATTTGTGGTCATTTGTCCATCCAAACATATATCAAACAATCAACCAGTCAATAATTTAGTCAACCAATCGGTCAGTCAGTCAATTCAATCAACTTCAGTCTATAAGTTGATTTATCAATCAATCAATCAATCAATCAATCAATCAATCAATCAATCAATCAATCAACTAACCAACCAATTAATAAATCAATCAACTGGTTAGTTAAACAATTGATTAATAGATCTGTTAAAAAGTCTGTCAGCTTAAGCAGCCAGCACGCCTGTTAATTGCTTGACCAGTCAGACAATTAACAAATCAGTCTGTCAATCTGTCAGTCAATCAGTCAATCAGTGAGTCAGTCTTGCAGTAACTAAAACAGCCAGAACATCAGACAGTGAGTTGGTCAGTCAGCCAGTCAGTGAGTTAGTTATTCTGTCAGTCAGTCAGTCAGTCAGTCAGTCTGCCAGAGAGTTAGTCATTCTGTCAGTCATTCAGCCAGTGAGTCAGTCAGTCAGCCAGTCATTGAGTTAGTGATCCTGTCCGTCAATTTTTCAGTCAGTCAATCAGTCTACCAGAGAGTCATTCTCTCAGTCAGTCAGCCAGTCAGTGATTTAGTCAGCCAGCCGGTAAGGAGGCAGTCAGTCAGTAATCCGGCCATTTAGGGTCTGTTTACATGGAGGGAGGGTGACCCTCCTAGAAGGAGCACCCTTCTAGAATTGTCATAAGATAGCCCCCTTTACATGCAAAGGGCTATCTCACCAATTCAAGCCGAGAGAAACCTGACCCATTGCATGTGTCAGTAATCTGAGCCTGCAAAACTTTACCCTCCTAGGAAGGTAGCTCGAGCTTTTACATGGCAAAAGTTGGCCCTGCTAGGAGGGTGATCCTAGCAGGCAGATAGGGTAACCCTCCCCCTAGGGTGACCCTACATCTCATAAACAAACCTGGAAAATACAAGAGAGAATTAGGGTGCCCCTTCTAGAAGCGTCACCCTCCCTCCATTTAAACAGGGCCTTAGTCAGTGAGTGAGTAAGTAATTTTAAAATAGTCAGCCAGCCAGCCATGTTTGTTCAGTGAGTAATAGATTTAGTGATTCAGTGAGTCAGTCAGTCAGTCAATCTGTCAATACAATAAAATATTCTCTTTTTATTATTCTTTTCACAGAAAGTGATTGCCCAATTCTCCCGAGCCAGGGGCTCAGACATGATAAAATGAAATGGTGGTCTGTTCAAACAATCAGTCAGATATACTCAGTGAATGATACATTACATGTCTGTGCTTTAAGTCAATCATAGCAGAACCTGTAACACTGGCCCAGTTGAGTTTACCTCATTCACATTTTATTAATCACTTTGTAACAGTCCAAACATGTTCATGAGTGCAGTGAATAATTCTTGGCCACATCGCACTATTTTATATTAATTATCTTGTTTGCTTTAGCAAATTGGTACATTACAGTGCCGTGATCCAGCAGTGCCCAGATACCACAGGTGATTAACTTTTGTCTTCATACAACTAGAAAAACTGGGCACCCTAAATTTTATAGTTGGATTTCCTTTGGGCTCGCTATGATAGTTGATTCAAAATAATTACTTCAGATGGAACAAATGTTCCAAATGCATGCATACAATAATGTACAATGTATATACGTAACACAGTTCTATTTTCTGATACAATGGTCAAATTGGTGCAAGTTTTTAGTGATCCTAGAGTAAACTTCATCTTTCCTTTTTGTACATTTAAACATGAATCCAAAATGTTTAAGATTCTGTATAAATAAGGGTTAGGTTTAGGATCTAATGTTTAAAACTGTAACCAACCAAACTCCGGAGTATCTTCGAGGCCTGTTTACACCTTTCAGCACAGACTATGAACTTAGAGACAAGGAAAACAAATTCTGTCTGCCCAAGCCCCATACAGATTTTTTAAAACGCAGTTTTTGCTATAGTGGGGCACTGTTGTGGAATAATCTTCCACAGAATGTCAGAGCTATTAGATCTTATAAAAAGTTTAATAACGAAATCAATCGCCTTATGTCCACCTCGTACTCCCACACGGCAGTTTTTATTTTGCTTTGTGACTGATGTTTTTACCGTGTTTAAATAAAGGTAAGTATGTATCTTAGGTTAGGGTCTCCCCCCCCACCCCCTCCACACACATGCATACACAGTACCCCCCCCCCCCCCCCCTCCCCTCCCCCCTCGGCAGTGGAGTTTGTCAACCAAGAATAACAAGAATAGTTCATTGCCTTTTAACTGCTGTTATACATTTCCCAGGAAGCATATAGATAATTTCAATGTTGTTGATGGATGAGGCTCAAGACATCCCGAGGGGGTGGGGAATTCCATATAAAAATGACGGGGTGCTCGTCGGCGGAAATTAAACACCCTTTAAGGTAGTGGTACCAGAATCTCATTTGATGGGCATGACTCAAATAAGTTTTTAACTCTAAGACGTACCAAATCTAAAAGTTCCTGTTTAAGATTTTAGCACCCTAAGCGATATCAATCTTCAAATTTCGACCCCTAAAAGGTACGACGAGCACCCCCGTCATTTCTATATGAGAGTTCCCCACCGCCCGGGCAAGACACATTCCTACCAAACGGAGATGGAATGAATGCATTAGGTACTGCTTTAGCATATTCGAAAAAGATCGGTTATACAGTTCTAGTCGTTCGCTCTTAATGCTATACAAAAAATAGCTACAAACCTTCGAAAACAGCACAGGAGAAACTCAACCATGTTTGCCGCGCGCGCCATCTTTGATCGGTGTTAGTTCCCAGTACCCAGAAAACGGGTTGCGCGCGGGCTACTCGCGTTGTTGTGTGGTGGCAGAAACCGAGTTGTACAGTATCCGGGCCATAACACAGCATTTCCATGCAATTTTCTCAAATCCAACAAAACAATACACCTTATCAGGAGCCATAATCGGGGACGGAGACCGCAACAACATGTCATTTCTTTAGAGCTGCCTGTCCCCATGTAAAGGACAATTTAGGCTATTTTTAGCAGAAATTGCGCCATCGCGTGTGGCACGCGCGTGTGTCTACGCGGACGTCGCGTTTGAAAAATTGAAAACAATGGCGGCCGAAATTTGTACTTTTAGGTTGGATTTTTCTCCTTAGTGAGCGCTTTTATAGATTAAGACTCGCACTGAGGACACGAAACACTCAATACTAGTTTAGGGAAAGTTTGAGTCAAGACATAAATCACATGACCGTCACGAAAAGACCGAAAGGCGCCAAAATTGTGGCGCTGTGTCGCTTGAGTTGAATGAATGAAATTAGCGCAGGAGTAAACGTTGTAAAGTCTTTCCTGAGCTGCGATCAGTCAGCTAATTCTTGCAGTCATTTCAAGCAAAATAGATAGTAAACTGCTTTAACTGTTAAAGCTATTTTGTTAAGCTGGACTGTTGAAAAAGTCTAACATTGGACTGACCTGAACTGTTTGAGAAAATTTATAATTCAACTTGTTAATTTGCGGTGTTCATACGGCCGAGATCAAGAAATGGTTCAGTTTGCAGCTTGGAAACAAAGCAACTGACGCATTCATCACGACTTTCTACATGGAAATGGAATTGCTCTTTTCTTGTGTGCAACAGTATGTAAATACATTTCTTCAATAAGCTTATTAAGCTAATCTTGATGTGCCGTGCGAAACCGGGATGAATTCAAGCTTTAAGTTTTAACATTTGGATTGCTTTAAACATACAGCTTGTTTGGACTGGCATGTCACCTTAAAATAAGGTAAAGATATTAATTTAATGTTGTTATTATTATTTTATATTTGGTTCAAAACAATTTTATTCACTTGTTCACCTGTAAAACGGGAAAGCGCAGTTTTTGGCCAATGATGCACCGCATTTTGAATGTGTTCAGATTTATTTGTTTTCGAAATTTGTTAGCCATATCCGTTTTGATGTGTGGCTAGATTGATGTTAACTGTAGACATTTATAACACAAACTGTTTGGTTGGATTACGATAACTTCTCTTTTAATATAACTTAGCTTAACTTTTCTTTGGTGTAAACTTGAAAATAAGCTTATACATCTTCGCGTTTAAAGCTTACTTTGAATTCGCAATCGTTTCAGAATATATCAGAATGTATTTATATTCATTAGCTATGTCTTCTACTTCTCAAATAGACGTCAGCAAGTAGTTTTAAAAATGACATCAAATACGTTTATGTGTGTTTCAGTGGATTTTAGCGAACTTGCGCCGGTTGGTGGAAGCGGCCGCGTTGATAAAAATTTCTTACGATAGAAAAGCTGCTTTAAAAGAGTGGCCTCAAACCATCCTGTTCATTTGGAGCATTTTTGGCTTGAAGAATAAATGGCGTAAACTGGGTCAGTTTTTAGTGTTTTCATTTGCGTAAAAACAATTAATGTTTAGCCAAATGCAGTTAAGTTTTTCTGTCGGTAAAGTCTTCTGGCGGATGTCTCTTCAATAGCCAAGTAAACAAGTGTAAAAAGACCATCAAATGACTTTTTCGACAATCTGCACGTTCTGTTAAAAAAGGTTAATTGTGATTAAACTGACATTGGTGACTATTCGGTTGAGTCCTGCACGGTAGATAAAAAATATATATTTTCTTCTACAATCAGCTTCTGCAATCAACAAACCCGAAAGACTTTTATTTTCCGTATAAGGTAGTATGTGCGCGCGCTCTCATTGCGTCAAGGGTGGCGCGAGGGTGGCGCAATTTCTGCTAAAAATAGCCCAACACGTCCTTAACATGGGTTTGCGTGGGCCCCACGCTTACGGTCTCCGTCCCCGATTATGGCTCCTGACCTTATATGTTTTAGATGATGGTACTAGCACGATTCAGGGCATTTTCCCTACCTAGCTATTCTTGGTTTGCACTTGAAGTCAAAAAAATTCAAAAATCTAAACCAAACATCCTACAAAGCTGTTTCTAACAATTACATGGTACGTGGATACAAGCGATACAATCTTTCACAAAAAGTTTCAGGTTTTAACGATGTTTTGCTTCCGATTTATACAGGTTTTAAATGTGTCACGCAATTCGTCAAGCTCAGTTCAGATAAGCCGTGAAAATAAACAAAATTGAACCAGTTGAAAGTTATTTTTGCATTATAGATGCTCGTAAGCCGATTTAATGGAACTTATAGTGAATCCAATATTTTGTGATAATATTTTTGGTGTAATAAAGACTTTGAATTTTTGGCCGTCATGTTGGGTGTGCCCCTAAGTGGGGCACTAAGATGGCCGCTCCATACATTTCTGACTAAAAATGTCCAATACTCGTTCGCCTATAACTCTTGAACGAAATGCTCTTGTGCTTCAAAATTTGGCCCAGATGTGTAGATTTAAACTCTCCAGAATTCCATAAACATTTTATAATCTAAATCTGTTGTTTAATGCTTCTGAATTTTGATATGACGCAACTCAGTGCAAACCAAGAATAGCTTCCAACGAAGAAGTCCTCAGGGTTAGCGTGACGAGCGATGGACATCTGCGTTGGGGGTTTCTTGCTATTCTGCTACGCACATAGTCCTTTTAATTTAAAGAAGATCGAAGAGGACTCTGCTAGCGACGACCAGGACACGCCTGACACTTCAGAATCGCTTTACTGGACGAACTGAATTTCTCAAACATCGTTGCAAAAACTAGAAAATTCGCTAAAAGTAATAATTGCTCTGGATATTATCTAAGTTCAGTTCGGTTGCTAAAAAAGAAGAGCTTACAAGACCACCCTTGTTTTTTATGCCTTCCAAATTAAGAACAAGAAAAACAGCATTGCCCGGCGTCACTTACTACCCGGGACCCAGTAACACTTTGACATTTCTGCCAGATGTTTATCTGCCTTTTTTAGGAGAGTTTATTATAATGCCAGTTCGTATTTCTACAGCCAACAATTGCAAAAACATTTTTCATGATATTTGTTTTCGGACCATAGAGGGAGGCATGGGAGTGATATCGAGGGTGGACTAATCACTTCCAAAATTTGCGCCTCTCCCTGCCATTTATCTGGGAAAACTTTTACAGTGCGACGCGCCTCACCATGAGCAGCAAACAAACTTTACTAGTTAGCCAATCAGATAGCGCGAATTCAATTGACGTGCACGCCTCCTCGCAAAGTTAGCCAATCGGAGAGCGCGAATTCAATTGAAGGGCACGCCTCCTAACAAAGTTAAGCACGATCAAATGTAATCATGTCGCTTCGTGTTTATCACAGGAATGTAACTACAAAATACGAATATTCTATTCCTCTTTATTGCTTCACGTGTATCCGCAGTTATGAAAATGATTATCAGAACGAGCTGGTGATATGGTGCAAACTTGGAGAAAGGTTTGTTGGGGCTGACGTAAGTACCACTTACGTAAGCTCACCACGTAGGCTCACTGTAAGTACCAAGGTGGGAACGAGATTAGGAAAAAAACTTAGGCAAAAAAAAAAAACAAGATGGCGAAATCCAAAATTTGGGAAACACCGCGTTCACTTTGTACCTGTTTGTACACGTCAAAATATCGACCCGTTGTACGAAATATCTCATAGAGTACTTTGATTGTTTTTAGTTGAATGGTAATCATTCTAGTCCCGAGAGCCTTCGTTTCGTTCGCTTCACGAGACGCAATTTAAAAAAAACCGTGGAGCTCTGGGGACGAGAATGAATGGTAATTAGCTAACAACCCAATAACGCCACAAACGAAGAAACTGTTCAATCATTTTGTATTTAAATCCATGAATATATATTTATGTTACAAAGCAAGCCCACATGTGAGCACTGTTTATGTTACTATTTACACCATTTAATAATATTTCGCTAAAACATATTTATCATTAAATATATAAAACATCTTTGATGTGAACGAAGATAACATTTCATTTGGGAGGATCAAATGCAATACACGAGTTTGGATAAAAAACGGTTGATTTTCCACGAAAAAAAAAATAGCTTAGAAAACCGATTTTCATTTCTCTCCAATTAGTACTAAATATTATTCGTTTTTCCTAGTTCACTTCATTTCAGAAATTAAACTTCGCTAGGTGGAGCACTTGCTACAGGAACACACCACAACGTGAACCGAGTGGATTAAGAAACTACATGACGGTTGTCATGAAGGTGATTGGTTCTTATTTCAGTGGAAAAGTAAGTCAAACGGCTAACATGATAAAACTAGGTTTTACCTGATAAAAATGAGCAATAAAGGTCAATAAACATTTGACTGCATTTGCTTAAGTAAAGAACCTAAACGGACTGATTTCTCACTAGACATAAGATACCTGTATAAAAGAACATTTTCGTTAAAATTCGGGTTTTTATATGTGGTTTTTATTAGCTTTCTTTGCCGGCAACTCAAAAGGAAAGACTGTGAGAAAAATTGGGCTTCCGATGGAGAATCGAAAATTGGGAGGGGCATGGGGAGAGAGTTGACACGGTCTCATCCCAGTGCTCCTCTTCAGACTTATTCTCTCTCCAGTCCCCCCAAGCCTCGAACTTAAGTTGCCTGTGGAAACTACACCTCGTTGATCATGGTTGCTCGTGACAGATGCAACCTAATTTGCCTTTTCCGAACTTAAAATATTTCAATTGAAAAATAAACGCTCTAATTTTTAAGTCGGTACTAAAGCTCAATAATGGGTGTTTTTCTTGTCGCCCCTTGTGACAATCTAAACAGTTCATCTTTTATCGATCTTATATGAGGTTGCGGCGACTGTCCTAATGTTGCTCCCCGCTGGTCAAGAGTGCTGTTGGCTGACATGTTTAGTACTGTATCGTGCGGAGGACTGGTACCTAGAGCTCCCGGATAACTGGCCTAAGAGATAAACAGAAAAAAATATAAATACAAAAATTTATAATTCAACACATTGATACACTGTCCAAATATGGCCATAAAGCTCTCGATATTGGGCAATATTGCACTCGCTTTTGCACTGTAACTGTTAAGTGTATCGCACGCTGAACCTTCGACCTCAAGGACTATGGTCGGAGTCTTAGGGAATCCATTGTGTTGTGTCCACAAAAATGGCACTTTGGTCAACAAAGCTCTTACCTATTCCTGGTCGCTTACTTTGCGCATTTGCGAACCGCGAATTCGTTGATTTGACACGAAAGTACCGATTTAAAAAAAAAGCCAAATGGCTTCTTGATGACGTCTGTTTGACGGGGCGGAGGTCTGGTGTTTTTAAAATGCATAACGCGTTATGCATTGATCGTTCAAGCCTTGCCTCCGCCGCCATGTTGTTTTCTTAAGCTGTCTCCATCCAGGCGTATTGAGGATCAACTTTGCGATGGACTAGCTTCCCATCAGAATACTCCGTAATCGCTTTATGCTACGGAAATTGGTGATAAACGCCGGACTGATGGGCCTCTTCGCTTGGAAAAAGACTAAACCTTTCTCACTTTTCCTGCGGTTTGATCTCGTATGTGATTGGTCGACACACAATTGACACGATGAAAGCAAACAGCTCATGGTTTTATGATACGCACAGTAATGCTAAGAATCTAGCTACCTGTAAACCACTATCTGATACTCAAAATCAAGCACAAAAGAGTGAATATGTTGTTGTTGATATCAGGGGTCGAACTTAATTATTTAGTCCACTAGCAAAGTTTTGCTAGTAAGATTTTTTTCTACTAGCAAAACTAGTAAGGTAACTACATTCCTCGTCACATTTTGTTGGGACACCTCACCTGTGTAAAGCCACGCTTATTTTCTCCCGTAGATGACATTCGATGATTTCTGAATTTTTGCCACAAAATTCTCCAGAAACCTCCACTTTTTCCCTCCAACTTTTATTAGGGAAATGCTTACTCGCAAAAGTTTGCTAGAGGATATTTTTCAGACTCGCAACTTCGAAAAACCACTCGCATTTTGCGAGTTTGCGAGTGTTTAATTTGCGAGTGTTAATTTCAGTACAAGGTGTTAAACTACATTTTATACACTAATAAACTTCTTTGTAAAATAGGGTACATTACAGACTCGAATTGTACCTTTTGTAAAGAGACTCCTGAAACTATTCACCATAGCTTGTTTGAGTGCTCTTTTTCAAAATCCTTTTGGAATGATGTAATCTTTCTTATTTTAAGTAAACTCAGTAGTTGCAGAAGTCTCTTACTTCGAGATGTAATTATTGGTTTTTTAAGGGAGGAGATGGATCTGGTCAACTATGTCTTACTTATAGGAAAGATTTATATTTGGGACTGCAGACGCAAAGAACACAAGCCTGCAATTGCACACTTTAAACAAATTTTGAACAATAAATACGACACAGAAAAGTATGTTGCAAAAAAGCAAAACAAATATCAACTTTTTAAAAACAAGTGGAATGTGTATGAAAACAATCTTTTAAATCCTTAATGTCAATCTATTGTTTATTAATTTATGGTGTATCATATAACTGTGTATAAATACCTTTTCATAAATATATCGTAATAATAATAAAATGTAGTGTAATCAATCTCTTAAATAAAAAATACTAGTAATAATGTAATAATTATAACTTAAATGTAGAGTGTTGTATTTTTTGTTATTGGAAATAAAGATTACATTACAAAAAAAAACTGAAAAAAAAAAAAGAGTGTTAATTTCGAGCCCTGGATATTGTGTAAAGGCAAGTATGGTGTGAGCATAGTATTTCTGCCCCCTTTTTTCTGTGCATGCTATTTAGAACACTTGGTGCGTTTCAACTTACTTGAGCTAAATCGGGATAGAATGCATCCATGCTGTCTTCTGCTGCATAAGGACTCCACACTAGACCGCCCTAAAAGAGGGACGAAAGCAAGAAATAATTAGTACCGTTAACTCTATCTAAGCTGGACACCTTCGGGACCAACTGTAGCTATCCGCCTTATAGGTATCTGCCCTACAGAGAGTTTAGTTACAGACGAAAAAGTGAAATTCTGCCAGAACCAGCCAATGATTGATGTCCGTCTCAGAAAGGCGTCCGTCTTACAGGGGTGTCCGTCTTAAGAGGGTTTACTTTATACAAAAAAATTATTCACTCAAAACCATTGTTAGCCATCGAAGCTCATCGTCTTGCATCTTGAAGCACAGGTAATGCTGCCTGTTTCACTCCCCCACCAACGCAACACGACAGTTTATATTAAGAACACCAAATCGGTATCCCAAAGGTAACCATGACAACAGCAGCTGTCTGTATTACTACCCTTCCTGGATAGAATGCTAATCCATCCCAGGGTTATCCCCAGCATTTTGCAAGATTTTCCTAGGCGGCAAAGATCGGAGACAAGTGGAGTAGTATCGTTCAGGCCTTATAACTCAGATGAGAGAAAGACTGTCTTTACATATTCAAGCAATCACCTATAAGAAGGCGCTAAAATGATCGATAGAACATATTCACTGAATCCAAGCTAGAAACTCAAGTAGTTACTCACCATGTCATTTCTTTGTTGCTGAACCGGTGTAATGTACAAATTCTGACCGCTTGGATCCCTGTACGCATATGTTGGAGGCGGCCCCCGCTGGTTCAAAATTCTGCGGATAAACAGATAAATTCATGAAATCGTTTATTCATAAGAACCATATTTACACTTACACGAGGGGTTTATGTGAGGGCGACCAAAATATTCCATAAAAAAAAAGAACTAAGGAATTAGTAGACTTTTTTAGTTTTTCATATATAGATTATAGCTTTCAATGTATTTTTCTTTGTCGTTAATTTGCGGGTCACACCGGTACACGACTCTATGGAAACATGACTGATTGATTGATAAATATATTGATTGACTGATTGATTGATTGACTGACTGACTGACTGACTGATTGATTGATTGATTGATTGATTGATTACCGTTGTCTGTCCGCTGGGTCCCAGACCACTATTGGATCACGAGTCACAACCGGCCGCACAGCAGGGTGGCCTGGGTAACCTGGCATGCCGATAGGGGTTTGAGACATCGCTCCTGGGTAACCAGGCATTGTGGGCTGGACGCGCCTGCGTTGTCCAGGTGTTGGTTCAGTGGCTCGACCATGCGCGGGTGGTGGTAATGCAGGTTGGCCTCCAATGTATCTAGGGATGAATAATAAACAAAGGAAATTGAAAACGATTTTACAAGTAGCCTGCACTGCATGGGGTCATTCTTATGGCTGACGAGTGTTGTGTGCGTGTGTTCAGCCGCCATCTTGGATTCGCAAAGTGTAGAAAGGTGGGGGATTTGGATATTACTTGTCAATTAATATGTGGGGCAAACGAATAACTAAAGTCACAAGTTACGCCTCTGATAAAGAGACAAGAATCATTAAACGGCTTACCTTGGCATTACAGCGGGTCGCGGAGGAGGAGCGGGATATCCCTGGGGTTGTGGGAACTGTCTCTCGGGTTCCATACTAGGAGAATTGTTTGAAGACTGAGGCCCAAATAAGGCAAACGCACCATCCAACATGGCGTGCATGCGCCGCCGTGTCTCATTCATATCAATTTCGGATTCGTCACTGGACGCATTGGAGTCTGTGGATTTCCCGTGTTGCTTACCACGGTCCTGAAATGGAATATAGTTTCTGTTATGACAAGATATTAAAGACGAGATGTACGAAACTTCGTCAAGGGAAAGGAATGTGTTTCTTTCTAGCCTGTGAAGACATACGACTTTTGGCAAGGCAGTGTAGGGACGGAGAACAAGACTCACAATTATCGTCTGAAAAACGCGGTAACAAATCCCACCTATGAACGGGCAGCCTGCTACCTTGTTTTTCTTTTCGTTTTTAATTCTTCAACATGATACCGTAAAAATAACAAGGGATTCATCACTTGTGTCGTTCACAGTATTACCAATACAAGTATATAATCGTACCCGCTTGCTTGAAATTGAAGATGATGTTGTTGGTGCTTTAATGCCGCCTGTTTCACTCCCCCACCAACGCAACACGATAGTTTATATTAAGAACACCAAATCGGTATCCCAAAGGTAACCATGACAACAGCAACTGTCTGTATTACTACCCTTCCTGGATGGAATGCTAATCCATCCCAGGGTTATCCCCAGCATTTTGCAAGATTTTGCTAGGCGGCAAAGATCGGAGACAAGTGGAGTAGTGTCGTTCAGGCCTTATAACTCAGATGAGAGAAAGACTGTCTTTACAAATTCAAGCAATCACCTATAAGAAAGCGCTAAAATGATCGATAGAACATATTCACTGAATCCAAGCTAGAAACTCAAGTAGTTACTCACCATGTCATTTCTTTGTTGCTGAACCGGTGTTATGAACAAATTCTGACCGCTTGGATCCCTGTACGCATATGTTGGAGGCGGCGCCCACTGGTTCAAAATTCTGCGGATAAACAGATAAATTCATGAAATCGTTTATTCATAAGAACCATATTTACACTTACATGAGGGGTTTATGTGAGGGCGACCAAAATATTCCATAAAAAATAAGAACTCAGGAATTAGTAGACTTTTTTAGTTTTTTCATATATAGATTATAGCTTTCAATGTATTTTTCTTTGTCGTTAATTTGCGGGTCACACCGGTACACGACTCTATGGAAACATGACTGATTGATTGATAAATATATTGATTGACTGATTGATTGATTGATTGACTGACCGACTGATTGATTGATTGATTGATTGATTGATTGATTACCGTTGTCTGTCCGCTGGGTCCAAGACCACTATTGGATCACGAGTCACAACCGGTCGCACGGCAGGGTGGCCTGGGTAACATGGCATGCCGATAGGGGTTTGAGGCATCGCTCCTGGGTAACCAGGCATTGTGAGCTGGACGCGCCTGCGTTGTCCAGGTGTTGGTTCAGTGGCTCGACCATGCGCGGGTGGTGGTAATGCAGGTTGGCCTCCAATGTATCTAGGGATGAATAATAAACAAAGGAAATTGAAAACGATTTTACAAGTAGCCTGCACTGCATGGGGTCATTCTTATGGCTGACGAGTGTGGTGTGCGTGTGTTCAGCCGCCATCTTGGATTCGCAAAGTGTAGAAAGGTGGGGGATTTGGATATTACTTGTCAATTAATATGTGGGGCAAACGAATAACTAAAGTCACAAGTTACGCCTCTGATAAAGAGACAAGAATCATTAAACGGCTTACCTTGGCATTACAGCGGGTCGCGGAGGAGGAGCGGGATATCCCTGGGGTTGTGGGAACTGTCTCTCGGGTTCCATACTAGGAGAATTGTTTGAAGACTGAGGCCCAAATAAGGCAAACGCGCCATCCAACATGGCGTGCATGCGCCGCCGTGTCTCATTCATATCAATTTCGGATTCGTCACTGGACGCATTGGAGTCTGTGGATTTCCCGTGTTGCTTACCACGGTCCTGAAATGGAATATAGTTTCTGTTATGACAAGATATTAAAGACGAGATGTACGAAACTTAATTCGTCAAGGGAAAGGAATGTGTTTCTTTCTAGCCTGTGAAGACATACGACTTTTGGCAAGGCAGTGTAGGGACGTAGAAAAAGACTCACAATTATCGTCTGAAAAACGCGGTAACAAATCCCACCTATGAACGGGCAGCCTGCTACCTTGTTTTTCTTTTCGTTTTTAATTCTTCAACATGATACCGTAAAAATAACAAGTGATTCATCACTTGTGTGGTTCACAGTATTACCAATACAAGTATATAATCGTACCCGCTTGCTTGAAATTGAAGATGATGTTGTTGGTGCTTTAAGTTTTCTGTTGCTCTTTAGATGCGGCACGCCCTCTTCATCTGTAGCCACAGAGCTGCTTGGTGGCCGCCTTCTTCGGCGCTTTACCTTTTTGCCGCTGGAAGGAAATATACATTGTTAAACACTGCACTCACTCTC
Organism: Dendrophyllia cribrosa; assembly: GCA_024195265.1. Taxonomy (NCBI): domain Eukaryota; kingdom Metazoa; phylum Cnidaria; class Anthozoa; order Scleractinia; family Dendrophylliidae; genus Dendrophyllia; species Dendrophyllia cribrosa. The sequence continues at coordinate 17,581,662 of JAJLRJ010000009.1, forward strand.
TATACCGGACAATGCGCCCACAGTGACGGTCAAAACAGAGTTGTCCACGTCATCAGCCACTAAATGAAGTAGCTATCGAAATCACATTGTTTATGGCATTGGAGAGGACTCAATAACAGCACATTTTTCGAGAAATAATAAAACAATAAACAAAGAAAAACCATTTCCCAGCCCTTCTGTTTCTTAACTCGCTGCTTTTCGAGTTTAACAATAACCTGCCAACAGCGTTTGAAATAGCACACGGTAAAACCTGTGAGGCGTCACACGATTCGCTCTCGACCAGTGACGTAGAACTCAGTTTTTCACGCGCGCTGGGCTGTGTTTGGTTAATTCAAATCGGGCCGTATGCAAGGTCTGCTAAAATTGCCTTTGAGCACAAATTTAATCCTCGATAACGTTAGATTATGAAGTCAAATCTATGGACTATAGCTTTTGCGCACAGACAATCGTTTTTAGATGCACGCTTGCCATGAGTGCAAGATGGTCGCCAAGACGGGAAAGCCTGCTTCCACGGGAACCGCCCATATAAAAACAAAGACAAATACAAACGAACAAACTCACGTGATCACTCGCTCCGCGACCTCCTCCTCTTCAAGTACATCATCAAATTCGTGCTGAGCTCTGTCCCAGGCTCTCCTCTCCGGGGGAACAGCAGATCTTGAGCTGTCATGTGTTCTCTCGCGCAATCGCTGTTTATTCTTCTGTCGTTCAAAGTCTGCTCTCTTTTCCAGCTCTCGTTTTGTGGTTTTTCCCTTTTTGCGGCCCCTTGACGTGTCATCTTCAGATGGTGGCTATCAAGATATAAATAACATATTGGTGAGATTTTCAATTCAGGGGGAACGGGCGCTCACAAAAAGAAAGACATCGTGAATTAGCTCGCATATGAAAATAATTTGTAAATTATAACAATACAACGAAGTTTTTGTAAATAATAAATATCACTGATGGGAGATAAAAGACGTACGAAGGCAAGACAAAAAAAATGCACTTTTTCCGAATAATTTTCCTTTCAATGTGCAGAAATATCTTTGGTTATCGATCTCTGGCAGGATACGAGGGTAAAAAGGACCTATAAAAAGAAATGCTTGACGGTTTACGCCTCAGGATGAAAATATTAATAGTAAAATCAACCGTAAGAAAAAAAAGACTAATTTTACCTCAACCTGCAGTCCAACAAGAGTGGTCTGTTTCTGATTTAAGGGGGATAGGCTCGGGGCTGGATGTACTGATGAACGGAATCGCACAGGGGGGTACCGTGGGGGACCGCTGGCCTCACCCATAACAGCTACAGTAGGCACTTGAGCCGCAGAGTGTTTGGCCTAAAAAGAAACAGGCAGGAAAGTTAATACTTTATGGGCATGTGTAAGGGTATATTGCGGATGTCTAGAAATAAAATGAAAGATACGCCTCCAGCAGACAGTGAAATAACCCAAGCAGAAGGAAAATGGGACCAAATTTAGGACTTTGTAGCAAGAAATATGGCATCTCACTAAGTTCATGTTGGAAAAAATCCATGCAGGAAGCTTTAAAAACAACACGTTGTATGCATTTTGGGGGAAGCTGTTTTGAAGTCATCACGATAAGTTTTCAGGTAAAGGTCAAAACATTCAATGTGGTCTTGAAATTAACTATTCGCTTTGATTAAATCTACGAACTCGAGTCCAGTCTTCTTGAAGTTAAGCCATGCCTTATGGCAAAGGCCTTCTTGTGAACTCCCTTATTGGTTCGCACGCTGAACCTTCGACCTCAAGGACTGTGGTCGGAGTCTTAGGGAATCCATCGTTTTGTGTCCACAAAACTGGCCCCTTGGTCAACAGAGTTCTTACCTATTCCTGGTCGCTTACTTTGCGCATTTGCGAACCGCGAATTCGTTGATTTGACACGAAAGTACTGATTAAAAAAAAAAGGCCAAATGGCTTCTTGATGACGTCTGTTTGACGGGGCGGAGGTCTGGTGTTTTTAAAATGCATAACGCGTTATGCATTGACCGTTCAAGCCTTGCCTCCGCCGCCATGTTGTTTTCTTAAGCTGCCTTGACCCAGGTGTATTGAGGATCAACTTTGCGATGGACTAGCATCCCATCAGAATACTCCGTAATCGCTTTATGCTACGGAAATTGGTGATAAACGCCGGACTGATGGGTCTCTTCGCTTGCGAAAAGGCTAAACCTTTCTCACTTTTCCTGCGGTTTGATCTCGTATGTGATTGGTCGACACACACTTGACACGATGAAAGCAAAGAGCTCATGGTTTTCTGATACGCATTGTAATGCTAAGAATCTAGCCCATGTAAGCCACTAGCTGGTACTCAAAAACAAGCTCAAAAGATTGATGTTCATATTGTGTTAAGGCAAGAATGATGTAAGCATAGTATTTCTGTCCCCTTTTTTCTGTGCATGCCATTTATAACACTTGGTGCGTTTCAACTTACTTGAGCTAAATCAGGATAGTTTTCATCCATGAAGTCTTCTGCATCATAAGGACTCCAAATTAGACCGCTCTAAGAGGGACGAAAGCAAGAAATAAATAGTACCGTTAACTCTATCTAAGCTGGACACCTTCGGGACCAACTGTAGCTATCCGCCTTATAGAGGTGTCTGCCTGACAGAGAGTTTAGTTACAGAAGAAAAAGTGAAATTCTGCCAGAACCAGCCAATGATTGATGTCCGTCTCAGAAATTCATCCGTCTTAAGAGAGTTTACTTTATACGGAAAAAATAATTCACTCTAAACCATTGTTAGCCATCGAAGCTCATTGTCTCGCATCTTGAAGCACAGTCAATGCAAGATTGGTTTTCAATCGTGTGTCGTAAAACCATAGTAATTACTTTAGCCAATCACAACACACACAGTCAATCCAATGAAGCAATCAGACGGGTTGAAATTATAATAACAATCAGCATAGAAAATTGCACGAAGAACAAGTCCAAAGTTTTTGTTGCTTTTCGCGTGATTTTCAATACATATTGTTATTATAATTTCAACCCGTGAGGTATGTTTGAGTCTTTGACGTCACTTTCTCTCATTCGCAACCAAGCCTTGGAACAAGGTTGATTAATGGCGGCCGTAAATTCTCGGAAATAAATGCTAAAATAAAATGACTTCTGGTGTTCGTAATGAATTGAAATTTGGCAAGATGAGTAAGAAAGTCTAATTGTACACGAAAATGTAAAAAAATGAAAATCAAAAATTCGATCGCAGGGGCACTTTAATCGTTGTTCTTCTCTGAGCCTTTCTTGTAATTGTTTGCTTTTCGCTATCGTTTATAGTCTTTGAAAGGCCATTGGCTGGATCACTAGGTTCTGTAAAGAGCGCACTCTAGAAAGAGCAACAAAACTACATCCTAAAGCTCTTTCTACCTTTCCTAAGTCAACCACTGCCTTTTTTTAAGTCAACCACTACTTGAGGCAAAGTTTGACCTTGTGATTTATGAAAAGCCAAAGGCCTAGTCCATTGATCTACAAAAAAACTAATTAGAGCCAAAAGTCTAACCCCGAGCACTTTTTGCCACGTACAGTTCCTCAGAGACATCAATTCACCTTTTTTGGTCATGTCATGTATCATCTTCCTTTTGAAAAAGAATGACTGATTGGCTCCAAAATGCTCTGCCGATACTGAATCGGAAAATACAGTCGGTCCTTATTGAACATCACTGCATTGGGCCTGACGCCGGACTTGCCACTCTCGCCAGCCTAACCACCCTCCCCACTCTTGCCAACCTTGCCACTCTCGCCACCCTAACCACCCTTGCTGCTCTTACACCCTCGCCACTCTCGCTACCCTTACATCCTCGCCACCCTTACACTCTCGCCTCACTACACACCGCCCACACTCGCGATACACTCACAAATCCCACACTCGCCAAACACCAGGCTCCCGACGAAATAGGGCAAACAACTAGGAAAGCTGATCTGGGAATGGGGAGGACACCACACACCCCACTCTTGCCACAGACTAACCCTAACCACATGGGCCTTCAGTGTCGGAAAGTGAACGTTTCTTGCCAAGAGTTGAGTAATTAGCTCAATAGAAAATAACTTCGTCAGTTATGCATTTTATTTAATAGCAGAAACCCATAAGTGGGTTGAAACGTGTAACGCGCATTCACAGCTTCCGAATATTCATTTTTTCTTAGTACCATATTTGGAAACCCCTCCGGCGGTCCCTCGAGATTGGAAGCAAGTTGCTCTAGCAAATTGATTGGTTAATATTTTTATCTTGATTTTCCAAATATGGCTGTAACAACGTCTTAGCAAATTGAATAATCGGAAGCTTGTTTTGAAGCGTGTAAGACAAAGTTGCACGTTTCAACCCACTTATGGGTTTCTGTTAATAGTTATTTAACTAGCCAATGAGATTCAACCTTGTTTGGCTGTGACATGATCCCTGAACAGATCATGCATCAACTCAAGACACCTTTCAGGTTCCATTGGAATGAATAAACAAATTAGTCACCCTTTCGATTATTCAGTCCCAAGAATGCTTGATTATGTTTGAAGCAGCAGATAACGAAAATCGTGAAAAAATCAGTTAATTATTACTTAGAAAATCAAAGTTAATGAAAAATGATTAAAACAATAATACAGGAAAATTAAAGGAAATTATTTGTATGTTAAGAGAATTGCTTGTTATACTTCCACATTCAAAGAATAATTCAAGCTTCAGGGAATGGATGGATGTACAGTATTGCATCGAGCATATAAAAAAATCATGTGAAAACTAACCTTTAATTTATTTGGTATAAACATGCCATGATTGTTCAAACAAATATGTGTGACTTAGCCTGTTTACAATATGAGAACTTTTACATTCAAAGTGAGTTATTACTTAAATTTGAAAGAAAAGAAGACAGAAAGGTGGCTTAATGGATAAACACTTTCAGTGCAGAAACAACTTCAACTCATTGCAAAGCATGCCTGTTTGCCGAACTCATTTCTGATCCAGAATCACGTGAGGTTAGATTCACCTATAAATGCATAAACTATATCACCGTCACACCACACTTGAAACCTACTTCACAGTCATGTTTTCATGTCACATGTTCTTGCTTATAGATGCAACAAACAGTATATTGTCTTTTCTTCAATTTTATAACAAACTAACAATAATCCATGTGTATAAATATTGTAATGATTACAAGTGGGCAGATGACAAAGTGTGTTGTCGCTCAGGGAAATTCATCTTCTGGAAAAATTTCTTGTAATGGAAAACATTTCATTTCAGTACCTGAAATCATGATCTTCATAAATTTATTCGTGAAATAAATTTGATACTGAAAATCAGTAAAAATTAGTATTTGAACTTTACTACAAACTTTCCTAGTATTTAATTGTAGCTGATAACTTGTTATATGTATTTCAGTTAATTGACAGGAATGTGTTATTGTTGGCTTTCCTTCTGCATAAATGCAACCATGTAGCAGTAGGATTACGATAATCGTGTTGCAGGCCAAAAATTTGGGATTTCTGTAAAACCCTAAAAATCAGAATCTTTTCAAAATTATAATTAGTAAGTGATAAATAACATTAGTAATGTTATTTATTACTTACTAATTATATCATTTTTAGGTGCAATTGCAGATCCAAAATAATTCATTCCAATTATTTTTTTTCGCGGTGAAATCCTTGAAAGCCTATAATAGTTTAATTCTAAGCTTTTTGCACTTTCCAGGATTTCAGGGTGTATATGTACTGTATATGTGTATTTGCTCTAGGCTTTACAGGGCTTTTGGCATGAAGGAAAGCCTGGAAAGGTGGGAATCATTCTGTGCTTTCCTGGCTTTTTTGCAAACTAGGAAAGGCCAGGAAAGGACAGAATATTAATTTTATTCCTGACTTTCCAGGCTTTAATTAGTGCTTTACTGAAAAGCTGGGTGTCATTCTGCACTTTCCTAGCTTTTTTGCATAGTTCGATAATCGAACACAATCGAACCCAAAAATTTGTGTGAGAGTTCGATTGCCTTCGATTTCCGAACTAATCGAACCCAATCGAAAAATCTAAATTCACACTAACTACCACCAGATATTTGAACAGTCTGTCTTTGTAACAGCTACCAGGGGACGTTGGCGTGTTGGCGAGGGAATAAATGTTCCACTAAAGATCCAATTGAAAATGACAAGGATGAAAGCCAAGCAATTGACGAGAACTTTAAATCAAATTGGAGTACAGAACACTTTAAAAGAAACCGAAGATATAAGCGACTAAGGAATGGCAGCCAGCGATATAACTTGTGAGCTTTTCTTACAGTAACAAAATTGACAAAAGCAATTTCCTTTCAGTTTATTTATTCGTTATTCTCGGGGATATATACGCTTGTGACTCGTATTAACCCGTTTTTCTCACCCCCCATTTCCAGTCGAGCCCGAGTCGAGTGCGATCTGACCGTGAATCCAAAGCCGTCGACCGTTGTTTTTCAATCACTCCCCAAATCGAACGAAATCGAACCTAATCTTACTCAATCGAACGCACTCGAACGTTCGATTGCTCAAAATGTTTTGTGAGAGTTCGATTGTGTTCGATTACCGAACTCAATCGAACCCAATCGCGTGATTGGGTTTGATTAAGTTCGATTAATCGATTAATCGATAAGTAAACGTCGGGTGAATTAAATTTTCTAAAAGCTAAGCCATAAAATTTTATCGTAACACTTCCTCAAAGAATGACCAAACTTACCGATCGTCGACGATCGCGAGATGTTTGTCGTTGAAACTCCATCAATTGTACTTGCTGTAACGTTCTCGATAATCGAGGATAAATCACTTGCAGATGTGCTTGGCAACACAAAACCCGAAGCTGTGGTGAAGTAAGAGAATGAGCTAGAAGCATTCAATTGTGGCGCCAATATACCCAAAAGCACGGCAAAAATCTTCCATATAACTCCCATATGGATCTTTTTCTCACTCGTAAACCGCCACATTACGTTTGACTTCTCATTCGCTTCATTTCGATTGGTAGTATAGTTCAGTTTGTTCACAGGGGAAATTAAACTTGATCGCCGCAAAGGCACAATGAGGGTAAAAGTTCCATCTGAACCCGGAAGTTCAAGAGTTACATTACATACATTACATGGCGCCGCATAAATTAGGTAATCTGATACATTTTATGCTGCGCCACTCAATTCAGTGTCTATTCTTGACGATGGCGCTCCGTAAATATCCAATACTATAAGCAAAAGTAAGAGAACCGTATTGGAAATTAATGGCCACGAGACGTGGCTGACAATTAAAAATCGATAGACATGTATTTCACGAACATGATGAACTTAAAAGGCCACAAGCCACACCGATGTGGCAACCATACCAGCGCCATCCGCAAAAATAGGAAAAGGAATAAAACGCAGTAAGTGTGCGCCAGCCCGTGTCTGGAACGCGGCAATTACATAACCGAAGTTACAGTGCAATAAAATAGCAGAAATCAATCATTCTAACTCTTTGAAACACCGTAATAATATATAGATTTTTTTAACCGGTATTGCTAAACCTCGATGAACTGACCCCAGACGTACGTTAGCCTGCGAGCAAGCTCCCGGGGTCGGGTTTGGGAGAGGGGGGAAGGGGTGGGGGAGGGAACGGATCGAGAGCTTGCAACGATGTCTCAGAAATTTGAATGTCTCCGTCCAAAAAGTGGACGGAAAACGATGATTGGTTGAAATTTAATTTGATGATGACGTTGTCATGGTGTCATTCTTCGTGCGTCGTGATCAAGACAAACAAACAGAGAGCGGAAGAGATTGCATTCATAAAGCGTGCGAGAATTTTTCTAAATATCTGAAGTTTCCTGTGGAATTGAAACCCGAGCAATGTCAAGCAGTTGAAGCACTACTTAAAGGTAGCGATGTCCTCGCTGTTTTGCCGACGGGCTATGGCAAAAGCTTTATATTTTAACTGTTTGCTGCCGCGGCTGCAAATATTAAAAGGAGGCAGCATCAAACAGTGTTGGTTCTGTCCGTTACAAAGCATCTGATCGACGATCGACGACCCAGGTAGCAGAAGCCAGAAGTATTGGAATGTCAGCGGCTCTTGTTGTTGAAGAATTAAGATCGGCGAAGTTTCAGCTTTTTTTGGGGTCAGCCGAAAAAATTATCGAACAGCATTTCTGACCTCTAACGCGAAAACGATACTAAGTGCTTTCCGTTCGAATCATTCCCTTAGAGACCGTTTAGGTAAAAGATTTTTAGCCATTTGAACAGCTATCGAAAGAGCTCTAGTGTTTTGGCCGGTGATTTATTTTTGCTTTCATTCGCTCCCTGCAATTTGCATATCCGAAAGTAATTTGAAACCTTTTCAATATAAACATCTCGCTATTCACAGAATTATAAACACGCATTCAAAGGAGAAACACCTTCAGACTGGTGAAGCAGAGAGTTTGGAAAAACTTATCTTAATTTTGTCCAGCGATACATTACAAAGAAAACAGAGAAGCAAACAGTCTGGCTGTCGTAAAGTATGTTGCACTACCAACACTATTTTTATTTTTATGTCTGTTGACATTAACGCTCGGTTCCGGTTTGCGCTGATTGGCCAAATTCTGACAGCTCGGACAATGGGGAACCACGAGAAGTATTTGGGGCGGTATTCAAATTTCTGAGACATCGTTGCAAGCTCTCGCTCTCCGCTCCCCCAAACCCGAAACCCCGAGCCCGAGAGCTTGCTCGCAGGCTAGACGTATGTTGGAGTGACAGCACAGGGCACCCACACAATCTGTTTGTGTACTGTAACCGTTAACTTTGTAATTTTATTGGGGGTTTTCACTTACGCCTATATCAAAATTCAAAAGCACTAAACAAGCTATTTCGATCCCAAAGTGTTTATGGAATTGTAGAGGGTTTTAAACTACACATCTGGGCCAAATTTTGAAGCGCAAGAGCATTTCTTTCAAGAGCGATAGGTAAACGAGTATTAGACAGTTTTTATAGAAAGAAATGTATGGAGCGGCCAATAAATTATTTTGTTGGTGCACCAACATGGTGGCCAAAAATTCAAAGTCTTAATTACACCAAAAAATAACTTTCAACTGGTTCAATTTTATTTCTTTTCACGGCTTATCCGAAATAGATGAATTGCGTGACACTTAAAACCTTTCAGTAAATCGGAAGCAAAACATCGTTAAAACCTATTTTTTTGTGTGTGTGTGAGAGAGATTTTCACACTGTTATCCATACACCATGTTACAAACAGCTTTGTAGGACGTATACTTCAGATTTTTCAATTTTTATGACGTCATGTGAAAACCCCCAATAGGAAATGTATTGGTTTATACTTAAAGTGCTACTGCGATCAAATTTTTGATTTTCATATTTTTACATCTTCGTGTACAATTAGACTTTCTTACTTATCTTGCCAAATTTCAATCCATTACGAACATCAGAAGTCATTTTATTTAAACATTTATGTCCGAGAATTTACGGCTGCCATTAATCAACCTTGTTCCATGCTTGGTTGCGAAAGGGATAAAGTGACGTCAAAGGCTCAAACATACCTCACGGGTTTAAATTATAATAACAATGAGCATAGAAAATTGCACGAAGAACAAGTCCAATGTTTTTGTTGCGTTTTCGCGTGATTTTCAATACTTATTGTTATTATAATTTCAACCCGTGAGGTATGTTTGAGCCTTTGACGTCACTTTATCCCTTTCGCAACCAAGCATGGAACACGGTTGATTAATGGCGGCCGTAAATTCTCGAACATAAATGTTAAAATAAAATGACTTCTGATGTTCGTAATGGATTGAAATTTGGCAAGACGAGTAAGAAAGTATAATTGTACACGAAGATGTAAAAAAAGGAAATAAAAAAATTTGATCGCAGTAGCACTTTAAATTTCATATTATAGTGACGTATCATAGGTAACCCACGCGTTTACTTAGACTGCTTAGAATGAACATATATAGAATAAAGTTACAAATGGACTTACGTGATGTTGTGTTTCAATCCAAATGTGCTGTTGCTTTTGTGCTGTTGAATGACTTGAATCAGTGACCGGTGTTGAATAACTGCATGAAAATCAGCTTATGCCGGGATTTATAGCAACCGCAACGGACCGATCAAACTCGTTGATACGATTTCGAAACGATCGTGTCTGTTTATGAACGTATCGCCAAATGTATGTACTGATTAGAAGTTTTTGCCACCATGTTGTTGGTTTACTGAAGTGGTACACCAAGATGGCCGCTGCATACATTATTTACTAAAAATGTCTAATGCTCGTTGACTCTTCAATGAAATGCCCTTCCGTTTCAAAATTTGGCCCAGATATGTAGTTTTAAACTTCTACAATTCCATATTCCATAAACATGGAATCAAAATCTGTTTAGTTTTAATGCTTCCGAATTTTGATATGACTTAGTGCAAACCAGATTAATGTTGTAGCCTGCGCGCAGAAGCGAAGGAAATATGAGACGTTTGCCCTTAGGCTAATGTTGTTGTATTTCTATGTTCTTTATGAAATAACTCGGGATTTGGTATATGACTAACCAGTCGAATGTACCTTTCACATATATTTAGATAACAAAATTCCAAAGCTACGTCAGTGATAGCAAATTTTCTGACATTTGTACTAAAAATACTGTCTTTACCTACAATTTACTTGCAATCGCAATTGGTCAAAATTGAACAACAGAAAATTAGCTTCATTTCTTTGCAATATTGTATAAATGCAACCTTAAAAACTTTGGTTAGTGGACACAGACAAACAACCGAACTTTAAACTAAAAAACTGAAAAAAAAAAAAAAAAAAAAAACAGAAAAAAATGACTTTCTATTTTCACCGACAAATGTTCAAAACAAGAAACAGCCAAAATTCAAATTAAAAACAAATGGTGAAACTCCTCAGTTTGAAAATTAACGAATGACTTCCTGTTGAATGGTACAAGTGTGCCTCAACTTCATTATTCAGTGGAAACTGACAAGCCGTTTAGCTAAGTGGGAAATCAACTTCACAAATAATTAAATGCCTGACATTTATTTTTCAAACTTAATTTACTCTTGCTTTCAATGCCTTTGTTGATATGTTATATCTTACTGCATTCAAATGGCCAAACAATGAGAAATTGTGACAATGCTTTAATTGTAACATCATTCTGAAAGGCCAAACGATTTACTTACTATTTCTGCCGTTTAAGCTCTATCTAAGCAAAATATATTTCAAAACAACATCTCTTCGTACAACTGAAAATTGAAGCAAGTAAGTTACTAATATCAAAGGAACTAAATGAGCAAATGATAACAGTGGCTCTCTCTATTCGTCGCTTGTTAAGTTGATGAAAACTCTAAGCAGGCAAAATTTAATAGAAAAGGAGGAAAAAAATTGCATGTATAATATAACAAACGTGCTCTTAAATTTTTACCAAAAATTCGTTTTGATTACTGTAAGTTGTATTCCCTAGTATGACATACAAAATGGTCCATGATATTGACTCGGAGATGATATCCCTTATTGAAATCAGAAAAACAAACCCTTGTTGTTAATTTCTTCTTAGAAATCGTTTTGTAACCTAAAAACCTTTATTGAAAACTGATACTGAAACCATGTTGAATTGCATGCCCCGGACGACTTTTACTGGGAAGTCGTTCAGTTTAAACAATAAAAACCACTCCCGAAATGAATTACTTTATATTGACTTTTTACGTTTGGTATTGTTAGGGCAAAAAACAGCATTGCATCAATAACAAGAACAGGTCCGCAACGCGTACATGTGTCTGCCCGAAGGTTATGCATGTTTATTTGTTCGTTTGGTTTATTCTATGGGCAATTCTCTAGTATAACGCATTTTTTGGACGTATCTTTTACAGTCATGGGTATGCTTGACAGCAGTAAATGACCTGATATTTCCACATGGAAAATCAGTCTTATCTATATTCCCACTTACTCTTGATCAAAATCGTGAAACAACGTTTAGCCATAACTTCCTTGCTGAATACGTACTTAAGGGGCCGACATTGTACGATGGTCAAAAAAAATCTCAATAAATGCCATCACGTTTTGGATATCAAAAAGGTAGATACGAATTTTTTATAACTGAGGTTTAAAACTAAGGAAAATTGGCCATCGTAAAAGGATACGATTCAAAAGTTGACGCTTCATTCAAAGGCTGGCGCTCAAAACGTCACCTTTTGAATCTCCTTCCGGCGGTTAATTTACCTTATCAACTCAGTTTTCGTTCTTTTTCTTTAATCCCCCACTACAGAAGTCACGGAAGCTGTCTATTGAAGCTAATCAATCAACTCACCTCTTTAAACATTATCATGGCGAAGTTGATGGAAGCTCTGCTATAATTTCGCATTTCCGTGTTTAACCTAAAAAAAGAAAACTATCATGTTAAGTATACGTTTTCACTGGGTAATGTGTCTATCTAACTAAAGAACCGTAGGCCGGAAGTTAAACGGGACTGAAGCCTCCACCCTTCCTGGTTCAAATTTCTTTCCAGGAAGATTTGTTGTCTTGATCTCATAACACTTACATTTACTGGGACAAAAGATATGGTCTTTTTTACCCGTTTAATTTTTCAAAACTATAATTAGTCTCTCTTATTTCTTCTAAGGATAGTCGCGAGGGCGAAACACCCGAGCGAATCGTGTCCGGAAACCCGAGAACAAATCAAATTAGCAAAATACAATAATCACTTTGAGTTATAGCGTTTTAAAGCTGATTCCGACGTTCGAATTTAGACGTCGTAAAAAATTCGACAATTCATTTTATTACCAAATGGTTTCCATATTTAGATAGCCAGCTCTATAACAATTTGATATCTGGGTTTAGGTATATTAAGCGTAATCTTAAGACGCTAGAGCTGTTATACTGGAGACACCCCCGAAGGTACACGGTAACCTTAATGAAATTATTCGTTGTCTTTTTAATTTCAGACACGAACCCGTAAGACCTATATCTAATCGTGTAATCCTTTTCCAAATCTCACCTCTTTTTCTTCTTTTTCTTCTTGTTCTTCTTCTTCTTCTTCTTCCATTAAACTTGCCTACTTCACTTAAAAAATCAACAAATAAAGGAAAAGAATGGTCATATCTAGTAATCAAGACTGGCAAGCCTCTGTTTAAAGGAGGCCAAGGTCGATGCTTGCACTACATCGTCGGGAAGACTGTTCCAATCTCTAATTGTCCCTGGGAAATAGGAACAGAGGTGGAAGTTCGTTTTTGATCTTGGGACTTTGTAACTCGAAGAATTGCAGTGCCTGCTCTTCCTTTGCATTGGTTCCATTCTATCCAACCCATCTGGAGCAACAAGATCGTGATGGATTTTGAACATCAAAAAAAAAATAAACATAGCCTTCCTTCTGCTCTCTAGCGATTTCCAGCCCAACTGGTCTAACATATCATCGACGCTAGATGTTTGATGATATCTGTTTAAGGTAAACCTAGCTGCCCTGCACTGCACCATTTCCAATTTATAAATGTTGGACTTCGTATACGGATCCCACGCTGATCCCACCTCCTGAAACAATTCATGACGAGGATGACGGTGTCTGCCACATTTTTTCACTCCTTATCTGTCTGACATTTACCTGGAGAAAGATTATTATTGTGATAATGTCGATAATAAGCGCTCTCACGATTAACGGCACTTATGATTAAGATCGTTACGTCGCTAGTGGGTACCAAGGTAACTGCCGATTCTTCTCCTTCCTTGTCCGTACCATGCAAAAATCAGTGGTGGATCTAGGAGAAATTTTAGTTGTAGACTAAGTAGCATCCTATAGCGTCTAGTGTAAATCTACCAAAATAAAATTGCTATATTGCGTCAGTCTGTTTGTATCTCAAACCATATACAACGATTATATCAGTAATGCACAGTTGTTTAAAGGCAATTGTTAAATATGGACAACGTGGCGGCTGAAATCTCAGTTTAGTTGCAGACTAACAAAGTAGAGCCTCGAATGTAAACTGAGCCGGCCATTTGACCGTTTAAGCCAGGCTTGAAAACAATCCTCAATAAATGCTGCAAGAAAACTATATAACAACATTATATTTTTCTTACCTAAAGTACATAGTTGTAGAAGACATTTCAAAGTTATCGTCATTCATTCACGTGTTGACAAAATAAATCTTCGCTTCAGAAAATGTTGTGGTCTGCATGCTGGGGCAGGTGACTTTGTTCTTCATCTCGAATAACGTAAAAGGCTCGTTTGCAATCTAGATTTATCTATCTACATAAATAAACTCGGGTCTTTCTGTATGTACCAGTACCCATGAACCACTCATTGTCTTCTATTGTTTGTGAGGCATTGTATTTTTGGTCTTGTTTTGCATTTGTATTATTGTCGTTCTTTGTTCCTTTTGTTTTACGTAATATGTGCTCCGGTACATGCAGAAGGAACCATAAACTCTTTCAGCCTCCTTCGCTTGACTCGTAGTGAAGGTGCGAAGAAAAAATGAATAATAAATTGTTAATTAATCTAATATTTGCAATTCAATTAAGAATTTATTTTTCAAAAATATTCCACAGTTCTGCGTGGAACCAATTACCCAGAAAAAACATGTTTCCATGTCCAAAATATTTAGGAAAAAACGTGCACAGTTTTGGCACGCCGATGGATTAATGGTTCGTTGTTTAATGTGTTCTCGAAAAAATTTTCTCCGTCAAAATTGATCGCATTTAGCTGTATTCAAAAGCTGCAAGCGTAGATACCCTTGATTGATAAAGACTTATTAAACTTAACATGGTCTCACAAGACTTGTTTTAAATAGCCAACTGTTTATATCTGAACGAATACAGCCGCATTTCCTCGCTCCCAGATGCTTTTCATTGCAGAGGGGAGGGGAGAGAGCTCAAAAGCTTTTTTGAACACGATGCTTCCTCGCCCCACCCACTTCTCTTTCCATCAAAATTTACCGACAAATAGCTCCTAATATATAATTACTTTTTAATTAATTGCTATGTTGTTTTGTTTCTTAAAGGAAGCAATTATATACTTTGAACAGAACAAAATGGACGATTGTCTGGCCGTTTATTCTCACAAAGCATTTTATATCATCTCCGGGCTGTGTACAGACAGGCGAAAGAGTTTTATCACGCCAACGAATACATAAAAAAATCCTCTGAAGGTATTAGCCTTTTACTACCCGGGACCCATTAACACTTTGACATTTCTGCCGGATGTTTATCTGCCTTCTTTTAGGAGAGTTTAGGTTTATTATAATGCCAGTTCGTATTTCTACAGTCAACAATTGCAAAAACATTTTTCATGATATTTGTTTTCAGACCGTGGATGGAATGCATGGGAGTGAGATCGAGGGTGGACTAATCACTTCCAAAATTTGTGCCTCTTCCTGCCATTTATCTGGGAACACTTTTACAGGGCAACGCGCCTCACCATGAGCAGCAAACAGACTTTTTTACTAGTTAGCCAATCAGATAGCACGAATTCAATTGAAGGGCACGCCTCCTAACAAACTTAAGCACGATCAAATGTAATCATGTCGCTTCGTGTTTATCACAGGAATGTAAAGTAACTTATAAAATACGAATATTCTATTCCTCTTAATTGCTTCACGTGTATCAGCAGTTATGAAAATGATTATCAGAATGAGCTGGTGATATGGTGCAAACTTGGAGAAAGGTTTGTTGGGAGCTTACGGAAAGGCGCCTCGCACAGTAAAGGTGCTGTTACACGATAAGATTTTTTCCTGCAACTTGCAACGCAACGCTGACGAGAGCCGTTGCGATACAAGTTGCTGATTACATGTTACACGTTTGCAACTTGTCTCGCAACGTTGCAAAAAGTAGATAAGTGGTCAACTTTTTCTGCAACTCACAACGCAATTTTTCGTTGCGAAACAAGTTGCGCAGAGGTGTTACACGCGCAATTTCATCCGCAACTTGTGTTGCAACGGCTCTCGTCAGCATTGCGTTGCAAGTTGCAGGGGAAAATTGCCTCGTGTAACAGCACCTTAAGTACGAGATTACGAAAAAACTTAGGCAAAAAAAAAAACAAGACGGCGAAATCCAAAATTTGGGAAACACCGCGTTCACTTTGGGAAGACAATTTACAACGGGCGTAGAGGGAGGGTCGGACACCTTATTGAGACTTATATAACGGAGTAACTGGTTAGCTTTCAGTTGAGGTTGGGGTAGCAGTTTATATAGTTAAATTTAGGACTAAGCAATCCGAGAAGCTAGGTGGTACAGTGGTACGGAAGGCTATGTAAGCCTAGCTGAGGTCACACGTTCAATCCTGAGTGGTGATTTTAGATTTTCTTTTTTACACTTAAAATTTTATTGAAAATAAAATTCTAAGTGTCGACATTACGTTATATAAGTCTCAATAAGGTGTCCGACCCTCCCTCTACGCCCGTGGTAAATTGTCTCCTTCACTTTGTACCTGTTTGTACACGTCAAAATATCGACCCCGTTGTACGAGATAGCTCATAGAGTACTTTGATTGTTTTTAGTTGAATGTTAATTAGCTAACAACCCAATGACGCCACAAAAGGAAGAAACTGTTCAATCATTTTGTATTTAAATCCATGAATATATATTTATGTTACAAAGCAAGCCCACACGTGAGCACTGTTTATGTTACTATTTACACCATTTAATAATATTTCGCTAAAACATATTTATCATTAAATATATAAAACATCTTTGATGTGAACGAAGATAACATTTCATTTGGGAGGATCAAATGCAATACACGAGTTTGGATAAAAAACGGTTGATTTTCCACGAAAAAAAAAATAGCTTAGAAAAACGATTTTCATTTCTCTCCAATTAGTACTAAATATTATTCGTTTTTCCTAGTTCACTTCATTTCAGAAATTAAACTTCGCTAGGTGGAGCACTTGATACAGGAACACACCACAACGTGAACCGAGTGGATTAAGAAACTACATGACGGTTGTCATGAAGGTGATTGGTTCTTATTTCAGTGGAAAAGTAAGTCAAACGGCTAACATGATAAACCAGGTTTTACCTAATAAAAATTAGCAATAAAGGTCAATAAACATTTGACTGCATTTGCTTTAAAAAAGAACCTAAACGGACTAATTTCTTACTAGACATAAGATACCTGTATAAAAGAACATTTTAGTTAAAATTCGGGTTTTTATATGTGGTTTTTATTAGCTTTCTTTGCCGGCAACTCAAAAGGAAAGACTGTGAGAAAAATTGGGCTTCCGATGGAGAATCGAAAATTGGGAGGGGCATGGGGAGAGAGTTGGCACGGTCTCATCCCAGTGCTCCTCTTCAGACTTATTCTCTCTCCAGTCCCCCCAAGCCTCGAGCTTAAGTTGCCTGTGGAAACTACACCTCGTTGATCATGGTTGCTCGTGACAGATGCAACCTAATTTGCCTTTTCCGAACTAAAAATATTTCAATTGAAAAATAAACGCTCTAATTTTTAAGTCGGTACTAAAGCTCAGTAATGGGTGTTTTTCTTGTCGCCCCTTGTGACAATCTAAACAGTTCATCTTTTATCGATCTTATAAGAGGTTGCGGCGACTGTCCTAATGTTGCTCCCCGCTGGTCAAGAGTGCTATTGGCTGATATGTTTAGTACTGTATCGTGCGGTGGCGTAGCTTGAAGTTGCGAGAGGAAACTGGCGTCTTTTGGAGGACTGGTACCTAGAGCTCCCGGATAACTGGCCTAAGAGATAAACAGAAAAAAAAATAAATATAAAAATTTATAATTCAACACATTGATACACTGTCCAAATATGGTCATAAAGCTCTCGATATTGGGCAATATTGCACTCGCTTTTGCACTGTAACTGTTAAGTGTATCGCACGCTGAACCTTCGACCTCAAGGACTATGGTCGGAGTCTTAGGGAATCCATCGTGTTGTGTCCACAAAAATGGCACTTCGGTCAACAAAGCTCTTACCTATTCCTGGTCGCTTACTTTGCGCATTTGCGAACCGCGAATTCGTTGATTTGACAGAAAGTACCGATTTAAAAAAAAAAGCCAAATGGGTTCTTGATGACGTCTGTTTGACGGGGCGGAGGTCTGGTGTTTTTAAAATGCATAACGCGTTATGCATTGATCGTTCAAGCCTTGCCTCCACCGCCATGTTGTTTTCTTAAGCTGTCTCCACCCAGGTGTATTGAGGATCAACTTTGCGATGGACTAGCATCCCATCAGAATACTCCGTAATCGCTTTATGCTACGGAAATTGGTGATAAACGCCGGACTGATGGGCCTCTTAATTCGCTTGGAAAAAGACTAAACCTTTCTCACTTTTCCTGCGGTTTGATCTCGTATGTGATTGGTCGACACACAATTGACACGATGAAAGCAAACAGCTCATCGTTTTATGATACGCACAGTAATGCTAAGAATCTAGCTACCTGTAAACCACTATCTGATACTCAAAATCAAGCACAAAAGAGTGAATATGTTGTTGTTGATATCAGGGGTCGAACTTAATTATTTAGTCCACTAGCAAAGTTTTGCTAGTAAGATTTTTTTCTACTAGCAAAACTAGTAAGGTCACTACAATCCTCGTCACATTTTGTTGGGACACCTCACCTGTGTAAAGCCACGCTTATTTTCTCCCGTAGATGACATTCGATGATTTCTGAATTTTTGCCACAAAATTCTCCAGAAACCTCCACTTTTTCCCTCCAACTTTTATTAGGGAAATGCTTACTCGCGAAAGTTTGCTAGAGGATATTTTTCAGACTCGCAACTTCGAAAAACCACTCGCATTTTGCGAGTTTGCGAGTGTTAATTTCGAGCCCTGGATATTGTGTAAAGGCAAGTATGGTGTGAGCATAGCATTTCTACCCCCTTTTTTCTGTGCATGCTATTTAGAACACTTGGTGCGTTTCAACTTACTTGAGCTAAATCAGGATAGAATGCATCCATGCTGTCTTCTGCTGCATAAGGACTCCACACTAGACCGCCCTAAAGAGGGACGAAAGCAAGAAATAATTAGTACCGTTAACTCTATCTAAGCTGGACACCTTCGGGACCAACTGTACAAGCTATCCGCCTTATAGGTATCTGCCCTACAGAGAGTTTAGTTACAGAAGAAAAAGTGAAATTCTGCCAGAACAAGCCAATGATTGATGTCCGTCTCAGAAAGGCGTCCGTCTTACAGGGGTGTCCGTCTTAAGAGGGTTTACTTTATACAAAAAAATAATTCACTCAAAACCATTGTTAGCCATCGAAGCTCATCGTCTTGCATCTTGAAGCACAGGTAATGCCACCTGTTTCACTCCCCCACCAACGCAACACGATAGTTTATATTAAGAACACCAAATCGGTATCCCAAAGGTAACCATGACAACAGCAGCTGTCTGTATTACTAGCCTTCCTGGATGGAATGCTAATCCATCCCAGGGTTATCCCCAGCATTTTGCAAGATTTTCCTAGGCGGCAAAGATCGAAGACAAGTGGAGTAGTATCGTTCAGGCCTTATAACTCAGATGAGAGAAAGACTGTCTTTACATATTCAAGCAATCACCTATAAGAAGGCGCTAAAATGATCGATAGAACATATTCACTGAATCCAAGCTAGAAACTCAAGTAGTTACTCACCATGTCATTTCTTTGTTGCTGAACCGGTGTAATGTACAAATTCTGACCGCTTGGATCCCTGTACGCATATGTTGGAGGCGGCGCCCGCTGGTTCAAAATTCTGCGGATAAACAGATAAATTCATAAAATCGTTTATTCATAAGAACCATATTTACACTTACACGAGGGGTTTATGTGAGGGCGACCAAAATATTCCATAAAAAAAAGAACTAGGGAATTAGTAGACTTTTTTTAGTTTTTCATATATAGATTATAGCTTTCAATGTATTTTTCTTTGTCGTTAATTTGCCGGTCACACCGGTACACGACTCTATGGAAACATGACTGATTGATTGATAAATATATTGATTGACTGATTGATTGATTGATTGATTGATTGATTACCGTTGTCTGTCCGCTGGGTCCCAGACCACTATTGGATCACGAGTCACAACCGGTCGCACAGCAGGGTGGCCTGGGTAACCTGGCATGCCGATAGGAGTTTGAGGCATCGCTCCTGGGTAACCAGGCATTGTGGGCTGGACGCGCCTGCGTTGTCCAGGTGTTGGTTCAGTGGCTCGACCATGCGCGGGTGGTGGTTCCGGTAATGCAGGTTGGCCTCCAATGTATCTAGTGATGAATAATAAACAAAGGAAATTGAAAACGATTTTACAAGTAGCCTGCACTGCATGGGGTTCTTATGGCTGACGAGTGTTGTGTGCGTGTGTTCAGCCGCCATCTTGAATTCGCAAAGCGTAGAAAGGTGGGGGATTTGGATATTACTTGTCAATTAATATGTGGGGCAAACGAATAACTAAAGTCACAAGTTACGCCTCTGATAAAGAGACAAGAATCATTAAACGGCTTACCTTGGCATTACAGCGGGTCGCGGAGGAGGAGCGGGATATCCCTGGGGTTGTGGGAACTGTCTCTCGGGTTCCATACTAGGAGAATTTTTTGAAGACTGAGGCCCAAATAAGGCAAACGCGCCATCCAACATGGCGTGCATGCGCCGCCGTGTCTCATTCATATCAATTTCGGATTCGTCACTGGACGCATTGGAGTCTGTGGATTTCCCGTGTTGCTTACCACGGTCCTGAAATGGAATATAGTTTCTGTTATGACAAGATATTAAAGACGAGATGTACGAAACTTCGTCAAGGGAAAGGAATGTGTTTCTTTCTAGCCTGTGAAGACATACGACTTTTGGCAAGGCAGTGTAGGGACGTTGAACAAGACTCGCAATTATCGTCTGAAAAACGCGGTAACAAATCCCACCTATGAACGGACAGCCTGCTACCTTGTTTTTCTTTTCGTTTTTAATTCTTCAACATGATACCGTAAAAATAACAAGGTATTCATCACTTGTGTGGTTCACAGTATTACCAATACAAGTATATAATCGTACCCGCTTGCTTGAAATTGAAGATGATGTTGTTGGTGCTTTAAGTTTTCTGTAGCTCTTTAGATGCGGCACGCCCTCTTCATCTGTAGCCACAGAGCTGCTTGGGGGCCGCCTTCTTCGGCGCTTTACCTTTTTGCCGCTGGAAGGAAATATACATTGTTAAACACTGCACTCACTCTCTATACCGGACAATGCGCCCACAGTGACGGTCAAACAGAGTTGTCTACGTCATCAGCCACTAAATGAAGTAGCTATCGAAATCACATTGTTTATGGCATTGGAGAGGACTCAATAACAGCACATTTTTCGAGAAATAATAAAACAATAAACAAAGAAAAACCATTTACCAGCCCTTCTGTTTCTTACCTCGCTGCTTTTCGAGTTTAAAGTGTATATGACAGATATTTTTTTATTTGCTTGTTGGAATCTACATGGCGTTCTGATAAGAAAGTCGAAAAAAGTTTTTCGATATTGATTTTTCTTGTCCGTGATTTAGCCGTCTAAAAACGTGAAATTTCACTTCCGGTGGGTTACAAAACCGCGCAAGAAGAAAGACTGGAAATAGTCCGCTGTGACGTCAATACAAGAATGCCAGTGTCGCGGTTTCTCAGTTCCTCCGTTTTTTGGTGCGTGTTACTACAACCATAGACAACACACCTCTATAGAACTATGTTTCTTCTTCGTGGCGCACCAAAAAATGTGAGGAACCGAGAAACCGCGACACTGACATTCTTGTATTGACGTCACAGCGGACTATTTCCAGTCTTTCTTCTTGCGCGGTTTTGTAACCCACCGGAAGTGAAATTTCACGTTTTTAGACGGCTAAAACACGGAAAAGAGAATCGATATCGAAAAATATCTTTTCGATTTTCTTATCAGAACGCCATGTAGATTCCATCAAGCAAATAAAAAAATATCTGTCATATACACTTTAACAATAATCTGCCAACAACGTTTGAAATAGCACACAGTAAAACCTGTGAGGCGTCACACGATTCGCTCTCGACCAGTGACGTAGAACTCAGTTTTTTCACGCGCGCTGGACTGTGATTGGTTAATTCAAATCGGGCCGTATGCAAGGTCTGCAAAATTGCCTTTGAGCACAAAGTTAATCCACGATAACGCCAGATTATAAAGTCAAATCTATGGACTATAGCTTTTGCGCACAGACAATCGTTTTTAGATGCACGCTTGCCATGAGTGCAAGATGGTCGCCAAGACGGGAAAGCCTGCTTCCACGGCAACCGTCCATATAAAAACAAAGACAAATACAAACGAACAAACTCACGTGATCACTCGCTCCGCAGCCTCCTCCTCTTCAAGTACATCATCAAATTCGTGCTGAGCTCTGTCCCAGGCTCTCCTCTCCGGGGGAACAGCAGATCTTGAGCTGTCATGTGTTCTCTCGCGCAATCGCTGTTTATTCTTCTGTCGTTTAAGGTCTGCTCTCTTTTCCAGCTCTCGTTTTGTGGTTTTTCCCTTTTTGCGGCCCCTTGGCGTGTCATCTTCAGATGGTGGCTATCAAGATATAAATAACATATTGGTGAGATTTTCAATTCAGGGGGAAGGGGCGCTCAAAAAAAGAAAGACATCGTGAATTAGCTTGCATATGAAAATAATTTGTAAATTATAACAATACAACGAAGTTTTTGTAAATAATAAATATCACTGATGGGAGAGAAAAGACGTACGAAGGCAAGACAAAAAAAATGCACTTTTTCCGAATAATTTTCCATTCAATGTGCAGAAATATCTTTGGTTATCGATCTCTGGCAGGATACGAGGGTAAAAAAGGACCTATAAAAAGAAATGCTTGGCGGTTTACGCCTCAGGATAAAAATATTAATAGTAAAATCAACCGTAAGAAAAAAAGGACTAATTTTACCTCAACCTGCAGTCCAACAAGAGAGGTCTGTTTCTGATTTAAGGGGGGTAGGCTCGGGGCTGGATGTACTGATGAGCGGAATCGCACAGGGGGGTACCGTGGGGGACCGCTGGCCTCACCCATAACAGCTACAGTAGGCACTTGAGCCGCAGAGTGTTTGGCCTAAAAAGAAACAGGCAGGAAAGTTAATACTTCATGGGCATGTGTAAGGGTATATTGCGGATGTCTAGAAATAAAATGAAAGATACGCCTCCAGCAGACAGTGAAATAACCCAAGCAGAAGGAAAATGGGACCAAATTTAGGACTTTGTAGCAAGAAATATGGCATCTCACTAAGTTCATGTTGGAAAAAATCCATGCAGGAAGCTTTAAAAACAACACATTGTATGCATTTTATGGGAAGCTGTTTTGGAGTCATCACGATAAGTTTTCAGGTAAAGGTCAAAACATGCAATGTGGTCTTGAAATTCACTTTTCGCTTTGATTAAATCTACATACTCGAGTCCAGTCTTCTTGAAGTTAAGCCATGCCTTGTGGCAAAGGCCTTCTCGTGAACTCCCTTATTGGTTTTTAATAATTTGTCGACAAGATCCTTATGTGTAACGTTGTATTTAAATGAAAGCTAATGAGCAGTGCTTTCCAGTGGCGCAAATTTGCGAAAATTAACCGCATTATACTTTGGTACTGTTAGAAAGTACAATATTGTTATCGTTACCTGTGGCGGTGGCGGTGGCGGCGCTACACTTTCAGCTTCAGTCTCAGTTTCTTCCCCGGAAACCTCGCTTTCTTCCTCGCTCTCATCGTCTAAAAGTTCTTAGTGTCTCGGTGACTCCTGGGGTCTCTGTGGAGGGCCAGGAGTTATTTTTGTGGCTGAGGGTGGTTTAGGTGTCTTCTCTCTAATTAAATCTGCCGTGCTTCCAGTGGTGGTCTCAGATGCTTCGCTTTCATCTTCCTCCTCCTCGTCTTCTTCGAAAGCGGGGTTTGTCCTGGAAGGGAATAAATTGTAATGGTGAAGACCAGCAAGCCTAAAGGACTCTTATTTCTGGCTTCCGTAGCAAGAACCGACTAGGAATATTAGTCATCCGTCATGAATGGGATCCCAGTCCCCTACTACAAAATTTCTTTTACACGTTGCCCAATTTTTATGTAATATATCAAACATGAGGAACAGTGTTTTATCAAGATTTCAAAACAACGAGAAGTGAGTTGAAAATACGGGGTGTTTGCCGAGAAACCTGATAGAACACACTTTCGAGTGTTTGATAATAAAAGCTTCTTAAACTGATTAAATGCAGAGAAAACAAATGAATAAAATCACCAAAATCTATGCAAACTTGATGAATTATTAAGTTTGAGAAGTTGCAACCCATTTCCATCCTGGCCGTCTGTAGCTAAGACACTTTAAATAGTTTTAGGTTGCGTTCGATTGACCCTATTCCGGAATAAGAATATATTCCGGATTATTCCAGAATAGCCATTCCGTCCGTAGGTCAATAAAACGATTATTCCGTTTCTGGAATATAATGCCCGCGATATAACACGCAGACAGCAACGTTTTAAAACATCTCTTTCATTTCTTCGTACAAGGAAATGAGGAGAAACGTCTCTTCATGACTCCAAGAGTATCCTTTTTTGAGTAACAACTCATTTTCTTCGCACATGGTTGCCGGCACATGGTCGCCGGCGGTAGCCATTTTGTTTGTTGTTTTTAAAAAGGCCGCGAGGCGAGGACGAAGTGACGTCATTATTCTAGATTATTCCAAGCAATCTGCTCCCTAGTGCAGAATGCTTGGAATACATTCCATGTATTCTGGAATCGGAAGAGCGACTCAATCGAACGGACATTCGGATTTTTCCGTTTATTCTTATTCCGGAATAAGGTCAATCGAACGCACCCCTAGTGTATTAGGATAAAGATCATATCAATGTTGTAGTTCTTTTTTTTCCTTGAACCAGTTTTTGTATAATTGAACCAAGAATAAAATTGACCTACAACATAAACAACAATGGACCATTACTTCTATATTTCCTTTGATTGAAGCCAACAATCTCGTTATGATACTTACAGTTTTTGCTCCCTGGTTGGTAACTTCTGCACTGGTGGTTTACCGACTTTTCTTCGCAGGGACGTCTCGCGTCCACGTCTGGCAGGCTTTCCAGTTTGTTCTTCTTCATCATGAGCGGGAGTAGAGGTGAACGATGTTGTCTGCATGCTGGACACTCCTGACTCCGTGTGCCGTGCTACATCAAAACCACGAACAGGAGGGGTCTGAAAAATCATAATTAAAATTAAACCGATTAAATACACGTAATATAACGGGAATGTAAATTGAAATACTACAAATATCCCGAAAGAAGAATCATTACAACAGCCGCCCCCCTCTGCCCCTCCCCTTATCTTATTTTTTTTAGTTTCCCGTCTCTCCTTATTCAATTCCTTACTCCCTTCCCGCTCCTGCCCCTCCCCCTTCCCTCTCCCCCCTCCCCCTCCTTACGATGGGGTCTAGATCCACTACTGGATGAGACAGATGTCGGCCTCCTACGCAGGCTATGTTTGGGCAGTAACCCAAATAAGCTATACAAGTGTCTAAGGGGTTGGTTCACATAAACGCCATTTTTCAGCCACTTGACATGGCTTAATAGAATTATCTCGTTTACATTTCGCGCAATCCAAAAACTTTATGCTTATCTCATGAATCTATGTTATGGGGTGTTTTGTAAATTTTTGGGTGATTTTTGAGTATGTTTAGGAGGAAATAGTTTTTCTCAAAGGATTTGTGAAATTAAGAGAAATAAGAAATATTGAAGATTTAATTAAAGTTTTAAATTAGAATTTGTAGTTAATAATTAATAGACGGACACCAAGTTAGTCCACTAGCAACCTGGGTTGCTCTTACATGGGTATCAACTGTCTGTTGGTGTTCCAAAAATCATTTTCTTTCTTCTTTTCCTTCTTTAAACCTCTAAAACTTTCATTCAAATTCATGTCTACCCCCGTCTTAAAGGGGCTATGTCACCATTTTTAGCGTTACTTTAAAAAGCCGAAATACATCTTTATATCAGTGAAAACCCAAAAATAAGAATCCAGTTTTGTTTAAAATTATTCTACTAGTTCTCTAAGAGTAAAAATAAGTGTCTTGGGCTGCAGATGGCCAGGATGGAAATGGATTGTATCTTGAAAAAATTGGCCCAATTTTTTCAAGTTTATCGCTTGTGTCTTAGAAAATTCACTAAAACTCCGATTATGGTTTATTTTCTCTGCTGAAATTCACTTGATATCTTCCTGTTAGTGTTCTTTAAGCATTTCGTGTACGACAAAGGTACTTAGTTTTAATTTGGGACGGTTTTGACCCGAAAACCTCAAAATCACCATGACATAGCTCCTTTAAGTCTCTTACCCTTCTTTTATTAGTCTCCAGCATCGTGATGGTGTCCGGCTCGACCTTAGACTTGGGCGCACCCTTCTTCCAGTGCCAGCACACATGCGATATAATCAAAATAATCAGATAGATTGAGTAGAAAACCGTTGGGATCATCCACCACCCTATCGAGGTCGGGACGACAGTGGGTGGTTCTTCAGGGGGCGTTGTTGGTACAAGCGCTGGTCTAGGAGCGGTAAGAACCTAGAAAACCGAATGAATGGAATAAACATTATGCTTTATGTGACTCTTTCAGTTTCTATAAAAAGTTTTTACAATGGGGGTGAGAGCCAGTGAGAGTTAACACGCGGTGCGAGCGCATGAGAGTTGACAGAACGCTCTAGAGCTGGCTGTAAAACAAGAGAAACAGTTTGGACTCTCGTCCATTCTCATAAAAGAAAAATAGGACAGATTCAAACACGATAAACAGCGCATACGCGTTGGTGCTCAAATAAGAGCAAGAATTGAGACTCGTAAAAATTTGAGCATACTCAGACTCCATGAAAGCGCATCAGCCCAGGCCTTTTAAAGCAACATCTAGACTTTAAACTGTGAACGCTCTTAGCTGATTTTACGAGCGCCTGGTAAGGTCTTATAATAAATGGTTAAAAACATATATTTCTTACCGCGTAGGGCGCAGTATATGTTGTCATCTCGCCTGTACTCAGCCGATTCATAACAGACGCTACGTAAGAACCGTTTACCACAGCACCGGAGTCAAACAAGAAAAACGTCACATCTGCTTCCGAAGCTGCTGAGTTGGCGTTTCTGACTACGTCCACAATCTGAAAGAAAATAAATCACACCTTTAAATAAAATGGTGGAGGCGCGGTAGTGTAGTGGAGGCGCGGTGGCGTAGTGGAGGTGCGGTGGCGTAGTGGAGGCGCGGTGGTGTAGTGGTTAGCGCGTCGGACTTTCAACCACGCCCCTGTTGTTTAAAAGGTGGATAGCGCTATCCACCGGATAAATCACTATCCAGTGTCAAGCATTAGCAAAACCAATTGTGTTATCCACTGGATAGTGACTTATCCGCTATCCACCTTTTGAACAACCGGGGCCTGAAGGTCGGTGGTTCGAGCCTGGTCTCTGCTGTGTTGTTTCCTTAGACAAGAAAATTTGCTCCACATTGTCTCTCTCCACCGAGGTGTATAAATGGGCACCGGCGACAAAATGCTGGAGGTAACCTTGCCATGGACTAGCATCCCATCCAGGGGGGAGTAGCAATATTCCTAGTTGCTTCATGCTACAGAAACCGGGTTAAGCTCCGGCCGAGTGGGCCATCCATGGCTCGTGTGCGTCTTTACCTTTAACCTTAAATAAAGTGCCATTTTACCCTTAAATTTTAAAATCTTTAATGTGATGAAATCCTTAAATGTTATTATTCAAATGAAATCTATTGAGCAGCAATTTCCCGTTGTGCTGATTACTATGCTGTACAAGATGATCCTGACTTTTGGGTGTGTGGAAGAAATCCTAAAGATTGACCATTGAAATGAAAGCTACTGAACAGTTCTGTATTGTGGTACTGTTTGTTACGCTGTTCAAGGTGGTTCCCGTTCATGTAATATGTGGTTCACCCAGATGTGCAAAATGGTTGTAACTTTTGAGTTTGTGAATAAATTATTGCTTACAGTTGCACTAGTACTTCCGCTCCTTCTCTTCCTCCGTGAACTTTTTCGCGCTTTGCCTTCCACGTACAACGTCACAAGTTTGTTTGCCAGATCGCTTCGGAACGAGGAATTTTTTAAATCCTGATTTTGACTAACACTGAGGCCTATGATCACGTGGTCAGATTCTGAAGCCGTGAGGGAGTCTGGGATGTAAACAGGAACCAAGGCCTGCAAAAAAAATCAGAATTTAAAAAAAAATTAATTTGCCACCTGAAACGAACCAATGGTTAAAAAAGGATCGATGTTACGGTTTGTCTTTGTTGATAATATAAACTAGAAATTATTTCCAGTTCATCGTTCGAAATCCAACTCAACCTTTCGTAGCCTTGATCACCTTTGTTTTTGTACAACACTTAGTTCGGAGTTTCTCTACTTTAGTAAGGCCACCCTTTCACGAGCGACTTCGAGCGTTCAACAATGTAACGGCGCCACTCCTGCATAGACGAAGCGATAACAGAGCCCGTACTTTATCACGAAAAATTCCATTTTTTGAGTTTCTCGTGTTTCATTTCTCCAGTTTTTTTAACTGTCGCTTCGCCTGTGTGAAAGGAACTACACGTGACTACACTTGACTTCATGTGACTACAGATGAGATTCTTCCCTGAAGCAATAAAAAATGTAGCGGCAGCTTAAGCGAATGTTTTGAGGTTTCTTACAGCAAGTGACGTCCCTTCTTGAAAAAATGAAATTAATTATAATCACCTGAAAACCTTGCAGTGCTGCGGTGAGTTGGTTGACATTAGAAACTTTAAATGCATCCACGACATCAGTTCTGTTGACTTTCTTGCCGCCAACCGAGATGAAAAATTCCAGATATGTCTGTTCATTAGGTTCGTGAATGATGGTTTGAATCTAAAAATCACAAATTCACTTTGATTAGTAACGTAATGATGATCCGCAGATGGCCTACAGGGTGGAGCTTATTAAGCATTGAAGTAACTAGGGACCTCCAAGCAAGCATTTTTCAAAGTTTTCACAAATATTTTTCATACCCCTTTTCACATGGGTGCAGAGAGGCTTTTGAAAGGCTGTATTACAACGGCCCATTTCTCTTCGCTTTGGCACAAACTTCAACCATTCTAACATAACTCTTTTGAAGGCTTCTATTTTAACGGTTTGCGCCCAAACAACTAAACCAAACCAAACAAGCAATGGGCCTTTATCACGCGGCGGCCATGTTGACTCCCCGGAGAATAAAATGCTTTGTTTTTGCCCGCCCAGCCGCGCATTGAAAAAGTTGAAAACGAGGTTGGGCGGGCAAGAATCTTTTGTTTTTATACAAAATCGCGGGGCGTGATAAAGGCCTATGGGATAGAAAGAGTCTACCTGCTATAGCTCAGAAGGAGGTCGGACACCTTATTGACAATTATATAACGTAATGTCGACACTTAGAATTTTATTTTCAATACATTTTGAAGTGTAAAAAAGAAAATCTAAAATCCCCACTCAGGATTGAACCTGTGACCTCAGCTAAGCTTAGACTTACATAGCCTACCGTACCACTGCACCACCTAGCTTCTCGGGTTGTTTAGGCCTACATTGAACTATATAAACTGCTAACCCCAACCTCAACTGAAAGCTAACCAGTTACTCCGTTATGTATTCTCATTAAGGTGTCCGACCTCCTTTTGAGCTATAGCATTTAGACTCTACCTATAACACAGCAAACTCGTCCCAACGGCCCTCTCCACGGCCCAATTTGCGGCGGCACGCCCCGCCATTTTAAAATCGGAGATAACCCTGCGAACGAGGTTGATAACACAGCACTTACGGTGGCAGTAACATTGGTCGACGCTGGCAGGTTCTTCTTCTCCTTATAATACGAAGCCAGAAGGTTTTCAAGGCTCGCTTTATTTGCTGGGATGGAAATGTTTTTGCTGGCAGACGTTTTGATGATAAAAGACACCAGAACATCCTGTGGTGCCGGTGTTGGTGCTGGTGTTGGTGATGTTGTCGGATTTGTCACCAGAGGCCGTGGCATACTGACCACCTAAACAAAATGTAACAGCGAAAATGTCAGTGAGGTTACACAATACATATCCCATAGCATCAATGCATTAATGTATCAACGCATCTACGCGACTGGAAGAAGAAACAGGCTAGAAAAAGAGGTTTAATAGTCAACGCAATGAAATTATATGTTCGTTAAAGTGTCCCTGCGATCAAATTTTTGATTTTCATTTTTTTATATTTTCGTGTACAATTAGACTTTCTTACTCATCTTGCCAAATTTCAATTCATTAGGAACATCAAAAGTCATTTTATTTCAACATTTATTTCCGAGAATTTACGGCCGCCATTAATCAACCTTGTTCCAAAGCTTGGTTGAGAATGGGAGAAAGTGACGTCAAAGACTCAAACATACCTCACGGGTTGAAATTATAATAACAATAAGTATTGAAAATCACGCGAAAAGCAACAAAAACTTTGGAGTTGTTCTTCATGCAATTTTCTATGCTGATTGTTATTATAATTTCAACCCGTGAGGTATGTTTGAGTCTTTGACGTCACTTTATCGCAACCAAGCGTTCGAACAAGGTTGATTAATGGCGGCCGTAAATTCTCGGAAATAAATGTTAAAATAAAATGACTTCTGATGTTCCCAATGGATTAATTTGGCAAGATGAGTAAGAAAGTCTAATAGAGTGATTTTACTTTGACTGTGAAATAGATAGTAGAATAGTACGCACATATTAGACTATAATGTCATTGTTTGCTTTTGTTTAATTTGGACTATCACGCACTAATTGTTAGATAGTGTTTCATGGGTTAAGTAAAACCACTCTAGTACACGAAAATGTAAAAAAATCAAAATAAAAAATTTGATCATAGGGCACTTTAAGCGTAATGGTACATTACTGCAGAAGAACGTATACATGTAGTCTGGCCAAGTTGGGAGTTCCATGGAAAAGTGAATAGGGTTACTAGTTTTTTTGTTTCTAGTTTGGACAGTTGAATGCTGTCTTTCAATGAGTAAGTCATGACATCTATATTTCATAACAGCTATATTTGTAGTACTAGGTTGTCCTAGGAATTCTGATGTAACTTTTTGCAGTCCCCTTTTTCTCCCAAAATCCAACAAACGCAACAAAGGCACACGTTCGCTAGAAGTCTATACGACTTAGAATGTTATGCACTTACATCAAACTTTATGAAGTGTTTTAACTGGCCACTGTTTAGCCTGTTAAAGTTTTTAGTCGCTTTGGAAGCGGGAACTTGTTGACCAGCCTTTGTGATAAAGAATATCACAGTCACATTCTCTCCGTTGTTCAGACGCTTTACGCTTTGAATCTGTGGAGTACAAAGAAAACCACTTAAAAAATAAAAAGCCTTATATTTAAGTTCGCCTTTTGCTATCGATGTCAAAAAGCTATTATTAACCATAGGACTAAAAGTAAAAAGTAAAGTCGCACACGAGCCTAGATGGCCCACACGGCCGGAGCTTAACCCGGTTTCTGTAGCATGAAGCGACTAGGAATATTGCTACTCCCCCCTGGATGGGATGCTAGTCCATCGCAGGGTTACCCCCAGCATTTTGTCGCCGGTACCCATTTATACACCTGGGTGGAGAGAGACAGTGTGGAGTAAAGTTTCTTGTCTAAGGAAACAACACGACGGCAGAGACCAGGCTTCGAACCACCGACCTTCAGGTTGAAAGTCCGACGCGCTAACCACTAGACTACCGTGGCTCCACAACCATAGGACTGCCCCAGTTTATAATATAAATCTATAATCATTTTACGTCAAGATTAACTGATTTAATATGGTATTCCGTCAGTAGCTCTAGCCAAACTAAATACCAAAGCCAAGGACCGATTTAGTAATGGCAACAATTTGTGGTGTAACAACCTTCCCAAGGAAAGTAGTTCTAAGAAATCGTTTTTCTATTGATTTAACATAATCTAACGTGGCAAATATTCAAACCAGAAGAAGAATGTTAAGAAAGATGTTATGTTCATGATGTCACAAGCGTGATTTCATTACTTTTACTTTTACCATCGTTGGATAAAGTTTTGTGGTTATTGTTATTGTTGCTTTAGTATATTACATTTTGACAAAGCATTACTTACAGTAACATTGACATTCCCAACTGCTCTCCGTCGCCTTTTTTGTGGCACTTCAGCAAATCTATATGCCTCTGCAAGATTAACTTCCATGTCGTTCTTAAATTTCTGTAATTCGATAATTGTATTTGGAGACACAGTAACAGTAAACACCATCAACACTGGCTGATCTGGGGGCTTGGTTGTTGGGGCAGTAACAGAACTAGACACTGCTTGGGTAACTGTACCAGTTGGTGAAATAATTTGACTTGTGGCAGGTTGAATAGACGATGAGACTTCTGTTGCTGAAGTAGTTGGCACCGTCGACAACATTGGAGTGGAAGTCTGGATCGGAGATGATTTGACAACACTGGTTAGAGAGGCAAATGAACTTCGAGCCACGTCACTTGATTTTGTTACTGGTATGGAAATTGGAGGTACAGCACTGGAGTTGATAGCAGGTGCAGTCGAAAGGAGCACATCGATGCTCGAGACATTCACTGTAAGGGTTGGCAGCGGAACCACAAAACTGGTATTCTGTGATACTGTTGGTAATACTTGAATAGAAGTAGCAGTAGAAGTAGAGCTCACGTTAACTGAAGCTGTAGATGACATATTGACCTGTGGCGTTGGTACCAAGGTGGGCTGAACTACTCTGGTGGTATAAACAACATAGCAAATTCCAAGACTTGAAATGGTCACCAAGGGAGGTCTGTAAACATTCGAGCTTGAAGCAACAGTCACAGATGAAGTGGTTGTAGTCTGCGGTAGTGTTTGACTGGCATGAGAACTTGTTTGACTGGCATGAGAACTTGTTTGACTTGATAACAACTCTGAAGTTGGAGCAACAGTAGTTGATACCACAGATTTGCTTCCACGTGATGAACTAGATACTGTTGACGAAGTAGTTGGCAGTGGAGATGCAGCAATCGTTAAACTTGATTTAAGAGCTTGCTGAATAAGGCTTGATGACCCTCTACCCTGGGAGGTGGATGATACAGAAGGGACGATAATTTCAAAAGATGAGCTTGTTTCTAGGACCACGCGTGAACTTGATGCAGTCTCAGTGGCCACTGGGGACAAGATGACGGTACTTGTTAATGAAGTTTGCTCGCTCGACAATGCAACCGAAGATGACGTACTGTTACTAAATGCTGCAGATCTCTCCAAAGCCACTGAACTCGAAGGCAAAGTTCCATTTGCAACAACAGTTGTTGGGGCGATCACTGCCACTGAAGAGCTCTGTTTATGCAATGACAGGCTCGCAGCTGAATGAGTGGTAGTTGAAGAACTGTTACCCAACACTGCAGATGAGGTCATCATCAGATTCTGTGAAAATGTGGAAGACAAAGTTCCATTGTCAACAACCGTTGATAATATTGCCACACCAGTTGAGGAAGTTTTTTCACTTGATGTTGAACTACTGTTACTCAACACCGCTGATGAGGTCATCAGACCCTGTGAAGATGTGGAAGGCAAAGTTCCATTGTTAACAACCGTTGACGAAATTGCCACACCAGTTGAGGAAGTTTGTTCACTTGATAACACACTTAATACTGAAGTTGAGCTACTCTTACTCAACAATGCAGATGATGTCACCAAAACTACGGATGATGCTCCATTGTTGGAGATGGTAGAAATGATAACACCGACTGAAGAACTTTGTCCACCAACACCCCACTTGAAGTTGGTAATGAGCTCTGCATGGTAGAAGTGACAGAAGATATATTTGAAACCAGCTTCGAAGTTGATGATAATGCAAAAGTTCCTTTAACTATTGTCACAGATGAGGAAGCATTAACAGTCGCACTATTAACAGTCTCTGATGACTGTTGTACTGAGCTATTAGGACTAAGAGATGATGGCACCAAACCGTTAGACTGCGTTAAAGTTCCACTTGGAGTTATGCTCACAGACACGGGAAATGATGATGTGATTTGTGCAGTTGAGGTAGTCTGATTCTTTGTAGCTGGGGATGACGAATGAACGCCACTTGACGCAATGCTTTGGCTTCCTCCTCCAACTGAGGTTGATTCACCTGAACTCGGCAGAGTTGTGGAAGCCACTGCCACTGCTACTGAGCTTGTTACCGTGGTGGAAGACGATAACTGAACCGCTGGAGTTGCACTGTGCGTAACTATCACAGATGTGCTATTATTATCGCCTGGGACTGCTCTTTTCTTTCTTCGCCTTGCAGGAGAACCAAACAGTGATGACGATGATACAGGCACTGATGAAGTTGGTTGACTGTTTATAACAGATGTTGTGTTGCCTGCTTGAGAAAGTAAGCTTGTTGCAGCTACTTGAGAACTACTGCTAACTGGAGTGCTTGGAGTACCATTTTGAGACACCGTTCCAAGTGAGGACAGCAATATTGTTGGAAGCTGTCCACCAATGCTGGAACTAGTACTTGATGATAGTACTTGCACGCCTGATGAGGATGACTCTACTGCTATTCTGGACGAAGAAGATTGATTGTTCGCATGCGACAATGAACTTGTTGCAGCTACTCCATGGCTGGTACTTACTGGAGTGCTTGGAGTGCCATTTTGAGACACTGTTCCAACTGAAGATGACAATATTAATGTACGCTGTCTACTTATGCTGGAACTAGTGTTTGGTGATACTTGAATGCCTGATGAAGATGCTATTCTGGAAGAAGATTGAATCATTGAACTTGAAGCAGCTGCTTGAGGTATGCTAGCAACTGAGGTATTGAGAGCACCAACTTGGGTCACTGTGCTAGGTGATGATGACATTATTGATAGAGGCTGTCCAGTGACACTGGAAGAAGAAGTTAGTGATGTTTGAATACCTGTTGAGGATGAACCCAAATTTGAGGTTTCCACACTTGATGTCATCAAGGTAGTACTGGAGTTTGCTAATGACATCTTACTGGATGCAGCAAAAGACAAGCTTAAGGTCGCACTTGTATTTCTTGATTGGCTTGCTGATGGACTTGAGGCTACTGCAATTAAGCTTTTACTTGGAGTTTCAATAAGTGTACTCGACAAGGTTGCATTTGATAGGATGCTTGTTTTTGGTATTTCAGACAAAGCACTTTTTGATGGCAAAGATGAGACTTGTATTACAGTTGTGCTACCATTTGACATCAACTGAGAGGCTGCACTTTGTGTTGTACTTGGAACAAAGCTGATACTTTGAGAAGGCACTGATGGTGTGACAGTAGTCGCAAAATCCCCTGACTGAACTAAACTTGTAGTCATCATGGAAACAACTCCATGAGTAGACTGCACACTATCCTGTTTGGTTGTAGACAAATTCTGCTTATCTGAAACACTGGGGGTAGCCACAATTGGGGAGAACGTACCAGATGATGTTGCTGGACTGGAACCCAGTGACCCATTTGCCATGGATGAACTTGGCAAATGACTCTCGGAAGGGGTCACAAATGGAATGGCTAATGTACCGGATTGTTGCTGAGATGATTCCGGTTGTAGTTGGGTTGAATGTGTGGCTTCTTTTGCTGTGCTGGTAGCAGCACTCCTCAAGGCAGTTGAATTAGTGATGAACACAGTTGGGGGCATTGTGACTTTATGGGTGTCTGTACTCAACACTTTAGTGACTGTCTCAGATTGCAAAACAGGTGGTCGAGAAGATGTCAAGGTTGATTCAATG
This sequence comes from Dendrophyllia cribrosa, assembly GCA_024195265.1. NCBI lineage: Eukaryota > Metazoa > Cnidaria > Anthozoa > Scleractinia > Dendrophylliidae > Dendrophyllia > Dendrophyllia cribrosa. The sequence continues at coordinate 17,617,190 of JAJLRJ010000009.1, forward strand.
CTGCTTTTTGACGATAGCAATGTTGGCACAATGCTGTCACTTGCTGATACTTCCTCTGACCTGGCTGAAGTGGCAAGCACCTGACTGTGCACCTCACTTACTAGGGTTGTCATGGTAACTGGATATGTCAGTATAACTGTTGGCATTTCTGAATGCATACTGGTCGCGATTTCGATGTCTAGTGTGATCTTTGGGGTTGTTGCTAGGATAACAGTGTGATTGGCAGTAGTCGCTGGAAAGACAGTCTTTTCCACAACATAGTAGATGTAACAAGGGTAAGCAGAAGACATCACAACCAACCCATCATCAGTGGATGTCTTTTTTGGCACAACAGATGATGATGGAGCTGGAGATGGAGTTGTTGTCCTTGGCAACAGGGTGTTTCCCCCAGACAAGCCTGATTGGCTTGATACGATTGGGGAGACCAGCAAACTTGATGACACTAAAGATTTTGAACTTGTTCTTTCAACTGTAACCATTGACACTGAAATAGTTGCTATTGCAGAGGTATGCAGTGGAATAGTAGTTGTTGACAGTGATGATGTTCTTACTGATTGGCTTGTAACATTATGGGATGCCACTAAACTTGACAACACTGAAAATGGTCTTGAAGTTTCATTTGTAACTGCTGTGGAAGATACAATCCCTACATCAACTGTACTTGGAGGTGTAGATTTAGATGAGGTGTTTAATTTGACACTACTCGAAGATTGGCTTGTAGCACTTGAAGCATTTGCTATAATGGCAGATCCAACTCCTAACACTAAAGAACTTGAAACAGTTGCAACTGCAGTTGATGTGGTAAGTGTAGTAACAGTTTGATTATGACTTGGAACTTGACTTGAAGGTGACAAGGCTGTAGTGACAGCAATGGCACTTGTTTGGTTGATACGAAGTCCGACTGAACTTAAAACTGCAGATGGTTGCACTGTGTAATTTGACATGGAGCTTGTACCTTGAAAAGCGGTATCAAATATAAAATGAGTAGCAGTAGTAGACACTGCTGCCTTTGAAGTTGAGATGGTTGTTATAGCAACATCAACTGAACGTACACTGGAAGCCACCATTGCCACCGAAGTGTCACTCATTGTAGATGTCGACGAAACAGTGTCATTTGAGCTTAATGTTAGACTTCCTGAGGCAGATATTTCAGTTGTACTTGCCAAAATTGTAGCAGACACTCCAGGGGTTGAGTGGGCTTCAACTGCAGATTTTGAGGCATTCGTAGATATACTTTTGACACTGCTAGGAAAATGACTTGTTGATAAAGTTTCATTTGTTGAACTTGACGATGGAGTCAACAGCAAAGTTCTTGTAACAGAAACAGAACCAGATGAACTCACTGCTGAAGAAACAACAGAGGTCAGACTTGCTGTGTTTACTGATGCACTACTGCCCAATGCAAAAGATGCTGTTGACTGATTTCCTTCACTGATAGATGAAGTAGACAAGGCATTTAATGTCCTTATTTCACTAACTACATTGCTTGACCTATTTAAATTTAGCAACACAGAAGAAGCTAATGAAGATTCGGCTGAGTTATTTAAAGAATAAATTAAACTACTAGTTCTTGTAACACTCTCAGTGCTAGTTTGACTGGCATTGACACTTTGAGAACCACGCAATACAACAATTGTTGTTGATTGGTTTAATGTCCTTGTCGCTGAGACAGATAAAACAGAAGTCTTTGTCTTCAAGCTGCTGCTGATTGATGGCTGTGCAGCTAAAGGTGTACTGCTTGATGCTTGAGCTGGTGTAGTTGCATTGGGTGCTGTAACAATAAAATTTATAAAAAATTCAACCAATTCTACGACCATTTTAAACTAAGGGAAAATGAGGTAGAAGTAAAATGTTATTAATTAAAAAAGATGTTTACTTTTGCCTGATTCCCTCAACATATGAGTAAATTTAGGACTGACGCAATAGCTTTTATACTGCACAGTTGAACGTGTAACAGTGTATATACACATTTAGTATATACTGAAACAGTGGATAGCATTGTTGGCGCGCTCTGATTGGCTACTGAAACTCGGCATAGCAAGTGCTATTCACCTCCCAGCAATTTGCGCGTGAAAATTGTAATCGTTGACAGGAATAAATGAGTTAAAAAGCATCATTTTCGTTATATTATCTCACTGTTTCAGTATATACTAAAACAACTATTCACCTCAGTGTAGTTGGGTAGTGGTGGATATTTACCTCGCCCCTCGCGGCTCGGTAAATATCCACCACTACCCACCTCCACTTCAGTGAATAGTTGTTAAATATATATATGGAAATGAATAAACAATATATAGATAGCTTCACTTGTTCTATGAGTGCTCTATGCATAAATATTAATAATAATAATAATAATAATTATACATTTCTATAGCGCCTTTTCTCATATTGTATATATATATATATAATAATTAATGCAACATTTTGTTATCGTGGCAAATTTTGCAAATTTTTGTAAAGGCATTTAAAAAACTTGCAATATGTTGCTAAAACAAAATGCTGTGTTAAAAATCATCATATGTTATGTAACATGAAACAATTTTTAACCCATCAATGTTGTCGTTAAAATCACCATTAAAAACTGTCTCATATAAAATTGATTAAACATTAATAGTTTTTAGAATCATTTTACCAGAACAAAAAAATTATTTTGTATTTATAATTTTTATCAGTGTGTTTTTAGTTTTACCTGTAACCCGTAACACCTGTGAGTGGAGGGCTCGAAATTGTGCCTGCATCGGGCGCATTTGCCACTAGAGATTTTGCTTTTGCGACTCAAATTTGTCTATTAGTCACGATTTTGTGACTGTTTTACGGCCTAGCTTATAAAGGAACTATACAATGTATTTGACAGTCTTGTGTCTTATTTGTTACTGGTAGTTGTAATTTTATCTGAAAAATCCTGCAAAGTTTACGTTAAATGTTGCGTGCCTTACTCATCGATGTCATGCCCCTTTAATGCGGTTTCCAAGAAGTGTATCACAGCCGCACTTTTTCAGACTTTCTCGTTTCTCATTTCCAGTTACAGTAGTAGTGGTTCTTTTTTTTTGTTTTGTTTTTTTGCGACTAAAATTTTTGAACTTGCAACTAAATTTTAGGAATTCAAAGGGGACAAACTTCAAATAAATGTGGCTACTAAGCATATCTGAATTTCGTAACTGTTCATCAGAATTACTCGCAAATTGCGATTGAGATTTTTTTTTTAATTTTGAGCCCTGGCCGGAGTGGTGTCACTAGTATTAGCATTACGGCTGTGAATTAGGGTGTTTCAACAAAATGTTTATTTTGGCCTATTGGCCATGTGTCACATTGTTTTGGCTCTTAACAGAATTGGAACAGTTGATGAAATAGCTATTGAAAACCCTGTTTATTCTAAATTATATAGTGATAGTCAGACTCAGACCCTAGTACTTAATGTACATGTAGATCAAAGCCTTTCAATATACATTTAAATTATGGAGAACTAAAGGCACAAATTAAAAGGAAGACTGTTATTAATCTTGAATTGCAGGCCGCCATCCAGCTACATTACATGTATTATGGCCGGCAACTGAACTCAATTATATTTGAAATTGACTGAAGGCCATGGGAGGCTATCTTCAGTTCACGACGGCTTATTTTCTTTGTGTAGCCGGGAACTTCATAGCTTAATGACTGCCCTGGGATTATATTGTTTCACAAATAAGCTTAAGTCACTTGATCTGAGGTGATGGTGAGTCACATATTATAAGGTGAAATCAAAGCCTCTTCTTAGCAATGTGGTAATGTACACCAGAAGTAAAGTTCACTTAGCATACTAAATGACTGTCTGGAATGTTGATTTCTTTGTAGTGCTTCTGAGAACAATATTATTCACGAATTCAATAGTGCATAAGGAGGGGAACAATCTTGAATATCGTTGAAACACATGAACAAAAATATGTATCAGTTACAGACTTGCTCGTCGTATTTCAGTAATGTTTTTTTAGTAATCTAACTGCTTTACCATAGAATACGATTATCGACGACAACAATAAAGATTATTATTATTATATATATATATATATATATATACATATATATATATATATATATATATATATCTGTCTGATTTTGAGAAAAGGTACCTCAACAAAAGTGAAAATTGAAGGTTTCAGAGGCAAACCCCTTATATTACTCCTAACACGAGGTACACAATAAATAAGTCAATAAAAACATTAATACAGTTTACACCACCTCAAGGCTAAACGCCGGGATTTCAAACCGTCACCATCATGGCCATTTCTGGACACCGCAGTGAGCAGTCTCTGGTAAGCTACAATTCGCGGCCTTCGACCTCACAGCTCCATAAATGCAGCCAAGTCTTGTCGAGAGCCTTTTCTCCTTCTGCCAACAATCACAGCCAGCCACCAGAAACTTCTCAGCAATCCACGTCGTTCCAGACCAAACAAGTGGCAACGAAATCGCTCTTCGGCGACTGCACTATTCAAAACGTGCAAATTGTTTTCAACGGTTCATCTTCTGAATCGATCTGAAATTCAGTCCATTTAACTTTTAAATGATTTTGGACGGTTGTCTACTTTCTTCAGTTTGTTCATAATTCTGCTGAACTATTTCACCGGTTGTTGGATACAGACCTTAGAAAGAGGATTTTGATCGATATTTCAGGAAACGTGATTAAACTTTATCGAGTTGCTGGTGCGCAGTCGGTTGTCATGAATGAATTTTCGCGCGCTTGTTTTCTCTTGTCATGTAAGACTACACGAACATATTTTTGTGATGTAGCTCAATAAAAGGACTTCTGTTGTTCCATTGTCTCAATGTTATGTTATAAAACAAATGGTAAACGCCATAGCGCGCACTATTGAGTTAGGATGCACCTGGGTAGAGTCGCACTCGGCTATCGCCTCGTGCGACTCTTACGCTTCTTTCGTGCTTAGCAACTTCCCGCGTGCATCCATAACTCAATAGTGCACGCTATGACGTTTACCATTTGTTAATTCCCCATTTATATTTTCATCAAAACAGATAGATAACTTTACTAAAGTGTCATTGTTAATAGCAGTTGCCCACTAAGTAAGGACACTATTAAAAACTAAGAATATTACAGAAAAAAATACCTATATACAGGCCTTTTTTCTCGCGCTTAGCGCCGGCCGGCTACATGTATTTACTTCGAGTTCTGATTGGTTCATTGGAGTCTGTTGTGATTGGCAAGTAATTTTTACTTTGTGCTCGGTTTTACAACGCTCAATTGAAAACCGCTCTATAAGGGTGCGTTCCATTGCTCGTATTTCGAAATTAAAATTACCGGATTAGTCATTAAATTTCAAGCTCTAGAGCATATTAAAACTGCAAACTGACCGATACTTTGCCGACATGCACACGAAACTCGACGTAAATTTTGATAACAGTCGTTATTAATCCAGTTAATTTGTGGACGTCCCGTTTGTTTCACTGGGAAGCTGCTTAATTAAGCTATACAGTTGAACCTCTCTAATACGGACACCGAAGGGACAGAGCAAAGTGTCCGTATTAGGGAGGTGTCCGTACTATAGAGGTCACCACGATGACGTCACTTTTAAGACTCCACTGACAGTTTTTGTTCAGTAATTAAAAACAGGCCCACACTCGTCAAGTCAAGTCAAGTCAAGTCAAGTTTATTTTGTCCCATGATTGATGTTACAGTAGTACAAGTCATAGTTATGATAAGGGAGCAGGAGCTCTCAACAAACCCTACTGGGCTTACAAGGAGAGCCCCTGTTACATCGTGTTTTTACCTACTTTACAATAACATGGCTATTGGTTAACTATTCATTACCTAAATCATATTTCAATACATATGAATATATTTTGGCGTTTGCTAAATACATTTCTACCAAGAAGATTATTTACAGAGAAGATAGTTTTGGATTTCAAAAGATGACATTTCCATACTGGAGATATGGATAAACTAGTGCATAATAAAGCGTTCTTAATACTTTAAGTGACACATAATGCCGAGCTTTACAATGAATTCCAGTTGTTTTTGAGATTTTGTGTTGAATATAGTCAATGTGTTGTTTCCATGTTAACTTGGAGTCTATGTTTATAACTGCATCTAAATCGATTAATACACAGCATTGAGACACTGTCTATCAGTAGTGTACTACACTGTAAAATTCTCAGCTACATAAGGTATACGAATCACTGTTTTAAAAACGAAACGAACTACAACGCAATGCTGCATGTGAAAAAGTAATATAAAGTACAATTCTGAAAACGTCTTTCAATATATGTTTGTAACCACAAATTACTTACTCAAACTATCATCACCTGATCACCGGAGTGTCCGTAATAAAGAGGTTAAGTTTATATGAATTTGCTCTCTGGGGCCGAGATTTAGTGTCCGTTGTCCGTATTAGAGAGGGTCCGTACTATAGAGGGTTTTTTTGTTTAAGAAAATATGCGAGAATTTTGTCGGGACATAGGAAACTGTCCGTAATCGAGAGGTGTCCGTATCAGAGAGGTGTCCGTAAGGAGAGGTTCGACTGTATTTGCGTTTACGTTGAGTTACGTCCATGCACGCTCAACATTTACTCTTGCGTGCGCGTTTTCTTTTTGAGAATTGACGCGAACTACAACTAACGGTCATAACACGTATGAAAGGGGTTCGTTACTTACATGCCCGAATCGCCGATTTGGGTTTGGGCGCGTTCTAGTTTAGAGTAAAAAAACAAAATGTTTGCCAAAACTATTACTCTACATTTGGACTTTCACAAAAGCTTACCGACGCCAAAGGTTTCATCACAAGACTGGTATTATTCAAAAAAGCTCCGAACAAACCTTCTGGGAATCTACTGTGCCAACCAACAAGTGATTCACTGTTTCATGTACGACGAAAGTATAGCAGGTACGGGCCCAAATGAAGTAATATCGATTTTGGACTACACAGTTGGAAAGCTTCAGAATGACCTTGGGAGGCATGATCAACTTATTGTGTGGTGTGACAATTCTCCGGCACAATTCAAGGAAAATTATTTATTTTTTTATTTGGATTACTTGGTGAGACGAGGTGACTTTTAGGCCTGTAAACGAATGACCGAAGTTGGACAAAAATGTTAACAAAGCTTTTTCACCTGAAATATATTCCTTGGGGGTAGATTAGTGCACACATAAAAGTCCACCCGAATCCAACCATGGCAACCTTGTTTTTACGTGACCGTGGGAAAATCCAAGATGGCCGCCAAATCCAAGATGGCCGCCATGACATAAATCACTCTATCTTTGGAAAGGAATGACGGAAAAACACGTATGATATGCCGAATCCCACTAAATCCGACATGCCCATTCGTTTAGTGATGTCTCCAGGGTCATTAGAGGTCAAGGTCAGGCTAAAAGGTCAAGGTCAAGCAAAAAAACGACAATTTGAAAGGAAAATCGGAGGTGATCATGATAGTCTGCTTACAACTAAGAATGAAAACTGTTAATATTATTGCATTTATAACACTGCAGTTGGTACACTTCTGTTGTCTCGATATTGCGAAAAGGGAGTGGTACACAGGAAGCCCAATATCTACAGTTAATCGAAAACTTAACATTAAGTACCTATCATTTAATCGTCATCGGTTTCCTCTTCGGTTTCTACTTGGAGTGTATTCGAGCAAGAGATGCCCTGGCACTGACCACATGCAGATGTACAATGAAGACCATTTTTGCGACAGGTGCAATTCCGTTTGTCACAGCGTCCACCACAGTGGCATCTGATTGTTCTAAGAAGTGATTCCGGGGCTGCAGATTGAGACATTCGGACTGGCACCAAACCGACGGATGATTCTTTCCAGCATCTTTCTTGGAGGATGATGGACTCATGAAAGTGTCGATGGCGTTTCTCAGGGCACTAACCTTCTTCAGTACCGTCGCTTTACCAATTCCATAAGGCCGTGATGTTGTGTCGCAGCCGCTGATTGCATGAAGAAACAAAAGACCTCGTGATAAGAATGGATCCAGCTTTTTCTTCAAGATATTGATAGACACTGTTTGTTTGGACATAACCATATAAAGATCGAAATCCTCAGCATTGGCATGGTGTATCAATAACTGGAAGACATCTGTATCGTCGGCAATTACAGCAGTTGGCTTTTCAGTTGAAGAGCTACAAGCCATCTTACAGATTGTAAAATCGGCATCCTCGTCTGCATGCTCAACCGCGATTCCTTCCTTCTGCATCTCCTCCGCTAGTAAGTAGATCAAGGCCTGCTTGTTAGCGCTGTTGCCAAGAAATGCTTTCTTGATCATGGTAAGACGCATTTCGCCTGAAACGGACACACAGGCACCAACTTTAGTCCCCGGGCTTTAGTCCCTGTTCTTCGACTATGGGCTTCGTCCTTAGTGCTTGGTCCCTGATAACCATCAAATATGACCAACGCTTGCCCATAGCTAACCTTCACGTGCCGAACGTACATTTCACAAATCTCAGCGTAGGTCATGTGCTTTGGCCATGCGAACTTATGCAGTAATCCTCCTCCATCAACAACGTACTATAAACCAGTTGCGGGAAGGGTTAGGACAATACAAAGAGGTGCAGTCTTCAAAAAATAATGAATAAGTTCCGCTTTCTCTCCAGTTCTCATTTGCATGTTATTGTCAAATAATGATGCAGGCAAACAGCACAATTCAAATCTCAGGAGATCGGGTAGAGGGACTTCCCCAACGCCCATAACAAGCAGACGCTGATAGAGATGCCCGGGATCCATAGTAGACTCAGAATATGATGAGCAAAACCCCAAATTATATAGCAAATCAATAAGATCACGATGACCGTATAGTACTTGTGGTCAAGTGTGACACTTAAGCCTACTTGTAAGGGTGACAAAAAACGTCTCGGACAGGTTACGCTCATAATAGCTTGGCCAATAGATGCGCAGCGCAGCTCTGCAGCTTTGCTTTTGATGATGGTTCTCAAGAGTAAACTCAAAGAGGGTGGCAATAAGGAAAGGTTGTGGTCCATGGACTTCATTTCAGATGCTTCTGGATATACGCCTTTATGCTTTTCGGTGCTCTTGATTTCGCTTCTAATATGTTCGCCGACAGCTTCAATCATAGTGTTAATGTCTGTCGAGTCTTCAGTCATTCTCGCATGGGTGTCATGGATCATTTGCTTCACATTGGACGATAACGTGACTATGAGCGGATTTTGCATTGATGACGTAATCGATACCTTGTCTCCGTAATGGGCACGTAACTGTCGCTGAAGTGATTTCTTGGAATATGTATCCTCGTCACCTGCCTGACTTTGCATTATTTCAAAACGTTCGTCCAGTGTTATTGTTTCGTCGTCGTTCTTTTCCAAATAATCAATTACTTGTTTAAAAGCATTGTTCTTCCCCTCATCCACAGATCCACTAGGTCTTCCCCGCTTTATTGGCGGTGCTCCATCTTTGGTACAAGATAGCGCGGTTTCTAAACTAAGATTTCTAGGTGATATAAAATACTGAAAGCATTTCCGATGGTAGATAGCCTCCTCCGCTGGCAGATCGTGAATGCATAACATTCGATGAGAGACCGCATCTGCCCACTCATCCACTTGTTTTTTTGTCGACGTTCCGCACATCTTTTTGTAATCGTTTCTTTAACAGACAGAGTCGTTGCACTGCTGTATTCATATTCTTGATTGCTTGGATGCTTTCTAGCCTTGACTTTATCTACTGTTTTTCCGCATAGAAAGCAGTCAGTGCGAAAACTGAATGTCGTTTTATCCGAAGGAAGTTTTGGGGCTGAGTCTTTTTCAAGAGCTCTTTTACTGGTTTGTGCATACCGTCGTTTACTAGTGTGATCTTTTCGGCACTTGATGTGGACGTAAAACTTTTCATTTTTGTCATAAAAGTAAATTGGGATTGGATTTTCAGGATACACATTATTATGCTTGACAGAATACTCATTAATTTTATCAAGTCCTTTTTGTCCTACACACGAATACTCACTCGAAGGGCACGATAAACCCTCCCTGCATATCAAACAGACATCTGAGCTGGCCATAGCAATACAGTATTTCACTATGAAAGAAAACAAAAGAAAACTAATTAAGCTGTCGTTGTTTACTTAAAACGAAGGCCTCTTTAGAATTTCATGCGAGATTACCAAGCTACATTTTCACGATGACGAACCTCACTATAGTCTCTGTAACTTATCACAGATGTCTCTCAAATTCCAAAATATTATTAGCAGTAAGTTTAACTCGACTCCGTAGATAAGTTCTAATTCATAAGTTAGCTAAGAAAAGTTTTCTTCTGGTGAAAAAGTTATGGGAAGAATTTCTATTTCTCTGCTTTTGACACACTTTCAGAGTATGCTTATCGAGATTTGAGTCTAACTGCAGATTTAAAAACATAAACATTCATTCAAAAAGTTAAAAAGAAAACAAAATATGCAAGTATTTTGTAGCAACTTTAAATATCAGAAAAAAGTGGATGAAAATACGTGCAAATGTAGATCACTCACCTGTGACACTCGCCAGCTTGACAAACTCTGATGATGTAAAGATAACCGCCGACCAAAGTATAACACGTTCAGTCCCAGTCCCCTTTTTGCATCAAATACATATACTTAATGCATTTGTTCTTGATAAAACTCAAAGCGACGTTTTGAGTTTATTAGTTTGCACGTATCGCGATATTTTTTGGCTTTTGCCTCTTATTTATTTTTCCAAATAACTCTGACTTGACTCATCAACTGGAGCTCTAAATATCCTTGTACAAAGCTTTAAAAATGATTGTGCTGATTTTCGCCTACTTAACCTGATTTATAAATTGATTCTTTTGTTTTGTTTATTTTTTGCACGCAGACTGTTGCCTTCAGATCTGATTCTATTTCTAATTTCCTTTTAAATCATCAGTGTTGTTTTTTTACCACGACCTTGACCTTTTAGCCTGACCTTGACCTCTAATGACCCTGGAGACATCACTAAACGAATGGGCATGTCGGATTCAGTGGGATTCGACATATCATGCGTGTTTTTCCGTCATTCCTTTCCAAAGAAAGAGTGATTTATGTCATGGCGGCCATCTTGGATTTGGTGGCCATCTTGGTTTTTCCACGGTCACGTAAAAACAAGGTTGCCATGGTTGGATTCGAGTGGACTTTTATGTGTGCACTAACCTACCCCCAAGGAACATATTCCAAGTGAAAAAGCTTTGTTAACATTTTTGTCCAACCTCAAGTAAAAAAAACATTCGTTTACGGGCCTATTTCTAAGAGTCGATCTGAAGTTTTTACTTGCAGGCCATTCGTATTCTATTTGTGACCGACGGTTTGGAAACATTCAAAAAATTTTCGACACCCAGGAAATTATCCAAATACCAGAACAATGGGCGACTGTATTGAACAATAGTGGGCTGTCAAACGTCAAAGTTCATTGGGTCACTCTAGACATGATTAAAGACTATAAATCATTTTTGAAATTACAATATGTTGCTAGAAATGAAGATTTGCAACATGAGAAGTTTGAAGTAAAAAACATTGCCTGGTTGAATTTTGGATATGGTGAAAAGATGAACACTGAAGGCAATCTCGAACTTGTACACCACCCCGAAGAAGTCTTCATCCGATTTTGCATAGATCCCAAAGAACTTCCCAAGACCGTTTCGCATCTTAAGAAAAAGCAAGCAACGAAACTGCGCCCAGAATTGCTCTCTACATTACGGCACGAGAAAAGGCCAGTTCGACAGGATGTAAAAAGACATTAGCACGAAAATACTTAAATAAAAACGCTGAGAGGTTTTATGAAGCACTGCCATGTATTGACAAAGATACTGAGAGCGACAATGGCAAGTGAAGAGATTGTCAAAGCAAATTCAGCTTATAAGTTTGTTTCACAGTAGTCAGTGACACAACTTCAGACAGATCTGTCTGGTATTAGGGTAAGGTACCAGTTACAAAGTAAACATTGAAGGATCACGTCACTCCAAGTTCACTCTCCCAGCAACATTCCCAACACAAGGTACACAATAAATAGGTCAATCCGAACATTAAAACGTTACCAACTCAAGTCTAAATCATATTCAACAGGCCGAGTTGTGTACTTTTTCAGGTCACTGCTTGAAATTGTATTATAAACTCCAACGGGTTGACTTTTGCAACCTATAGTCAACCTATGGTCAATCCAAACATTACAGTCAAAATACACAGCGCGTTCCGCTTATTATTTGGGAATGACTTTCATTAATCGGGAACGGATTGCATTATTGAAATCAAAATATTATTCAGGTTTTAAATTGATAATTGGAATCTTCAAACGGTAGGCGCAATCGAAATAACAAATGCTGATTGGTTTATTAACTGACATCGGTTAAAAGTTCACAGGCGGAACGCGCTGAGTATTTTGACTGCAAAACATTATCAACTCAAGTCTAAATCATATATTATTTCGGAAGCCGGGCTGAAATCTCAGCCCGGTCAACCGGGCTGAAATCTCAGCCCGGGTTGAAATTCGCCATGTAATCGGCCCCTAAAATGGTCTAGTGTAGGTTAAGGGTCTCAGAGTCCCAGCGGCACACCCCCACCCAAAAATTTGCAGAGTACCCCCCTCCCGGGGGTCAATCCAAACATTAAAACATTACCAACTCAAGTCTAAATAGATAGATAGATAGATAGATAGATAGATAGATAGATAGATAGATAGATAGATAGATAGATAGATAGATAGATAGATAGATAAATCATATTCAACAGGTTTATGTACTTTTCCAGGTCACTGCTTCAATTGTGTAAAACTCCAGCAGGTGACTTTTGTGATGTGTGACCTATAGTAAAAAAATACAGTCTGTAGTTAATTTTGTATTTAACAACCAAACTTCCCTGGAGATCAATGTACATACCCCTGACACTAACACAAGTGTTCGCAAATTGCATATATTTATTCAAATATGACATTTACGTAGCATAAGAGCTGGCTGTGCCAGCATTTTTGTGCGGATTGCAGAGTACAAATTGGTTATTCATGTAGTTGCAACAGCACTGTTCTTTTTACAGGATGTGACCCTGGTCGATAAGTTATCTTCAGTTTTCATTCACAGTTCACAATCCGAGTACAATTTGAGAACAATATGCCCTCCTAATACAGTATTTTAGCAAGTGACATAGCAAAAATGACAGGTACCTTTTCCAAAATTCAGACAGATATATATTTAGGACCAAAACTGATTCAGGGTGAAACTCCATTAGGCAAAATAAATTAAATTTTAAAATTTTTATGTGTAATACTAGCGAGCTTTCAGTTCATGCATTTCGGCGGTAGTTTGGAAGAAATAATATCGTACTTTAAGATAGCGACCTTAAACGATTGGAAAATTTACTTGCAGATGTCTATGAACCACAAATATCCACAGGGGAGATTTTTGCTTTCTGGCAAATGTGTTTTGAAAACGTCGATTAGTATTAAGAACTAAATCCATTTGCAGTAAAAATTTGCATCGATTAAACGCTTACCAACTAGACTTCGGGAAATGTAAGCTAAAAGTAAACTAAGCCTAACTTAGATAACAAAAAATATGTCTTTTACAAACTATATTACTAAAATCATTTAAATATATCAGCAATATATATAAGAAGTGGTGAATTAAATTTCCTAAAAGCTAATAAGTTTAAGCCATGACAAGTAACACTTCCTCAAAGAATTGATCAAACTTACCGATCGTCGACGATCGCAAAATGTCTGTCGTTGAAACTCCATCAATTGTACTTGCTGTAACGTTCTGAATAATCGAGGATAAATCACTCGCAGATATGCTTGGCAACACGAAGCCCGAAGATGTGGTGATGTAAGAGACTGAGCTAGAAGCATTCAATTGTGGCGCCAATATACCCAAAAGCACGGCAAAAATCTTCCATGTAACTCCCATATGGATCTTTTTCTCACTCGCAAACCGCCACATTACGTTTGACTTCTCATTCGCTTTATTTCGATTGGTAGTATAGTTATTCGTTCACCTGGGAAATTAAACATGATCGTTGTGTTTGCGGCCGCCATTATCATAATTCCATGACGACCGTACGTGTTTATCGCCTTGAAACAACACGGTGCCGAAAATAACCGACGACAACACGATAACACGTGATCTTTCCGAACAACGTCGATACTTTTTTATGCAGGAGGATACAGGAGCCATAAAATATTAATGTTATACAATATTTTGCGCGTAAGCTAAACACAATATTTTTGCGGTTCATGCTCCATATAGCAAATCACCGGTGACGTCAAAGCCAGACAACACCGTTAGCGAATCTCTTCATCAGATCGTTTTGGATCGTTTAGATCGTTTAGATCGTTTGGGATCGTTTAGATCGTTTGCGATCGGTTTGGGATCTTTTAGATCGTTTGGGATCTTTTGGATCGTTTGGGATCTTTTGGATCGTTTGGGATCTGTTGGATCGTTTGGGATCTTTTGGATCGTTTGGGATCTTTTGGATCGTTTGGGATCTTTTAGATCGTTTGGGATCTTTTAGATCGTTTGGGATCTTTTGGATCGTTTGGGATCTTTTGGATCGTTTGGGATCTTTTGGATCGTTTGGGATCTTTTGGATCGTTTAGATCGTTTAGGATCTTTTAGATCGTTTGGGATCTTTTAGATCGTTTGGGATCTGTTAGATCGTTTGGAATCTTTTGGTTCGTTTAGATCGTTTGGGATCTTTTAGATCGTTTGGATCGTTTAAATAGTTTGGGATCTTTTGGATCGTTTGGATCGTTCAGATAGTTTGGGATCTTTTAGATCGTTTGGATCGTTTAGATAGTTTGGGATCTTTTAGATCGTCCGGAAATAGCTATTGAAAACCCTGTTTATTCTAAATTATATAGTGACAGTCAGACTCAGACCCTAGTACTTAATGTACATGTAGATCAAAGCCTTTCAATATACATTTAAATTATGGAGAACTAAAGGCACAAATTAAAAGGAAGACTGTTATTAATCTTGAATTGCAGGCCGCCATCCAGCTACATTACATGTATTATGACCGGCAACTGAACTCAATTATATTTGAAATTGACTGAAGGCCATGGGAGGCTATCTTCAGTTCACGACGGCTTATTTTCTTTGTGTAGCCGGGAACTTCATAGCTTAATGACTGCCCTGGGATTATATTGTTTCACAAATAAGCTTAAGTCACTTGATCTGAGGTGATGGTGAGTCACATATTATAAGGTGAAATCAAAGCCTCTTCTTAGCAATGTGGTAATGTACACCAGAAGTAAAGTTCACTTAGCATACTAAATGACTGTCTGGAATGTTGATTTCTTTGTAGTGCTTCTGAGAACAATATTATTCACGAATTCAATAATGCATAAGGAGGGGAACAATCTAGAATATCGTTGAAACACATGAACAAAAATATGTATCAGTTACAGACTTGCTCGTCGTATTTCAGTAATGTTTTTTTAGTAATCTAACTGCTTTACCATAGAATACGATTATCGACGACAACAATAAAGATTATTATATATATATATATATATATATATATATATATATATATATATATATATATATATATATATTTAGGACCAAAACTGATTCAGGGTGAAACTCCATTAGGCAAAATAAATTAAATTTTAAAATTTTTATGTGTAATACTAGCGAGCTTTCAGTTCATGCATTTCGGCGGTAGTTTGGAAGAAATAATATCGTACTTTAAGATAGCGACCTTAAACGATTGGAAAATTTACTGCAGATGTCTATGAACCACAAATATCCACAGGGGAGATTTTTGCTTTCTGGCAAATGTGTTTTGAAAACGTCGATTAGTATTAAGAACTAAATCCATTTGCAGTAAAAATTTGCATCGATTAAACGCTTACCAACTAGACTTCGGGAAATGTAAGCTTAAAGTAAACTAAGCCTAACTTAGATAACAAAAAATATGTCTTTTACAAACTATATTACTAAAATCATTTAAATATATCAGCAATATATATAAGAAGTGGTGAATTAAATTTCCTAAAAGCTAATAAGTTTAAGCCATGACAAGTAACACTTCCTCAAAGAATTGATCAAACTTACCGATCGTCGACGATCGCAAAATGTCTGTCGTTGAAACTCCATCAATTGTACTTGCTGTAACGTTCTGAATAATCGAGGATAAATCACTCGCAGATATGCTTGGCAACACGAAGCCCGAAGATGTGGTGATGTAAGAGACTGAGCTAGAAGCATTCAATTGTGGCGCCAATATACCCAAAAGCACGGCAAAAATCTTCCATGTAACTCCCATATGGATCTTTTTCTCACTCGCAAACCGCCACATTACGTTTGACTTCTCATTCGCTTTATTTCGATTGGTAGTATAGTTATTCGTTCACCTGGGAAATTAAACATGATCGTTGTGTTTGCGGCCGCCATTATCATAATTCCATGAC
Source organism: Dendrophyllia cribrosa (assembly GCA_024195265.1). Classification (NCBI taxonomy): domain Eukaryota; kingdom Metazoa; phylum Cnidaria; class Anthozoa; order Scleractinia; family Dendrophylliidae; genus Dendrophyllia; species Dendrophyllia cribrosa. Next base: position 17,633,556 of record JAJLRJ010000009.1, read on the forward strand.
GACCGTACGTGTTTATCGCCTTGAAACAACACGGTGCCGAAAATAACCGACGACAACACGATAACACGTGATCTTTCCGAACAACGTCGATACTTTTTTATGCAGGAGGATACAGGAGCCATAAAATATTAATGTTATACAATATTTTGCGCGTAAGCTAAACACAATATTTTTGCGGTTCATGCTCCATATAGCAAGTCACCGGTGACGTCAAAGCCAGACAACACCGTTAGCGAATCTCTTCATCAGATCGTTTTGGATCGTTTAGATCGTTTAGATCGTTTAGATCTTTTAGATCGTTTGGGATCGTTTCGATCGTTTGCGATCGGTTTGGGATCTTTTAGATTGTTTGGGATCTTTTGGATCGTTTGGGATCTTTTGGATCGTTTGGGATCTTTTGGATCGTTTGGGATCTTTTGGCTCGTTTGGGATCTTTTGGATCGTTTGGGATCTTTTGGATCGTTTGGGATCTTTTAGATCGTTTGAGATCTTTTAGATCGTTTGGGATCTTTTAGATCGTTTGGGATCTTTTGGATCGTTTGGGATCTCACAGATATTTTGGGACCTTTGGGATTGATCTTTTATTTTGGATCGTTTGAGCACACAACTATTTTCTGGGAAGAAAATTGTCACAATAGTGGCACAGTGTAACGGAATATTCTATTGAGAATGTGGCCTGGATACAGGAAATGCCGAAAGTAACATTATTAGACCTTAAGTTTTAAAAATATTCCCCAGCCAATAAGGAGAGTCAAACAAATTATTGTGAAAGTCACGTTATTATTAATCTGATGTCATTGTGGCTGCAATACTTGTTAATAAGAAAATATTCTTAAAATATGTGCATTTTAATTCCATGAATAATTCAGGTGGGGGGGAGGGGGGGGAGGGGGGGGGGGAGGGGGGGGGGGAGGGGTGCAGGCCCATACCCGCTTAAACGCTGGCGCTGGACTCCTCCGATTCAGAAAACAACTTAAAGTTCAATATAAACACTTTTATTTTCCTTTATTTCTTTTGATTATCAATCCCACTACATATTTGGTTCACTGTCTATTCTTCTGTAATCTCCTATAGAAGAACCAATTATTATCAACAACCCTTTTTTATTCAATATAACCTACTCTTATTTGGTTAAAAAATCACAACCAGGAAAGGGGTTAAAGATCATGCAAAAGTTTGCAAGTTTACAACAGCAGGGATTATATACATCTACCACTTATTGCATAATGGTCATAATGGTGAGGATGATTTCAAGTTTTTGCATCTCAAGATTACAAAATCGGAAGTAATTTTAACAGCAAATTATTGTTGTTTGTGCTTTATCTAGAGATTGGTTGGCCACAGATTTCACATTGAAAACATGGTAACACAGGGTAACACAGAAAGCCGTAAAAACCTAGAACAAAAAATCATCTTTCAAATCGGCACTCTCAAACCCCACGGAATCAACGAACGCTTTTCATTCAACTAATCTACATTTGTTTTTCACGTCACCAAATTTCCACCAATAGCGTAGCTCCACCGCTTACTATATAAAACCACACACTACCCACAATTCCTTGATTCGCTCCGACGAAGGGCTAGCGCTCGAAACGTCAGCTATTTGAATCTTTTTACGGTGGTCAATTTACCTTATCGACTCAGTCGATAAAACTAAATTCTCGTGTTAAATTTCGGACATACTGATCAATTTGCATAGGGTCTTAATATTCCTAGTTTAAAAAAAATTGAACTTCAAGAATAAATGAAAGCGTATGTTTTCTCTTCACTACTTAAAATCAAAATGTCAATGCAAAATTGAAAAAATAAATATCAACACTGAGAACGATAACAGCAAGTGTGAAAATGGGAAAACTGGGAATACATGTGTTCAGCTTTGGTTACTCTTATTCACTTCATCCAATTAAATTTTCAAACTCTGCCCTTTTTGGGTAGTGCTCGGTCATGTATTCCCTTGATTCGTCAATTATCTTTCCATCCACAGCAAAGAACAATTCCCTGTATGTATCTGCAGAGAATCCATATCTAGCTGCAGCATTGAGGTTGGAATCTATAACATCAGGAAATTCTTTGTAAAAAAATACTCCTCTGCGAATTACAACTACTTTTCCCAGGCCTTCTTTCTCAAGCTCTTCCATTGCTACTTTTACTCTTCCTGCCTCATGGTCTACAGGTCGATGGCATAGAATTGTAGACTCTTTTCTGAAAGCAGAATGGCCCGGGAACTTCTAGTATTTTCTTACGGAGCTCCATATTTGTGTATCCTGTTATCACAGATGTATTTTGTGGTAACTGAGCACTCTGAAAGTCAATGTTACAAAAATCATATAGATTCAGAATACATATTTATGTAAATTAAAAATAAATTCAACCTAGAGTTCCAGTTTTTGGCCACTCAGAGGCACAAGGTTCAAAAACCAATCATATTGCGGAGAAGACTGTTCTAGAAAAAAACGTGAATTCCCCAAACTGACGTGAAGTAAAACTAATGCAAACTGAACCCTTTGAGCATGTGCTTACCCAAAGGGGGAACATTAAAATATGTTTGTAAACATGAAATTAAAACGTATTTCTAAAGCAAATACTCAAAAATCCTATTAATCATGATCTTCTTCCCAGTTCATCGCTCGCGCTGCCCCACTGTTGTCCGTACCATATATCCCACAGTAGTCTTTGCACACCTAAGAGTGGTCGCTAAGCCGATCGAAGTGAAACAAAATGAGCCTTCACAAAAAGGGCTTACGCCTCAGTTTAGTTCGATTGTTTGCGAGAATTTCTCGCTTATCGTCCATGGCCGGAAATTAGGCCTGTTGGCTGGATACTGGGAACCTACGGAGCTTCGCTAAAAGGTAAATAATTTCAAATACACTTGGCTAAAGCGCTCAACCTTACAAACTAAAGTGGCCGGATACTGGGCACCGTACTGTACCATAAACAATATGCCTTTTGAAAATATATAAAAATATACTCACGATTTCAGAGATCCCTTCGAAAAGTGGCTAGCGTCTCGACCAGTGACACCGCTTGCCGCATGGTTTCAAGTTGAATCTTTGTTGAAGTGGCTCCGTTTTCTCCATTTAAAGTTTTCTTTAGTCTGTCATACAGAACATGAAGGACAAGGCATACTTTCAGCATGTTCCGATCTGTTTTCTGATTGCATTCTGATTTCACTCTAGCACCTTCCCCTTTGCTGGCCTCACAGAGAATACCATCGCCCTTTTTTCAAAAACTGCTCTCGTGCACTTGCTGACAAGTTGTACTTGACAAGCTGGTCTGCTGACTGATGCCTTGTGAAGATTTCTTCCAACACTCCGGATACTGACTGAAGTGCAGGATATTCATCAGCCAAGGTTTTCAGAGCGTCGCCACTCTCGGTCAATGTAGGTCTGTCTCCTGCTTTCTGGTAGAACAGAAGCATTCGATCTGGGAAGCCATTTCTTGAGAGAAGGGCTTTGGGCCAGATGACCTTCAGGAAGTCATGCGATGTACATAACACCAACAGCGCACATCTTGCCTCCTTCACACCCTTTCTCTTGCCTTTTGTACCTTTAATACAGTACCATGAATCGCCATCGTACAACAGGTACAGTCTCGACATTTCAAGGCTACCTTTGGTCCCTTTTATCGCTCTCCTAAAAAATTCAGCGCCTTCGTCAACATTTACAATGGGCACAACATCATTATTGGCAGTAAGGAAGTTGAATAGGCCATTTTCGGATGGCTCATCTGTCTAGATGACGTTGTTTATTTTTCCCTCCAAGTACTCAGTCAATGGCATTCGGCAGGCATGCCTCGCTGCTGGGGTCTTTCCCACACCAGATGGCCCAATAATTGTAAGATGTAGGTTTGCTTTTTCCTCGAAAGGATCGTTGTCGTAAACTCGAATCGTACTATGACCAAGCATCGAACTCGTTGTAGCCATGAGTACAAGTAACAGCATTTCCTTTGAGGTCCTGTGAGCTTTGGCAAAGCAGTCTAGCCACCCGTGTATTTCTGGTGGGCATATCTCATTTTAAGGGAATTCAACAGTGCACTTTTCGGAACGCTTCACAGGATTGGCTAAGAAACAATAGAACAAACAACAGAACAATGGACTTGATATGAGATCACAAGTTTGTTCTCTAAAATGACTGTATTTTTAAAATGCAGATATTATGAAGGAAGATAAAATCTAACACAACTTTTATTTTTCAATCAAAGTGTTGTCAACTTCATAAGTCAGGAGAGAGCAGTGTTAATGTCATTTAAATAATTTAGCACCACTTTCAACAAGGAAGATGACAGGCTAACTTTATGCAACAGAGATAAGAGTATAGAACATAATCTAATAATTGCACCTGAAATCGTTAATGCCACTGAGTAAAATAACAACAATCATGTATTATTGCTCACAATGTTAGATGTTGTAGTTCAAAATGAATCTTAGTTCAAAATGATTTCAAACTAGTTTAGTTTTGATTTTATTTTGTTCCAGATTAATTGACATAATCCTAAGACAAAGAAAAGTACAAATCAAACTAGTTTGAAATCATTTTAACCTGAGATCATTTTAAACTACAACACAGACAGGTACTATAGTAAGTTATTATGGAAAATGTTACTGTTGTAGTTGTTTCTGGACAGAAATAAATTAAATATTCATGCTGTTTCTCAAAATCAGGCAAAGAGAAATAGGATGACGTGTTTCCTTAAATTAAGCATAACAATACTCATTTGCGTTGCTTCACAGTTTTTTGAAATTAAGACCCTATTCGGGTAATAATTATTGTGTGTACAACTTCATATTCAAAGTCTTGACTAAATAAGTAGCAATGCAAGGCTCAATTAAGGCTGTAAGTATGTACTGCAATGTTAACTTGCCAAATTTATCCAATGGCTAAAAATTAGCTCTGACTTGTGATTAAAAAAATAATGTGGCAAAGTTATACTTAACTTGATTGAATATTAATGATAACAAAATGTTTAAAAACCCAAATCATCATGTTTTATTTTAATATTAAATCAACATGTGAAGCCATATTTAACCCTTAAACTCTCAAGGGTGCCAGAAATCAAAATTCAAGAAAAATCCCAAATTTCATATTTCATTTTTGTAAAAAAACTTAAAAACAAATGGTACCATGCAAAAGTACTGCCAAAGAGGATACCATGTCCACAGAATCAAAAGTTAGAACAACATTACATATCTCCATAATTGACTCTGGGAGTGAAAGGATTAAACAGCTATTAGTAAACACAACAGTTTTTTTTTCTCGGTCCTGAATAGCTCACTCCATATTACATTGTCAGAGCCTCAAGATACAATGATATAAATTGAACTTACCTAACCTACAATAGTATCAGAGCTTCTTTTTGGTTAAATTAGACAAAGATACTGTAACGTTCTTAAGTCATGCATTTGCTCAGATCACGTGACTAGAGTTAGCCAATCATGTTAGTTAAATTCCATGTGCTTCGTGATTTACTTCACTTGTAAGTTGCTGGAGCTATGATGACTTCGCCTTATTAAAGTCTTGGTTTCAAACTACCTTTGTGCTAGTTTATTTAGAGAAACCACAACAGATACATGTTTTCAGTCAAAAAGGTTAAGGCTTAAATATTATAGACAATGATTGTTCCCATGTTCACCTTGTAATAAAATTGAGTTACAAAACAAGAACTGATATATCACGAGTACCACTGGAGTGCTCATGAGGAGTTTCCCCTGTTTGCTACTGTTTACGGTGCAGTTAATACTTGGTTAGGTTTATAAATGGGATCATTGTGATTTAGGTAAGAAATTGAAGGGGCAAGTTGAACACAATTCAATCCAAATTCAAGTACAAATAATCATTTGTGTAAAATATTTTTTAGGACTTACAGCCAACTTTTTTTTATGGCATCCGTGAACAAAAACTTGAAAATGCTTCTGTGTTGCTGAAGCATTTTAACCATTCTTTTTATTTCCTGGCAATTTCTTGTAGGTAGTTGCAGAAAATCAGAAGCATAGCTGTGTATTATTTTATATAGGTCATAAATTTTACTATGGTCCACATCAGCTCCTTCACAAACCTCTGATTCCAATATCTGCTGCAGGACAAATAGTTCAATGTCTAACCATCTCTGAGCAAGTGGGACTTCACTCCTTTCCAGCATGAATGCACCAGAAGAAACTGGGACGTTTGTGTGTCTCCTTCTCTTTCTAGCTTGAAAGTGACCCTCTGATGGGATTCTTTTGCCATAAGGATTGTTGCAGTTGACACAGTTACATCCATCCGAACAGCCTTTGAGTGTTTGAAAGCAACGACATCTTGAAGAATCTTTTTCCTTGTTTGAAACAGAACCACGGTCACATTTGCAAACTGCTTCTTCCTTTTTTAAACTTTCAGTTTCTTTAATACTTGCAGATAAATTGTGATCCTTAGAAAGAACAGCATCATAATGGCCTTTGCCACTTTGGTCAAATGCTAAGTAAACAGGAACATGTATTGCAGGTTCAGCTGTTGGAATCAAGGGTATAACTGGGTAGTTGACTACAGATGAAAATATAACTATGGGGTATTTTAGTACATTGGCCACAGCTAACAGAACACAGTTTCCTAATTCACAATCAAAGTATCCAGGCTGTAATAATTTGGCTGCAATTGGTTCATATTCATCTTGATCACTGTTTAGTAAGAAAACAACATATTTGTCACTATGTTCTCCTAGCCATTCAGTGACAACAAGGGATCGCAGAAGCATTACCCTGTCCTTTATGTTCTGCCCCTTTAATATACCCAGTGTATTAAGATGAAAACAAAATGCCAACTGTGTTGTATCGTGAAAGTATGACTCCAATGCAAGTGCAGTTGCTGTAAAGCAGCAATCACCATCTGGTACCACAGGTTGCCTTTCGAAACCATAACTGTCCAAGAGACCATCAATTTTTTTTTCAGAGTCCTTTGCATTACCATTTGCAGAAGAACAGCAGTTGGAAAATAGAAGCAAAACTGAAGGAGAGAAACTCCAAAAATTCTTGTCAGTTATTATGGGTGCCTTTGCTTTCGCAAAAATATTCTGAGCAATATTTGTCATCACACCGGCTCTCTGAATAATTCTCTTTATGCTGTCTGGTTCCAGTGTAGAAGTTTCATCATCAGTTTCACTTTCAGAACTTGAACTTTGAGCACCAACAGCTTCCTGAAATTCATTCACATTGGCTGGTAATTCCTCTGATCCATGCTTTACCTCTATCGGTAAACTGTTTAGGTTAACTCCAATACCAAATTTTTCATTGGATTCCGTTTTTCCACTCAACAAGAATTGGCAGTACCACTCTATTATTGGCAAAACTAGCTGCTTTCTTCTTCCCTTTTCACCTGGTAGCAACTTTCTTTCCATAATCTGGAAGAAAATCATAGAAAGTAATGCAACAGCCATACACACTCCAACTCGGTTCTTTTTCATCCATTTCAAGATATTCTTATGTACATTTTCGTTCCTATTTGTTCCTATTCCTGGTGGAATGAATGACAAGCATCCTTTGTTTACATGAACTAAGAGATTTTGCAGTTCCACAGCTGCTGTCTCAGGAAAAATTCTTGTACCATTCCATTCTTCTACTGTCCATTTCTTAAGAAATCTCTGAATATTTCCATCTATTTCCTGGGGACTGGGAGTACTTTTCTTACGTTTGTCTCCAACATCATCAACTTGACGAAAACACAGTCGCAGTTCCTTCAGCATCACTTTCCTCAATTTCCTTAGTTCACCGGTGCCCTTTTTCTTTGGTACTTTCCTAACCACTCTTTGCAAAGCATGAAACAAATCCAGCTTGACAACAGTATTTTCACCAAATATTTCTTGTAGTTTACATCTCAGCTGACAGCAGTTATCAATGATGATCCCTTCCAATGAAACACTCTAGTAATCTAGTCTTCCCTTTAATCCAATTAACAACTCCCGTACATTGTTCAAAGCTGTTCCTTTGGTTAGCTGCCATGCTAAAGCCTCTCCATATTCATTCAGTACAATAAACAGGGAGTCATACAGTTCTGTCCATACCTTGTTCTGCCAATAACCTATGTTAGCAGTACTCTTAAATGTATGATCTAATGAGAGCCACTTCCCTGTCTTGTCTGCCATGTGCTGTCGAAACATGTTCTCACTTTTAAAGAACATCCGCATAAACACACGTGAAAAAAGCGTTCTTCCAATGAAATTTTTATTTACCTCAAAAACTGGAAAGGTTATCTTCCCTATCTGTTGCGTTGTGTCTTTCTGTAAATTACCTTGAGCATGGTAATACTCACAAGCCCTCCTGGAATACTGAGCACTGTGAAGGGTCATTAAGTGAGTCTCAATGTCCTTGACTGTCATTCCAGTCTGCATTGATGTAGCTATGTAATCAAACAGTTCCTTTGTTACGCCCGACCGATGAAACAGGTAAAATGGCACCTCGATTCCCACTTCAGTACAAGTTTGCAACACTGCAAGGTCATGGGAAATGATCTCGTGATTACTTTCTTCGCACAGATAAACAGAAGAAACTAGAAGTACTACTTCATTCACACAGTAAAGCTTTCTTGGCATTTCACGAAGTTTTCTACCATCTTTCCACCTCCAGTGTTTCATTCGAGATTGACACTTTGGACACTGCAATTTCTCATACAGGTTAAAATTAATGAGCGGGTTCCAAATGATAATAGAAGGCTGCAGGTAATTTTCGAAATTAGTTCCACTCTGTTTGTCCAGTGGAGGCAATATCTTGCAACAGTACTTCAAACCATTATTCTCAAAAAGACAAATTAAATGTTGGATAAACTGAAGAACTGAAGGGGAGATATTAGAACTATCTACCACGTACATAAGTGAAATGGCAAGACAAAGCATCACAAGAACCGCACGGGCGGCCATTTTGGTTTTCTTCTGCCTCGTTGCCGGCCCTGGGAACGAGGTTGGGGAAAAATAGGAATATCGGCGCGAGAAATGCAGGATAAGGGAATACGCTTAAATTTCGATTTATCAAAGCTCTTGGCTCCATGAGGCCAAGGCCTAAGTAGTCTGTTCACAGATCTTCCATTTCCTCTTAACATTGTCAAGTGTGCGAGCGATCGTCTGGCGTGCTAGTAGAAATAAAAACCGCAAACGCAAGGGGGTGCGTAAAACGGGAAAGATCGGCTTTGGACCTCGCCAGACTCGGAATAGGCCAATTACTAGAAATACGTGTCTCGCAGAACCTCGCGAAGCTCGGGGGAGGATGCACTGCAAAATCTAGCAATGTGGGAGGGAGAGATGGAATTTCTGATTTGACTGGAGAGGTTGAGTTGCATGCCGGCAATGGCCCGAAATTTAAAGTTGAGACATTTTCGTTCCTAGTCGCTTCCATTTAACTTGTACTTAGTACCCTGTCTTCCTAAAATAAAATAAATAGGAGCTGGTACTGGTCAGGTTTTGAGCTGTGGGTCGCTGTAACTGCTATGGGACTGGGTATCAAAAGATCCTCAGGCCTTTCCCTCCCCCCCCCCCCCCCCCCCCCCCAAACCTATCTTCATTAATTTTTGTCAGAAGGAAAATTGGTCCAAAAGTGGATTTATAGTACTGTTGTGGACATGGGTTGTGGACATGGGTCGAGGACAATATGCAGTGCATGTGTTCTGTTTATTTTGATTGGGTGAGAGTTTGTTTATCAGGAATACAGCTAACTCCCGCTGTCTCAATTAAATTCCATTTTTGAAGCTTGTGAGTGCTATCTCCCAAATTAACCTGTTCCCTTTAGATACTGCTGATGTTTTTGTTCTGTATACTTGGTATCAAATAATTGCTAACCCAATTCACTATTCGCTTGAATGGTTGAGATCGCAGGAGTTTACTGTTGCTGAAGAGTGATGTTGCACAAAAAAATAACAACTCAATGGTGGTACAGTTGTAGTAAAAATAATAATTTAATCTTACTCAAAAAGAGCAATGAGACTACAGTAACATAGAATAGTAAAACCTCCTAACATACCATAGATGAGCATAGATAATAGTAATTGAATGTGGCATTGTCATATGCATACAATGTTATGTAATTTAAGCTTATATCAAGTTTCTTAGTGACAATTTCAATAAACATCAATTTACAGTATGAACTTAGAGAATAGTTTCCAGTGTTTGAGTACTAATATATTATATTGAAAAACAGGTCCTCTTATCATCTACCTGTCAATTTTTAGGTACTTTAAATCTTGTTTTTTGCAAAAGGTAAATTAAAGAATAAGCTTAATTTATAGAGGGTTGTACGTATATAAGCTTAAAAGGCTTACTTGCCTGTAAATGTAGGTTGTTTGAATTGAAGAGCATTGGAGAGCGAATTAAAGTGTGATGATTTGAGCTAGATTTCTTAATCGTTCTTCTTCTCTGAGCCTTTCTTGTAATCTGTGTTTGCTTTTCCCTACCGTATGAAAGATATTCGTCACGAGTATTTAGCTGATCGTGCAATTCTTGCCGCCTCTCGTTGCGTCTATAAACAAAATCATTTTGTCCAACACTTTCAGTCGGTGTCGCCTCTTCTGATCGGTTTCGTTCAGAACGCGTTCAAGGCGTTTGAACCTACTCAAACGGTGTTCGAAGTCTTTGTAAACGATGCTCACGTTGTCTCTTCGTTGCTCGATCGCGGTGAATTTCAAGTCGCCGTTCTCGCTCCAGCGGTGTTTCGGTGGTTAATTGTCTCGGGCAAGGATTTCCAGCCACTTTTTGAAGCCAGTGTTGTTGTTGTTTCTCATTTGCATCAGAAATTGGTCGTGTTTCACCGACGATGAGTAAGGATAAACTTGTCAGCCCGGCCGCCATGAATAAACATGAAAGCGTGCCATTGTCAGCGGTCGCGATTTTTGTTGCCAGGCAACTGCCGGACACCATCAAGCATATAAATATATATATATATATATATATATATATAAATATACTTTTCGCTCGAATTCGCGCGGCTCAGCTCCCGAGGGCCGACAAATTTATAAACCTCGCTGCGCTCGGGCCTTCGGCCCTCGCTTCGCGAGGAATAAAATCGGAATCCTACCTGTGCTTGCAGAAGCTACGAGAACCATGAGAACCAACGGAGTTTAATAGAACCAGCGTACCATAAGAACTACAGAACCGGTATAACAAGAGAACTATAAATTTGAAAGAAAAGCCGGAGTGACGTGACCTGCAGTGGCTTACGGCTAGCGAAGTATGGCGCAATAACCAAACATACATGGTTGGTTACATCCAAACGTTCTTAAAGATCCAAAAGATCCCACAGAAATATCACAAAAGATCTAAAATATCTAAAATATCTCAAAAGATCCAAAGGGTCCCAAAATATTCAAAAGTTCCCAAACGATCTAAACGATCCAAAATTCCAAACCATGTAAACGATCCAAGCGATCTAAAAGATCCCAAACGATCTAAACGATCTAAAATATCCAAAAGATCCCAAACGATCTAAACGATCTAAAAGATCCCAAATGATCTAAATGATCTAAAATATCCAAAAATCCCAAACGATCTAAAAGATCCAAACGATCTAAAATATCCAAAAGATCCCAAACGATCTAAAAGATCCTAAACGATCTAAACGATCCAAAAGATCCCAAACGATCTAAAAGATCCAAACGATCTAAAAGATCCCAAACGATCCAAACGATCTAAAAGATCCTAAACGATCCAAACGATCCAAAAGATCCCAAACGATCTAAAAGATCCCAAACGATCTAAAAGATCCCAAACGATCTAAAAGATACCAAACGATCTAAACGATCCCAAACGATCCAAAAGATCCCAAACGATCTAAACGATCCCAAACGATCTAAACGATCTAAACGATCCAAAACGATCTGATGAAGACATTCGCTAACGGTGTTGTCTGGCTTTGACGTCGCCGGTGACTTGCTATATGACTCCATAAGCTTGATGAAATGGAAGAAAAATACGTATATCCAGCGCAGATACGTTGAAACAATGTTATAAGGTGACAAACTGAGCTTATAAAGCGAGACGATAACTTTCTAATCCCTTCAAATGCTTCAGATTAAACTAAATGTACAGACTCGAGCTCGAAGGTTCGCCGTTGAAAAGTGAAAAGAGCGCAAATAACTCGAACAGTCCGCCGGGAAGAACTCCATTTGCGCATGACTAAACCGTACTCAACCTCTCCCGGCCACAGTGTGGCACACTTTCAGCGGGAAAGCTTTATACTCCACAGACATGCATGTAAAGCAAACCTACGATTAATTGGCCCTAGTTTGTTTAGCCGAAAACATCATTTCGCCGTGATAATGGCAAATTAGCAATAAATAAAAATTTGCCCGAATGAAAAATTCTGTTACGTACAGCGCAACATCAACACAATTCTGTTTATACATCAGACCAGGAGCCTATACTATTACTCAGACCTCAGATCTCGAACCAACAACGGCAAGAACTTCAGATTGAAAATTGTAGTTTGGGCCGGTCTGGAATTTTTGTAAAATGTACGATATAAAACAATAGGAATCAGTTAGGAATACGCGGACTTAAACACTACGGAAACGGATGTGTTCGTGTCCGTGATCGGAAACCCTGCGGAAACGCGTAGAGAATGAATAAATTTCTTGTTACGTGTTTCCCGTTGTATCCGCGCCGCGAAAACGCGACTGAAACTCAAAGTTTCATGTTTCCGTAACATTTCCGAGTTACGGAAACTCCTTATTTCACCCTGTGATAATTCTTTATTAAAAGCTTTTATTTCAACGTTTTAGTGCCCAAACAACTAAACTAAACCAAACAGGCAATGGGATAACACAGCAAGCTCGTCCCCAGGGCCTTCTCCACGTTCAAAATCGCGGGCGGCACGCCCTGCCATTATGAAATCGGAGAGGACCCTGGGGACGAGGTTGATAACACGGCACTTACGGTGGCAGTAACATTGGTCAGCGCTGGCAGTTTCTTCTCCTTCATATAATACGAAGCCAGAAGGCTTTCAAGGCTCGCTTTATTTACTGGGATGGAAATGTTTTTGCTGGCAGACGTTTTGATGATAAGAAACACCAGAACATCCTGTGGTGCCGGTGTTGGTGCTGGTATTAGTGCTAGTGTTGGTGGTGGTGTTGGTGGTGGTGTTGGTGCTGGTGCTGGTGTTGGTGCTGGTGGTGGTGCTGGTGTTGGTGCTGGTGCTGGTGTTAGTGCTGGCGTTGGTGCTGGAGTTGGTGCTGATGTTGGTGTTGGTGTTGGTGCTAGTGTTGGTGCTGGTGTTGGTGCTGGTGTTGGTGCCGGTGTTGGTGCTGGTGTTGGTGCTGGTGTTGGTGCCGGTGTTGGTGCTGGTTTTGGTGCTGGTGTTGGTGCTGGTGTTGGTGATGTTGTCGGATTTACCACCAGAGGCCGTGGCATACTGACCACCTAAACAAAATGTAACAGCGAAAATGTCAGCGAGGTTACATAATACATAACCCATAGCATCAATGCATCAATGCATCTAAGCGACTGGAAGGAGAAACAGGCTAGAACAAAGGTTTAATAGTCAACGCAATGAAATTGTATGTGCGTTAAGCGTAATGGTACATTACTGCAAAAGAACGTATATGTTGTGGTGCAATTTTATCCTTGGTGCAAATTTTATTTTCCTTTGTTTAAAACTCATTATCATAAATTATCATACATTACCATACCCCAAAACAAAGGAAAATAAAATTTGCACCAAGGACAAAATTGCACTACAACATACACATGTAGTCTGGCCAAGTTGGAAGTTTCATGGAAAAGTGAACAGGGTTACTAGTTTTTTTGTTTCTAGTTTGGACAGTTGAATGCTGTCTTTCAATGAGTAAGTCATGACATCAAGAGCTATATTTGTAGCACTAACTTGCCCTGGGATTTCTGATGTAACTTTTTGCAGTCCTCTTTTTCTCCCAAAATTCAACAAACGCAACAAAGGCACACGTTCGCTAGAAGTCTACATGACTTAGCATGTTGTGCACCTACATCAAACTTTATGAAGTGTTTTAACTGGCCACTGTTTAGCCTGTTGAAGATCTCAGTCGCTTCGGAAGCAGGAACTTGTTGACCAGCCTTTGTGATAAAGAATGTCACAGTGACATTGTCTCCGTTGTTCACACGCTCAATGCTTTGAATCTGTGGAGAAAAAAGAAAACCACTTACAAAAATAATAAGCCTGCTGCCGCATCTTTCAAGTCCACCTTTGTTATTGATGTCTAAAACCTATTGTTAACCATAGGATTGCCCCAGTTTATAATATAAATCTATAATTATTTTACGTCGAGATTAACTGTTTTAATATGGTATTCCATCAGTAGGCCAAACTAAATACCAAAGTATTGTCTATTCAAGTTCGAACTTTTAAGTGCTATTTTTATTAATTATATCTAAATTCGTAAATTTTTATAGTTTTGTAAATTAGAGTACTTTTATAGAGGGCCACGAGTTTATTAGCTTTGCTATTTATTGCAACCCTCTTTAAATAAAGACCTTTCTTACTTACTTACTTACTTACTTACTTACTTACTTACTTACTTACTTACTTACTTACTAGAACCGATTATAGCGTAGCTTTAGAAAAGGCAACAACTTGTGGTGTAACAACCTTCCTAAGGAAGTAAGAAATCGTTTTTCTATTGATTAAACAGAATCTAAGGTGGCAAATATTCAAACCAGAAGAAGAATGTTAAGAAAGATGTTATGTTCATCATGTCACAAGCGTGACTTCATTGCTTTTGTTTTTACATACCATGGTTGGATAAAGTTTTTTGATTATTGTTGTTGTTGCTTTAGTATATTACATTTTGAGAAAGCATTACTTAAAGTAACATTGACATTTACAACTGCTCTCCGTCGCCTTTTTTGTATCACTTCAGCAAATCTATATGCCGCTAAAAGATTAACTTCCATGTCGTTCTTAAACCCTTGGGATTCAACAATTGTATTTGGAGACACAGTGACAGTAACCACCATCAACACTGACTGATCTGGGGGCTTGGTTGTTGGAGCAGTAACAGAACTAGACACTGCTTGGGTAAGTGTACCAGTTGGTGAAATATTTTGACTTGTGGTAGGTTGAATAGACGATGAGACTTCTGTTGCTGAAGTAGTTGGCACCGTCGACAACACTGGAGTGGAAGTCTGGATCGGAGATGATTTGTCAACACTTTGAGCCACGTCGCTTGATTTATGCAGCCAATCAAAACCTATATAAATCAGAAGTAAGAACAAATATAGGCAAACAAAGAATCTCTTTTGAAGCAACTGACCTCTGGAAAGATCTCCCATCTGACCTAAAGGATCTAAATGTATTTCTCTTCTCCAAAAATTAAAAACGTTATTTATTGTCAGAACAACACAAATAATTTGTCTCTTCTGTTATGTTTTTCTAACATCATATTGTTAAATTATTTCACTGTAGATGTGTTCACTTGTTTTAATTCTTTCACCTGCTGTAAATGTTTAACAAACTGTGGCTGGGGGCTAACTAGAAAACTTACCCGTTAATTTAGCTCCCAGACTCAAAATTGTATTAACTATTTAAATTATTAGTACTTAGTTCAAAATGTGTGTAGGTATTTTTTTAAAATATAGTTGTAAAAAATAATGAGTAAAATAAAGAAAGTTTGAAGTTTGAAGTTTTGTTACTGGTATGGAAGTTGGAAGTACAGCACTGGAGTTGATAGCAGGTGCAGTCGAAAGGAGCACATCGATGCTCGAGACATTCACTGTAAGGGAAAGCATGGACTTTCCTGGCTCTTTTGCATATGCAAAACAGTCAGGAAAGCGTGGACAGTCCTGGCTTTCTGCGCTTACCAAGATTCCTTGGATATTTTGTGGAAGCCAGAACGACCCCGCTTTCCTGGCTTTTCCCTATAACACCCAGCTTTCCAGTAAAGCACCAATTAAAGCCTGGAAAGCCAGAAATAAATATTCTGCCCTTTCCTGGCTTTTCCTGATTTGCAAAAAAACCAGGAAAGCACAGAACGATTCCCACCTTTTCAGGCTTGAATTTCATACACACCAAAAGCCCTGTAAAGCCTCGAACAAATACACATACACAGTACACATATGTTGTGGTTCAAATTTTTCTTGGTTTAAAACATTTTAAACAAGTTTGATTTTATTTTCCTTTGTCTCAGATTATGGTTATGATTCTAAGACAAAGGAGAATACAGATTAATCAGGTTTAAAAATTTTTAAACCAAGAAAAAATATGAACCACAACACATGCACCCTGAAATCCTGGAAAGTGCAAAACGCTTAGAATTAAACTATTATAGGCTTTCAAAGATTTCACGAAAAGACTAATCGGAATGAATTACTTTGGACTTGGACGGCAAAGAGTTTGGTGGCCAGGCATGGACATGCAAGCTGAGAGATATGTGCGTGAATGCTTTTGGTAGCCAAATCGTAGGCAGCAGCGACAGCCATTAACCACCTCAAACAAATGTTTGCAACACATGGGATCCCTGAGGTTATCACGTCCGACAACGCCCCATTCGGATCTGGCGAGTTTACTGCATGGTGCAAACAAATGGGTATCAAGCATCGCAGAATCACCCCCCTTTGGCCAGCAGCAATGCTCAAGTGGAGCGGTTTAATAGAACCCTGGAAAACACCATCCGAATTTCAAATGTAGAGGGGAAGAACTGGCGTTCTGAACTGTTTGTTTTCTTAATGAGCTACCGAAATACCCCACATTCATCCACTGGGGTGTCATCCGCATCCTTGATGATAAATCGTCACATCAGAACCAATAAGATCCCATACCTGGATCTGTCTCGTCCTTCAAAGGTCCTTCATATTGCATGTTCCAACGACAATCTGCGGAAGTCAAAGGCAAAGGAGTGCATGGACAAACGACACAAGGCGACTCCTTCCGACATCCGTCAAGGGGATCAAGTGTTGTTACTTCAAAAGCGCGCCAACAGGTTAACCACAAGATATGACCCAAGGCCCTTTACGGTCATCAGGAAGAAGGGAGTCAGCGTCGAACTTGCCAGAGGAGAGGCACGATTGTTCAGAAATTTATTTATGGTCAAGAAGGTAGTTGTTTCAACAAGGAACATTGAACAATCTGGAAGCCCTTTTCAAGACGGACGAATCCCCGGATATCTAAACATTACAGCACCGAACACTAGACATACAGAGAGGCCTTCTCGAGAACGGCATATCCCCAGTTATTTGAACGATTATGTTTTAGGCTAGGACGTCTTAGACTCTAGTGCTTAGTCATGCTCCTACTGTCAAGCATAGTTTTAGTCATTGTTGTTGTTTTATCACTTGTCACTCGTTTACACCTTCTTAGGAAAAGGGCGATATTGTACATGCGCATTGCGCACCTATGCTTGTTTGCGTATAAGCAAGGAGCATGTGCTCGACGCCATGATGTTACAACAGTTGCATATATAAACAAGAACATTCATGTGGCACGAAAACATGACTGTGAAGTTGGTTTCAAGTGTGGTGTGACTGACATAATTTATGCATTAGAAATGAGTTCGGCAAACAGGCGTGCTTTGCAATGAGTTGAAGTTGTTTCTGCACTGAAAGTGTTTATCCATTAAGCCAACTTTTTGTCTTGTTTTCTTTCAAATTTAAGTCACACATATCCGTTTGAACAATCATGGCATGTTTAATACCAAAATAGAAAGGTTATGTTTTAACATGATTGTTTATGCTTGATGGAATACTGTACATCCATCCATCCATTCCCTGAAGTTTAAATTATTCTTTCAATGTGGAAGTACAACAAGCAATTCTCTTAACATACAAATCATTTCCTTTAATTTGCCTGTATAATTGTTTTAATCATTTTTTATTAATTTTGATTTTTTAAGTAATAATTAACTGATTTTTTTATAATGATGTTCGTTATCTGCTGCCTCAAAAATTCTTGGGACTGAAAGGGTGACTAATATGTTTACTCGTTCTAATGGAACCTGAGAAGTGTCGAGTTGATGCATGATCTGTTCAGTGGCTCTTTACACTCTTGGTTTTTTTAGAGAAATATTTACTTCTTTGGTCTTCTGTTCATCGCACTTTTTGATTGAAGAACCAGAATATCTGTAGCTGTAAATGGCAAGCTGACTTGGCAACAGCCCAGCAAGACATTTTTGCTCTTCAAATTTTCATGCCTGTTTACACATAAAATTAATTACTTTCCAATAAACAAACTAAGGCAATTAATAACATTGTGCTTGCAAAAAGAAAAATAAACATTTGAAACCAAGCACAGTGTCCACTTTAATGGGAGGTTGACAGAAAATAAAAATTATATTAATGATTAAATGAATTTTTAATAAACTGACTGTTTTATTGATATGGGCAGCTGATGTGAAACTGTCATTAGTTTATACTTTTGGAACAGTAAAATGTATCTTTAATAGAAATTAATTTCACCCAAATTTAAAACTAAAAGTAAAACACAAGAACTTACCACTTGTAAAGCAAAAATGGTAAGTTTATTGCATGGTCCCTGGAACATTATTTAGACTATGTCAAGTTCACTGTTATGCACCCAAAACAAAAGAAATTAGTTTTTAACAGGAGCTCAATGTTCTATGCAGCAAAAACTTCAACATTCCCTGTAGCAAGATTGCCGGCATCACAAATGAAATATGCGTTGTTCAAGGGCAATTTTAAGCTTATATTTATGAACAAACAATTCAATTTCTGCAAACTGGTATCCCGCCATTTTAGTTGCAACCTCGAATAGTACAGATAAAATGAAACGGATATCCTGGGTTTGTCAATAATATAAACAGTTCACTAAAAAGCCGCGTTGGGTTACCTTGTATTTCATAAACAAGCATCAAAAGCTAACATTTTATAAACTAAAAGGACGAAAACAATTCTGCCAAAGCTGCAGTAACAAAGTCACTGTAAACAGGCAGGTATAAAAGTCGGAACGGATCAACTCGGATCGACCCAGATCGACTCGGATCATAAAAAAATGAAATGAGAAAAAATAAAAATTTAACCCAATTGTAGGTTAAAATTCCTCTCAGAAATAGGCCAAATCAAGTAAGCTTTGCAACGTTTAGAGCTCCGTGGCGTTCTCCGCGGCGTTCACCCGCCATTTACTAGTGCCAGTTCCTCTCTGATTAGGTTACGAACTCGTGGTTTCGTTACACGTTCCATCATGGACCCAGCTGAAGATGCTGAAGGTACAATCTAGGACATCTAGGCTATCGAGATGATGGGTCTGCCGATTGTTGTATGTTCAGTTGTATTCAAAGGGGAACGGTTTAAAAGCGAATCCATCCTGGACATCAAGACACACTTCAAACCGACTGAAACCTTTCAATATACACACTTTACCTCTTGCCATCCGCCAGGCGTAAAAAGAGGTTTTATCAAAGGCGAAGCAATAAGACTACTGAGAATGACCACTTCAAAAACACCATTTGAAGAGTGCCTCTCTAACTTCAAACTACGCCTTATTGCGCGTGGGTATCCAAAAACAGTCAGAGAGAGGTAGGGGGCGTAGACCCCCGGTGGTGTGGTCAACCTTGTGGGTTGTGAGATTGGGAAGGGGTGGCACCTTGCATGGGACCTATGAGTCCCGTTTGTGCCATTCCCTCTGGACTGTATAAGTCCAGAAAGAAAGAAAAAGCTATCAGGGGTCGATTTCGCCTTTAGACAGTCGGCACTCGAGCAAAAAAAAAAGACTCATGATAAGATATTGCCTTTTGTCACTATGTACCACCCAGTGGTGCAAAATCTCAAACAAATAGTGATGGATAACTGGAGTTTTATACAAAATCAGCCACTGCTTAAAACTATTTACAAGAAACCTCCGATAATACAAAAAAGGCAAATCCCTCAAAGACAAGCTCGTGCGAGCAAAAATCTGAAGGCTCCAATGCGACGCAAACGTTACCCCACAATGGGAGTCAGTGTAGGCGTGTCATTTACTATCCTTTCGTTGAAAAAGATGGCCTAGATTTTACCTTCCTCGCCTTTAGCTGGGTCCATGTTTATATGATCGATCGATGGAGTGTGTGACGAAACCACGAGTTCGTAACCTGATCCGAGAAGAACTGGCACTAGTAAACAAAATAAATGGCGGGTGAACGCCACGGAGAACGCCATGGAGCTCTAAACGTTGCAAAGCTTACTTGATTTGGCCTGTTTCTGAGAGAAATTATAATCTACAATTAGATAAAACTTTTATTTTTTCTCATTTCATTTTTTTTTTTATGATCCGAGTCGATCCGGGTCGATCCGGGTCGATCCGAGTTGATCCGACCCGGACTGGATCCGGTCCGATCCGATCCGATCCGAGTTGATCCGTTCCGACTTTTGTACCTGCCTACTGTAAACCCCTATAGCACCTGTACCCAGTAATGACACAAAAAGCTGTAAAAAAAAAAACAAGCATTGTAATCTTGGTTGATGACGAAATAGACGAATTTCAGCAAAAGCAAGTGGCCCAAAATACAGTAAAAGGAACTGAGTGTGCTGTTCGTCGCCTTCAATCGTGGTATAGTCAGCGGTAGGGAGAAAAAATGCAGTTGTCCAGCATTACTAAATCCAATGCAAGTGCTTTGTTGCGACACTTCGATCTTCCTAGAAATCAGAGATACAAGAAAAGAAAGCCTTGGAGAAGAATATGAACTGTCGACCCTGACCACCTATCGAAATGGTTTGAGACGATTTTTTCTGGAACGCAAAGACGGCGAGCATTTCGACATTGGGGATGAAGAAGATTTGAAGAAGAAGCTTGCGTCCAAAAGAAAACAACTGAAGGCCTCTGGAAAAGGAACCCGTCCAAACAGAGCAGATGCCCTAGACAAAAATCAGATAGAGAAGCTATGGTCAAGAGGTGCTATCGGCCTCAAAACTCCCTGCCAACTTCTCCATCTTCTTTGGTGGAATAACACGCATATGTTGAGGATGAGAGGCCGCCAAGAACAGCTGGATGCTAAAATTCAAGATTTCAAAGACTACGGCACTTACTTTGAATACACAGAGCGCTCCTCAAAAATGAGAACCAGTGAAACAGATAATCCGAAGGCCAAATGAAAGAACCACAGCAAAATCTCCAAGGGCAGTGGCGGTGAAAGAGATCCATACGTAGCACTGCAAACCTACTCATCGCATACACCCGAAAATATCAACGAATTCTACCTAGCGCAAATCGAAAAATCCAACAGGAACGATCTGGTACAAGACGCTTGGATTAAAGCGGGATGGGCTTGGAAACGTCATAAAAACAATGGGGGTAACTGTAGAGATTGAAAGCGAAGGAAATTTTACCAACACGTCGGCCGCAAAACTCCGTGGTCACTTTGATCCAGTCATACCAGTCCCACGTCCATACAATCGTACAGCCCAATACAAGGATGATTTTGGCGCTTAAAACTAGTTTAAACAACATTGTCTCAGGGGGGAGGGGATCATTTCTTTCTTGAGGAAATATTAAAGAGTGCGCTTTTATTGAAGTGTCCCAAAGACTTTTGTAGACGGTTGTAGCTACATGTATTATGGCCGGCAACTGAACTCGATTATAATTGAAAATGACTGAAGGCCATAGGCGGCTATGTGCAAGTATCGTCAGTAGACCACAAACGATGTTGTATAAACTACTCCGTACTTCAAACGATTGAAATGCTGCCCGTAGCGTAATTGTTTGTGCTCCTTAGGGACACGCATGCGAGGAATGTTAAACAGTACATAAAAAAGTCAAACACCCTTAAACTATAGGATTAATAGATTACTGACTCTAAATGATTTTGCCCCAAAATAGGACCTCAAATTATTCCCTCTCGGCTTCTATGGTTTATTATCAGCTATAAAATTCCTGTGTTGCTGCCAAATATTTTCTGTTTTTTCGCTTTTTTTTCTAGTCATTTGTAGTCTCTTTGCGTTTTTTTTATTGGGTTTTGTAGTTATCGCCACGGATATATTTACCCGCGTACGATCAACGAAAGAAGTTCTGTCTTAACGTGGGATTACCGACCGTTTTTGTGCATGTACTGTGAGTAATGCTCCATGTTCACATCCTGCGCAAAACGGTTTCCGAAGCTTCTGAGACAACTCGAGCTCTGAAGCACTATGTGACAAGATTATGAAAAGCCAAAGGCCTAGTCCATTGATCTACAAAAAAACTAATTAGAGCCAAAAGTCTAACTCCGAGCACTTTTTGCCACAGTTCCTCAGAGACATCAATTCACCTTTTTTGGTCATGTCATGTATGATCCTCCTTTTGGAAAAGAATGACTTATTGGCTCCAAAATGCTCTGCCGATATTCGGAAAATACAGTGTCCTTATTGAACATCACTACATTGGGCATTGGGCCTGAGGCCAGACTCGCCACCCTTCCCACCCTCGCCACCCTAACCACCCTCGCTACTCTTGCCACCCTCGCCACCCTCCCCACTCGTGCCACTTTTGCCACTCTCGCCACCCTCCCCACTCGTGCCACCCTTGCCACCCTCGCCACCCTCCCCACTCGTGCCACCCTTGCAACTCTCGCCACCCTTGCAACCCTAAACATGCACCCTCCCCACTCTTGCCACTCTCGCCACCCTAACCACTCTCGCCACTCTTGCTACTCTTACACCCGCGCCTTTCTCGCTACCCTTACATCCTCGCCATCCTTGCCACCTTTACACTCTCGCCACCCTTATACTCTCGCCTCACTGCACACCGCCCACACTCGCGATACAATCACAAATCCTACACTCGCCAAACACCAGGCTCCTGACGAAATAGCGCAAACAACTAGGAAAGCTGACTGGGAATGGGGAGGACCCCACACACCCCACTCTTGCCACAGACTAACCCTAACCACATGGGCCTTCAGTAGCGGAAAGTCAACGTTTCTTGCCAAGAGTTGAGTAATAAGTTCAATAGAAAATAACTTCGTCACTTATGCATTTTATTTAAGGTTACAGTGTACCTTCAGATCGAAAATTTATTGAAATTTTTTTTTGGCGTCAAAATAAAGTTTACAGAATGAACTTTCATCCAAAAAAAAATATCGAAAAATAGTGAAAATTGACGGAGAAATGACGGTATAACTTTTGTGGGAGGAGTTTGTTTATGAAGCGATATGTTTTTCTAAGCGCTGTTTTCTCAAAGTTAATTTTTCGCTTGTAGGGGACACTTTAAAGAGCTACAACTCAAAGGGAAATTGTTCGATTTTCCTCAAATTTGGACACAAGCTAGGCTAACATATAATCAACAAAAACTTATCGGCGAATTTCTTATTTCCGAAAACTTTTTCGTCAAGAGCCATTTCCGTGCGATCACTTCAATTTGTTTTCTCCCTTTTTCGAAAATATTCTGTAACTTTTCACTGTAATTGAATATGGGAAATCGCCGACACGTTTTTTTTAGCGCTTCGTGTCCGGAAACCCGAGAACAAATCAAATTAGCAAAATACAATAATCGCTTTGACTTCTAGCGTTTTAAAACTGATTCGGACGTTCGAATTTAGACGTCGTAAAAAATTCAACAATTCATTTTATTACCAAATGGTTTCCATATTTAAATAGCCAGCTCTATAAGCTTTAATTTGATATCTGGGTTTAGGTATATTAAGTGCAATCTTAAGACGCTAGAGCTGTTATACTGGAGACACTCCCGAAGGTACACTGTAACCTTAATAGTTATTCAACTAGCCAATGACGAAGATTCAACCTTGTTTGGCTGTGACATGATCCCTGAACAGATCATGCATCAACTCAAGACACCTTTCAGGTTCCATTGGAATGAGTAAACAAATTAGTCACCCTTTCAGTCCCAAGAATGCTTGATTATTTTTGAGGCAGCAGATAACGAAAATCATGAAAAAATCAGTTAATTATTACTTAGAAAATCAAAGTTAATGAAAAATGATTAAAACAATAATACAGATAAATTAAAGGAAATGATTTGTATGTTAAGAGAATTGCTTGTTATTCAGATATTTTCACATTCAAAGAATAATTCAAGCTTCAGGGAATGGATGGATGTACAGTATTACATCGAGCATATAAACTGACAATCATGTGAAAACATGACCTTAGCCTGTTTATAATACGAGAACTTTTACATTCAAAGTGAGTTATTACTTAAATTTGAAAGAAAACAAGACAGACAGGTGGCTTAATGGATAAACACTTTCAGTGCAGAAACAACTTCAACTCATTGCAAAGCACGCCTGTTTGCCGAACTCATTTCTGATCCAGAGTCACGTGAGATTAGATTCACCTTATGCAAAAACTATATCACAGTCACACCACACTTGAAGCCTACTTTACAGTCATGTTTTCATGGCACATGTTCTTGCTTATGGATGCAACAAACAGTATATTGTCTTTTCTTCAATTTTATAGCAAACTAACAATAATCCATGTGTATAAATATTGTAATGATTACAAGTGGGCAGATGACAAAGTGTGTTGTCGCTCAGTGAAATTCTAATCATCTTCTGGAAAAATGTCTTCATAAATTTATTCGTCAAATAAATTTGATACTGAAAATCAATAAAAAAGTATTTGAACTACTTTACTATAAACTTTCCTAGTATTTAATTGATTTTTAAACGTAGCTGTAGCTGATAACTTGTTATATGTATTTCAGTTAATTGACAGGAATGTGTTATTGTTGGCTTTCCTTCTGCATAAATGCAACCATGTTGCAGTAGGATTATAATCGTGTTGCAGGCCAGAAATTTGGGATTTCTGTAAAACCCTAAAAATCAGAATCTTTTAATATTGTTTATCACTTACTAATTATATCAGTTTTAGGTGCAATTGCAGGCAAGTCCAAAATAATTCATTCCAATTATTTTTTTTTGGAGAAATTCTTGAAAGCCTATAATTATAGTTTAATTCTAAACTTTTTGCACTTTCCAGGATTTCAGGGTGTATTTGCACTGTATATGTGTATTTGTTCTAGGCTTTACAGGGCTTATGTCAGGGCGATTTGGCGTTAAACTTTGGAATGAGATACCTCACTATATTAGAGATCTCCCTAGGCAATTTTTTTTAAAAACATTAATCAATTTGCTACTTGATATTTTACAAATCGAAAATGACTATATTGAAACGCTCTTGATAATAAAAAAATTGATTTCTAGTTAAATTCAACAACAATTATTATATTTATTTAACTATTCATTCATTTTCTCTCAATTCTAAACTTTCTAATTGTAAAAAGTTATAACTTTCTCCGTGTACTTTTCTTTAATCTGTCCGCCTAGAATAGCCTTTGCTAAACGCGGGCAGCTAAAATGTAACTGTTTTTTGAAAATAAAGACTTTTTGTTGTTGTCGTTGTTGTTGTTTGTTGGCATGTAGGAAAGCCTGGAAAGGTGGGAATCATTCTGTGCTTTCCTGGCTTTTTTGCAAATAAGAAAAAGGACAGAATATTAATTTTATTCCTGACTTTCCAGGCTTTAATTAGTGCTTTACTGCAAAGCTGGATGTCATTCTGCACTTTCCTAGCTTTTTTGCATAGTTCAATAATCGAACACAATCGAACCCAAAAATTTGTGTGAGAGTTCGATTGCCTTCGATTTCCGAACTAATCGAACCCAATCGAAAAATCTAAATTCACCCTAACTACCACAGTGGAACCTCGATTTAACGAAGTCGCTGGGGACTGGCCAAATTTGTTCGTTAAATCGAGGGTTCGTTATATCGAAAACCTCGATATAACGAACTTGAGGGTAAACGACCAAAATGTTCGTTATATCGAGGTCATAGTTAATGATTGATTTGTAACACAGGTGACTTCTGTCACGCAATTCAATGCAATTTTCGTGGGCATCTGGAAAATCAGGAATCGGAACCGGAACTGGAACCGGAATCCAGAATCCGGAAAATCACCAAGGGGGAAGGAAACATTCGTAGGACTTGTGCACGTAGGAAACATGGGTTTTTCCTTGCCTTAAAATAGGACGAGGAGGCTTTTTTGCTGCTATAAGAGAGCTTCTGCGCCATAATTTCGACATAATGATTATACGACCGATAATTGATTTGATCTCCAGAATTCAACCTATATTTTTTGGTAATCGAACTCCATGGTGCTGACAAAAAAGAAACAGGTGTTTGCTCGAACATCGTCCAAGCAAAAAATAGGAGCGATTACCTGCCTCTCGATGCAAATGGGCGCGAATTTATGAGGTGATGTGCTGGATCAAGTTACCTATGATTGACATCTGTACTCCGCCTTCGTTCACCGGCGTGAGAACATTTTTGCTCTTTGGTGAGAAACTTGAAAACATGCAAGAGCCAAGGAGTCACGACAGTCCTGACAAGAAAAGGTGATTCACAAAAATACATGTTCGAGTTTTATTGTTGTTGCATGGTTTAATAAACGCCGATCTATTTGTTTTCCTAAATGTTTTTGCTTCATTTGTTAGATCTCGTCACGAAGACAAGGCGACAAGAACTCGACATAGGTAAGATTCCAGCACATGTGAAATTCGTACTGTACTGTGCAATTTTCAAAAAGTTTTAACTGATTCTAGCAAACACCGGTTTCTTTTTGTCAGCACCATGGAGTTCGATTACCAATAAATATAGATTGAATTCTGGATATCAAATCAATTATCGGTCGTATAGTCATTATGTGGAAATTATGGCACAGAAGCTCTCTTATAGCAGCAAAAAAGCCTCCTCATCCTATTTTAAGACAAGGAAAAACCCATGTTACCTACATGCACAAGTCCTACGAATGTTTCCTTCCCAAGTTTTGTTTTCTCGGTGATTTTACTACATATTTCAACGCATCCTAGTCTGCTTCGGCTGAAAATGTTCCGTATTAATATAAAAAATCTTAACATCAATTTTCCGGATTCCGGATTCCGGTTCCGGTTCCGATTCCGGATTCCGGATTCCGGATTCTATATTTTCCAGACGCCCATTTTCGTCGCCCAGAAGTGCCGCGTTTTGAGATGCAATTCATTAAGCATGGTGGCTTTCAGTAGCAATTATTTTCACTTTTGAGCAGACGCGCAGCTTTTGTTTACAAAAAAACGACACTTTTAGAGTAGCGATTTAAAAATGTTGCAACATAGAGGTTATACAGAAAATTGTCTATGTAAACTAGGAGTAATCGGAGATTAGGGTAGTGCGTTCGGCAGTTGAAAGGGGGGATTTTAATTTTTGGTTATTGGGAAAGATGAATATGTCTATGACATATTGTCAAATTAAGGGTTATTGTGTACAGTGAAACCTGTATTTACTCTGTGTATGAAGACGCTAGGGAAAGTTTGGTAGCAGAAAAAAAATTAAATCCTTTAAAGTTTGTTGTAGTTGTCGGTAAAGAAAAGTGCTTGGCGGTCCCTTGGGAAAAGTGGGAAAAGTGCACCGAATTTGCATATGTCAAAACGGTAATTTGAAACCTGAAAACACGCTGGCAAAAGCGAAAGTCGCAAGTATTTATATAAACAGACTATGCGCTTCTACAAATTCTCTGTTTTCTTTGTAGTTTCGCTCGCCAAATTAAGATTAAGCTTTTCCAAACTCTCAGCCTTCATTTCCAAGTTTTCCACCGCGCTAAAACATCACAGAAAGTTTGGAGTGTCTTCGGGAATAAACATAAGCCGCGTTTGGTTTCGCGAGCGTTCCATCGATCCATCCGCATAATCTCCATCAAAGTGAGAAAAACATTCGTCGCTTGATTCTTGCTCGTTTTCTGGCTTGAATCTCACTCGTGTCTGGCCATAAATTTTCGAACGGGATGGCTTGAATTTGGCCCGATTCTTGCTCAATTCTCGTTTGTTTGTCTCGTTCGTGTCAGCCGAATCATCGCCATGATTTGATTCTCGCTGATTGGCATATTTTCTATGGCCTGAGCATCTTGTGTAAATACCAGTTCCCGGCGGCCGAGAAAATTATCACATAGAATCGAGGCTACGTGTGCTAGTCCAAATGGAATCGAGGCTAAGAGTGCCAGTCCAAGATGGCGTCCAAACCCTGAAATCGAATAGCATCCAGCCCAATTCCTCCCACAATCCCCTGCGCCCAGACCGATACCCGACGAAATTAGAAAGCGTTCTCCTATCGTCGAACGCAACAAGGAAACGGTCATTGGACTAGAAATTCCGGCTACGTATTCGTTTTATCACAAGAAGCCTTCGAAAGTGAAGAAGTTAATAGAACTAATAAGAGACAAAGAAGATAGAGCAGAAGTTAGTTGATGTCGAAATACTATAGTGCCAATGTCTATGACATATAATAAGCCGTTGACTGAAAGGTTGATGTCTCGTTTATACCATAAGGATTAAAGGATTTGTTGACTGTTGATCTGTTCAGCGTTTATCTTCTGTCGCGTGTTGACATTGTAATTCGTTATATCGAGGTAGATTTTACGTTTGGGCTTCCGGATTATGTTCGTTATATCGAGGTCCGTTATATCAAGTCGAGGTTCTATTCTATATATTTTACTGTAACTTTGGCCGGGCATAGAATATCGTTCGTTAAATCGAGGACTTCGTTAAATAGAGGTTCGTTAAATCGAGGTTCCACTGTACCAGATATTTGAACAGTCTGTCTTTGTAACAGCTACCAGGGGACGTTGGCGTGTTGGCGAGGGAATAAATGTTCCACTAAAGAACCAAGTGAAAATGAGAAGGATGAAAGCCAAGCAATTGACGAGAACTTTAAATCAAATTGGAGTACAGAACATTTTAAAAGAAACCGAAGATATAAGCGACTAAGGAATGGCAGCCAGCGATATAACTTGTGAGCTTTTCTTACAGTAACAAAATTGACAAAAGCAATTCCCTTTCAGTTTATTTATTCGTTATTCTCGGGGATATATACGCTTGTGACTCGTATTAACCCGTTATTTTCACCCCCATTTCCAGTCGAGCCCGAGTCGAGTGCAATCTGACCGTGAATCCAAAGCCGTCGACCGTTGTTTTTTAAAAAAAAAAAAAACTAGAAGAGGATTGTTGTCCGTTATCAGTAAAATAACTTCCCAAATCGAACGAAATCGAACCTAATCGTACTCAATCGAACGCACTCGAACGTTCGATTGCTCAAAATGTTTTGTGAGAGTTCGATTATGTTCGTTTACTGAACTCAATCGAACCCAATCGCGTGATTGGGTTCGATTAAGTTCGATTAATCGAACGTTCGATTTAGTTCGATTGGTAAACGTCGGGTGAATTAAATTTCCTAAAACTAAGCCATACAATTTTATCGTAACACTTCCTCAAATAAAGAATGATCAAACTTACCGATCGTCGACGATCGCGAGATGTTTGTTGTTGAAACTCCATCAATTGTACTTGCTGTAACGTTCTGAATAATCGAGGGTAAATCACTCGCAGATGTGCTTGGCAACACGAAACCCGAAGCTGTGGTGAAGTAAACGAATGAGCTAGAAGCATTCAATTGTGGCGCCAATATACCCAAAACAGCAAAAATCTTCCATATAACTCCCACATGGATCTTTTTTAAACTCGTAAACCGCCACATTACGTTTGACTTCTCATTCCAGGTCATTCGCTTCATTCCGATTGATAGTATAGTTATTTGTTCACCTCGGAGAAATTAAACGGCATGAATGAGGGTAAAATTTCAATCTGAACGCGGAAGTTCTGGAGTTACATTACGTTACATGACGCCGCATAAATTAGATAATCTGATACATTCATGCTGCGCCACTCAATTCAGTGTCTATTCTTGACGACGGCGCTCCGTAAATATCCAATACTATAAGCAAAAGTAAGAGAACCGTATTGGAAATTAATGGCCACGAGACGTGGCTGTTTATTGATTTAACAAAACCTGATAATTTGACAATTAAAAATCGATAGACATGTATTTCACGAACGTGATGACCTTAAAAGGCCACAAGCCACACCGATGTGGCAACCATACCAGCGCCATCCGCAAAAATAGGAAAACGAATAAAACGCAATAAGTGTGCGCCAGCCCGTGTCTGGAACGCAACAGTTACATAACCGAAGTTACAGTGCAATAAAATAGCAGAAATCAATCATTCTAACTCTTTGAAACATAGATTTTTTAACCGGTTATATATTGCTAAACCTCGATGAACTGACCCCAGACGTACGTTGGAGTGACAGCACAGGGCACCCACACAATCTGTTTGAAGCGCAAGAGCATTTCGTTCAAGAGTTATGGGTAAACGAGTATTAGACAGTTTTAGAAAGACACCAAAAAATAACTTTCAACTGGTTCAATTTTATTTATCTTCACGGCTTATCTGAAATAGACGAATTGCGTGACACTTAAAACCTTTCAGTAAATAGCCGAGTAAATCGGAAGCAAAACATCGTTAAAACCTATTTTTTTGTGTGTGAAAGATTTTGACACTGGTATCCATACACCATGTTATGAATTTTTATAACGTTATGTGAAAACCCCCAATAGGAATGTATTGGTTTACTTAAATTTCATATTATAGCGACGTATCATAGGGAAACCACGCGTTTACTTAGAATGAACATGGAATAAAGTTACAAATGGACTTACGTGATGTTGCGTTTCGATCCAAATGTGCTGTTGCTTTTGTGCTGTTGAATGACTTGAATGACCGGTGTTGAATAACTGAAATCAGCTTATGCCAGGATTTGTAGCAGCCGCAACGGCCCGATCAAACTCGTTGATACGATTTCGAAACGATCGTGTCTGTTTATGGACGTATCGCCAAATGTATGTACTGATTGGAAGTTTTTGCCACCATGTTGTTGGTTTACTGAAGTGGTACACCAAGATGGCCGCTGCATGCATTATTTACTAAAAATGTCTAATGCTCGTTAACTCTTCAATGAAATGCCCTTCCGTTTCAAAATTTGGCCCAGATGTGTAGTTTTAAACTTCTACAATTCCATATTCCATAAACATGGAATCAATATCTGTTTACACGAGAATTTAGTTTTATCGACTGAGTCGATAAGGTAAATTGACCACCGTAAAAAGATTCAAATAGCTGACGTTTCGAGCGCTAGCCCTTCGTCGGAGCGAATCAAGGAATTGTGGGTAGTGTGTGGTTTTATATAGTAAGCGGTGGAGCTACGCTATTGGTGGAAATTTGGTGACGTGAAAAACAAATGTAGATTAGTTGAATGAAAAGCGTTCGTTGATTCCGTGGGGTTTGAGAGTGCCGATTTGAAAGATGATTTTTTGTTCTAGGTTTTTACGGCTTTCTGTGTTACCCTGGTGTAGGGAAAGGCCGCAGATTGTCATGTGTTGTTTAGAATGGTTAGTAAGATTAAAATGGCGCGCGACTGGTTTGGATGCGTCTTTGTCATTTTTTTCAACGTCTCGGAGATGTTCACGAAAACGGTCGCCCAGTCTTCTCCCTGTTTCGCCAATGTATATCTTTTTGCAAAAAGTACATGTTATGCAGTAGATAACATTTACGGAGGTGCATGTAAAACGATCAGTGATTTTAATAGATCGTTTGGGTCCTGTTATTTTGTCCGCGTTGTGAATGAAAGGACAAGTGTTACATCGTGTGCGTGTGCATTTGAAAGTTCCCGGTACATCGTCAGATTTCAGTGCGCTCGTAACTAGAAAGTTGCCAATGTTTTTGTCACGTTTGAATGAAATTAGTGGGGGTTGTGAAAAAATTCTGCCTGTTTCGGGGTCGTTTTGGAGTAATTTGAAATTTTTTAAAATGATGCTTTTGACTGTGTTGTTGTGTGGGTGGAAAGTGAGGGTGAATGGAATTCTCTCGTTCTCTTCCTTCTGTGGCGTTTGTAGTGCTGATTGTCTGTCGATCTGTTGTGCACGTTGTTGGCCCGTATTAACAACAGAGTCAGGGTACCCACGTTTCTTGAAAAACTGGCACATTTCTTCTGATTTGTTGGAAAAATCAGAGTCATCACTACATAGACGTCGAAGTCTGAGAAATTGAGAATACGGAATGGCGTTTTTAACGTGCGATGGATGTGAGGATGAATGTAACAGATAACTGTGGGAATCTGTAGGTTTGTAGTGCACACTTGTGGATAAACTGTTACCGTTGATTGAAATATTAATGTCAAGAAAAGCGACTGAGGTTTCGGAAATTTCCCAGGTATATTTTAGAGCGGGATGAAAAGTATTGACAGAAGTTATGAATTGATTAAGTTCCTCTTTACTGGAAGAGGTAGCGCCAATGCAATCATCGATGTAGCGGCCGTAGAGTTCGGGTTTGGTTCCGTGGTACTGATTAAAAAATTTGTCTTCGATGTGGCCTACAAAAAGGTTAGCGTAGCTTGGTCCCATTTTGGTGCCCATGGCGACTCCATTTACTTGTTTGTAGTAGTTTTGGGAAAATGAAAAACAGTTAAGTGTCAAAACTAATTCGGCTAAGCGGAGCAGTGTTTCTGAGCTTGGGTTTTGAATGGAGCGTTGGTCGAAAAAATATTTTAGTGCTTGAAGTCCTTCGTCATTGGGGATGACGGTATATAAAGAGGTAATGTCCATAGTGAAAATTAATTTGTTTTCCAGTAAAGAGGAACTTAATCAATTCATAACTTCTGTCAATACTTTTCATCCCGCTCTAAAATATACCTGGGAAATTTCCGAAACCTCAGTCGCTTTTCTTGACATTAATATTTCAATCAACGGTAACAGTTTATCCACAAGTGTGCACTACAAACCTACAGATTCCCACAGTTATCTGTTACATTCATCCTCACATCCATCGCACGTTAAAAACGCCATTCCGTATTCTCAATTTCTCAGACTTCGACGTCTATGTAGTGATGACTCTGATTTTTCCAACAAATCAGAAGAAATGTGCCAGTTTTTCAAGAAACGTGGGTACCCTGACTCTGTTGTTAATACGGGCCAACAACGTGCACAACAGATCGACAGACAATCAGCACTACAAACGCCACAGAAGGAAGAGAACGAGAGAATTCCATTCACCCTCACTTTCCACCCACACAACAACACAGTCAAAAGCATCATTTTAAAAAATTTCAAATTACTCCAAAACGACCCCGAAACAGGCAGAATTTTTTCACAACCCCCACTAATTTCATTCAAACGTGACAAAAACATTGGCAACTTTCTAGTTACGAGCGCACTGAAATCTGACGATGTACCGGGAACTTTCAAATGCACACGCACACGATGTAACACTTGTCCTTTCATTCACAACGCGGACAAAATAACAGGACCCAAACGATCTATTAAAATCACTGATCGTTTTACATGCACCTCCGTAAATGTTATCTACTGCATAACATGTACTTTTTGCAAAAAGATATACATTGGCGAAACAGGGAGAAGACTGGGCGACCGTTTTCGTGAACATCTCCGAGACGTTGAAAAAAATGACAAAGACGCATCCAAACCAGTCGCGCGCCATTTTAATCTTACTAACCATTCTAAACAACACATGACAATCTGCGGCCTTTCCCTACACCAGGGTAACACAGAAAGCCGTAAAAACCTAGAACAAAAAATCATCTTTCAAATCGGCACTCTCAAACCCCACGGAATCAACGAACGCTTTTCATTCAACTAATCTACATTTGTTTTTCACGTCACCAAATTTCCACCAATAGCGTAGCTCCACCGCTTACTATATAAAACCACACACTACCCACAATTCCTTGATTCGCTCCGACGAAGGGCTAGCGCTCGAAACGTCAGCTATTTGAATCTTTTTACGGTGGTCAATTTACCTTATCGACTCAGTCGATAAAACTAAATTCTCGTGTTTCATCCCCCCACCGACGCAGCACCACAGTTCCTCTAGAAACTAACCCCATTCAATATCTGTTTAGTTTTAATGCTTCCGAATTTTGATATGACGTAGTGCAAACCAGATTAATGTTGTAGCCTGCGCGCAGAAGCATAGGAAATATGAGACGTTTGCCCGTAGGCTAATGTTGTTGTATTTCTATGTTCTTTATGAAATAACTCGGGATTTGGTATATGACTAACCAGTCGAATGTACCTTTCACATATATTTAGATAACAAAATACCAAAGCTACGTCAGTGATAGCAAATTTTCTGACATTTGTACTGAAAATACTGTCTTTACCTACAATTTACTTGCAATCGCAATTGGTCAAAATTGAACAACAGAAAATTAGCTTCATTTCTTTGCAATATTGTATAAATGCAACCCTAAAAACCTTGGTTAGTGGACACAGACAAACAACCGAACTTAAACTTAAAAAAAAAAAACGAAAAAATGACGTTCCATTTTCACCGACAAATGTTCAAAACAAGAAACAGCGAAAATTCAAATTAAAAACAAATGGTGAAACTCCTCAGTTTGAAAATTAACGAATTCAGACTTCCTATTGAATGGTACAAGTGTGCCTCAACTTCATCATTCAGTGGAAACTGACAAGCAGTTTAGCTAAGTGAGAAATCAACTTCACAAATAATGAAATTATACATTTATTTTTCAAACTTAATTTACTCTCGCTTTCAATGCCCTTGTTGATATGTTCCAGGCATAACTAATCAATGATCAATGACATCAATGAGAAATCAATGGGTAATCAATGGGTAATCAATTGATTAATCATTGAGTATTGCCAATACTCAATGAGTAATCAATGATTAATCGAACCCAAAAAATTTTGTGGGTCATTGATTACTCATTGATGTCATTGATTACTCATTTTAAACCAACAGAGACCTTCCAGTACACCCATTTCTCTTCAGAAAAGGGCTCAGAAAAGGTGGAGCCCTGAGACTTCTAAGAACAAATTCCTCAGCGAAATCATTCATTGAGAATATCAACAACTTCAAAGCACGCCTCCGTGCTAGAGGCTACACTCACAATCTCATTGAGAAAATAATTTCAGAGGTAAAATTCAATGAACGGAAGTCATCTTTGCAGCAAAAAGAGAACGTGCGAAAAAGAATTCTGCCTTTCGTAACAACGTACCACCCGGCGTTGCCTAATCTTAAAAACATCTAATGAGCAAATGGCATTTAATTCAGAACCAACCATTGCTAAGAGAAATATACAAAGAGCCTCCCCTTATCTCATACAAAAAAGGAAAATCGTTTTGGGGGATATACTTGTTAGAGCAAAACCCTAAAGGTTACGTTCCACGTTATCACGAGCTTATGAGTCGTGTCTGGCCTGTCAACACCTCTTTTCATGCAAATCAATGACTAATCAATGACCAAAAATTTTGTGGGTCATTGATTAGTCATTGAGTACTCATTGAGTATTGGCAATACTCGATGAGTAATCAATTGATTACTCATTGATTACCCATTGATTACCCATTGATTACTCATTGATTACATTGATGTCATTGATTAGTTAAGCCTGGTATGTTATATCTTACTGCATTCAAATGGCCAAACAATGAGAAATTGTGACAATGCTTTAATTGTTACATCATTCTAAAAGGCCAGACAATTTACCTACTATTTCTGCCGTTTAAGCTCTATCTAAGCAAAATATATTTCAAAACAACATCTCTTCGTACAACTGAAAATTGAAGCAAGTAAGTTACTAATATCAGATGAACTAAATGAGCAAATGATAACAGTGGCTATCTCTATTCGTCGCTTGTTAAGTTGATGAAAACTCTAAGAAGGCAAAATTTAATAGAACAGGAGGACAAAAATTGCATGTATAATATAACACACACACCCTAAATTTTTACCAAAAATTCGTTTTGATTACAGTAAGTTGTATTCCTAGTATGACATAAATCAGACATAATGGCCGAGACATTTTTCCATGATATTCACTCGGAGATGATATCCCTCATTGAAATCAGAAAAACAAACCCTTGTTGTTAATTTCTTCTAAGAAATCGTTTTGTAATCTAAAAACCTTTATTGAAAATTGACAAACCATGTTGAATTGCATGCCCCAACGACGTTTACTGAGAAGTTGTTCAGTTTAAACAATAAAATCCACTCTTCATTGAAAACTTAACACGGAGTACGATTTTCACGAATAAATTGGTCCATAAATGAATTATTTTATATTGACTTTTTACGTTTGGTATTGTTAGGGCAGCAGCATTGCATCAACAGCATTGCATCAATAATTAAAGAACAGGTCCACAACGCGTAAATTTGTCTACCCAAAGGTTATGCATGTTTATTTGTTCATTTGGTTTATTCTATAGGCAATTCTCAAGCATCACGCATTCTTTGGACATATCTTTTACAGTCATAGGTATGCTTGACAGCAGTAAATGGCCTGATATTTCCAGTTGGAAAATGAGTCTTAACTCCTACTTACTCTTGATGAAAACCGTGAAACAACGTTTAGCAATAACTTCCTTGCTGAACACGTACTAAGGGCCGACAATGTACGACAGTCAAATGTTATAACATTGAGGATTTGTGATTCTACTTTAACGTTAATCCTTAAAGTTGAAATTACCTAACTTCCCCTGAATATTTATATAGTTTTTTTTTTGTTAACGAGAACTGTATAGATCAAACAATGTAGTTATTCGATTTCGAGGTTTCAATCTTTTTGTGCTATCATTTATCAGTTGGTACTGGAATTTGTTCGTTAAACCACGCAGCGAAGTTTGTTATATCTGTGTTGCACTGTATCTCGACTGAACTAAGAAAACAGTGTTCGAATTTGGTGGGAATAAAAAAAAATTGAAAAAATATCATCTTTGAAAATCTAGTTTCTCTACTGACCTCTTTCTTCGTTTAAGTTGGTTATTGTCCTTCCTTCTTCCTTCTTCCTTCTTTCTTCCTTGCTTGATTCTGACATTTATAGTCTCCTTGTATCCTGCCATAGAAATAAAACAAAAATATCTCAATAAATACCATCACGTTTTGGATATCAAAAAGGTAGATACGAATTTTTTATAACTGAGGTTTAAAACTAAGGAAAATTGGCCATCGTAAAAGGATTCAAAAGTTGACGCTTCATTAAAGGACTGGCGCTCGAAACGTCACCTTTTGAATCTCCTTCAGGTGGCTAGTTTACCTTAGTATATACTGAAACAGTGGATAGCATTGTTGGCGCGCTCTGATTGGCTACTGAAACTCGGAATAGCAAGTGCTATTCACCTCCCAGCAATTTGCGCGCGAAAATTGTAATCGTTGACAGGAATAAATTAGTTAAAAAGCATCATTTTCGTTATATTATCTCACTGTTTCAGTATATACTAAAACAACTATTCACCTCAGTGTAGGTGGGTAGTGGTGGATATTTACCGAGCCGAGGTAAATATCCACCACTACCCACCTCCACTTCGGTGAATAGTTGTTAATTATCAACTCAGTTTTCGTTCTTTTTCTTTAATCCCCCACTACAGAAGTCACGGAAGCTGTCTATTGAAGCTAATCAATCAACTCACCTCTTTAAACATTATCATGGCGAAGTTGAAGGAAGCTCTGCTATAATTTCGCATTTCCGTGTTTAACCTAAAAAAAGAAAACTATCATGTTAAGTATACGTTTTCACTGGGTAATGTGTCTATCTAACTAAAGAACCGTAGGCCGGAAGTTAAACGAGACTGAAGCCTCCACCCTTCCTGGTTCAAATTTCTTTCCAGGAAGATTTGTTGTCTTGATCTCATAACACTTACATTTACTGGGACAAAAGATACGGTCTTTTTTACCCGTTTAATTTTTCAAAACTCTATTTAGTCTCTCTTATTTCTTCCAAGGATAGTCGCGAGGGCGAAACACCCGAGCGAATCGCGCCTACTCGTTGTAAGCGATTCTAGTCAGAGATTTGTCATCTATATTTTTCCGCAGGGTTCACACTCGCGACAGGCGATTTTGTTGTGTTCTCGCGTGTTTTGCTCGCTCGACTATCCCCAAGAGTCTTAATGAAATTATTCGTTGTCTTTTTCAGACACGAACCCATAAGACCTACATTTAATCGTGTAATCCTTTTCCAAATCTCACCTCTTTTTTTTCTTCTTCTTCTTCCATTAAACTTGCCTCCTTCACTTAATAAAAAACAACAGTAAAACTCAATAAAATAACAAATCAATAAATAAAGGAAAAGAATGGTCATATCTAGTTATCAAGACTGACAAGCCTCTGTTTAAAGGAGGCCAAGGTCTATGCTTGCACTACATCGTCGAGAAGACACTTCCAATCTCCAATCTCTAATTGTTCTTGGGAAATAGGAGTAGAGGTGGAAGTTCGTTTTTGATCTTGGGACTTTGTAACTCAAAAGAATTACAGTGCCTGCTCTTCCTTTGCATTGGTTCCATTCTATCCAACCCATCTGGAGCAACAAGATCGTGATGGATTTTGAACACCTCATAGCCCTCCTTCTGCTCTCTAGCGATTTCCAGCCCAACTGGTCTAACATATCACCGACGCTAGATGTTTGATGATATCTGTTTAACCCTAATACGCCTGGGCTTTTTTTGAGTTTCTGAGCCTGGGGGGGGGGGGGGGGGCGTTGTGCCCCCCCCCCCCCCCCCCACCTTCGTAACTTCTAGAACATTAAGGCTATGACAATGAAACCTAGATGGTATATAGTAGTCCAAAACTGTCTCCTTTGCGGTCCGCACAATAGAACGATGACGTCATATGACGTAATTATTAGGTAATTAGTTATACGGCCGCTATCTTGGATCCGCCATCTTGGATTTCTAAAATTTTTTAAAACCTCTTAAAAACCGTCCAAATTCACTCAAAATTAATCCAAACCAATAAATAGTCGCTAAATGACGTAAAAATATAAAAGTTATAGCAATAAACATTGTTTTTCTTCATTCAAAGGTATAAATATGCAAATTTAAAAAAACATGGCTGTCAAAATCTTGTTGCCATGGAAACATCAAGTCACGTGATCCAAAAATTGTCATATGAAATTGTTGCCAGAAAAATTTTAGGAAAAGTCACAAAGTTTGATGGCGTTTGAATACATATTAAAGAAGTTATGAATGTTGAAAGTTAGCGCGTGCCCCCCCCCCCCCCCCCCCCCCCAGGCCGAATAGGGTTAAGGTAAACCTAGCTGCCCTGCGCTGCACCATTTCCAATTTATAAATGTTGGACTTCGTATACGGATCCCACGCTGATCCCACCTCCTGAAACAATTCATGATGAGGATGACGGTGTCTGCCACATTTTTCTATTCCTTATCTGTCTGACATTTACCTGGAGAGAGATGAATCATTATTATTATGATTATGTCGATAATGAACGCTCTCACGATTTTGCTTTTTGTCGCTCCCACTGAGACTAAGCCTCAAGCGACATAAATAACGGCGCTTATGCGGATTAAGATCGTTATGTCGCTAGTGGGTACCAAGCTAACTGCCAATTCCCCTCCTTCCTTGTCCGTACCATACAAACAACCAGTGTTGGACTTCGTATACGGATCCCACGCTAAAATTCTGTCTGCCCAAGCCCCATACAGATTTTTTTAAAACGCAGTTTTTGCTATAGTGGGGCACTGTTGTGGAATAATGTTCCACAGAATGTCAGAGCTATTAGATCTTATAAAAAGTTTAATAACGAAATCAATCGCCTTATGTCCACCTCGTACTCCCACACGGCAAACATGTAAACCAGTTTTTATTTTGCTTTGTGACTGATGTTTTTACCGTGTTTAAATAAAGGTATGTATGAATTGAATTCAGCTTCAAGATAACGTCTGTATCCACTTGTAATTTTAGAAAAGATGACTTTGTATAAACTTAAATTTATATTTACAATTCTATATTTATAAGCATCGCTGATTTTAGTCCAAACGTTATTTTTGTATATACCTAGTTTTTAAGTTGTTAGTTAATTGTAAACGACCCCACAAGCTCATACAGCTTTAATACTTATCGTTTTAAAATAAAGGCCATCTATCCATCTATCTATCTGTCTTTGTATGTATGTATGTATGTATGTATGTATGTGGATCTAAGGGAGCCCCCCCCTTCCTCCCCCTCCCCCCCCCCCCCCCCCCCTCTTATTTTCATTCCGTAACACCCCCCTCCCCCTCCCGCTTTTGCTGTTCCAAAATACAAATATCGCCAAAGAAAAGTAAATAGAAAAGCGGTTTTTCTTATACAAATACGTATCTTATGAATCGTGTGCGTGAAGACTGATCACCAGATGAAAGACCATATATATATATATAGTCTTGGTTGTACAGAACTCGCTATTTCTCAACCAAACTTGTGAGGGCACCTAAATAAACGGCGCAAAGGGGATGCATTAAACTTTAAAATAAAAAGAACGCTCGTGCTGACCCAGTGATCTAAAACCACCCAAAAATTGAAGTAAAATTATAACTAACAAACTGCGAATTTTTTTCCATAGTTTACAATAGCAACACATGCGACACTGTGTACCTAGCAGAGACTGATAAAATTGTCGTATATGTTGTAGTTAATTTTTTATTTCAGGTAATTTTTGTTTTTCCTTTGTTTCAAATTCATTAGCATACTGATTACCATACCCAAAAACAATGGAAAAATAAAAATTACCTGAGATAAAAAATTGACTACTGACAACATATATTATCCTGTCAGTCTGTGTGTATCCCACTACACACGACCGATTATTTAAGACTGCAATTGTTAAATATCGCTGAAATTTTAGTTATAGACTAAGTAGCATCCTATGGCGTCTAGTGTAAATCTACCAGAATAACATAGCTATATCGCGTCAGTCTGTTTGTATCTCAAACCATATACAACGATTATATCAATAATGCACAGTTGATTAAAGGCAATTGTTAAATATGGACAACGTGGCGGCTGAAATCTCAGTTTAGTTGCAAACTAACAAAGTAGAGCCTCGAGTGTAAACTGAGCCGGCCATTTGACCGTTTAAGCCAGGCTTGAAAACAATCCTCAATAAATGCTGCAAGAAAACCATATAACAACATTATATTTTTCTTACCTAAAGTACATAGTTGTAGAAGACATTTCAAAGTTATCGTCATTCATTCACGTGTTGACAAAATAAATCTTCGCTTCAGAAAATGTTGTGGTCTGCATGCTGGGGCAGGTGACTTTGTTCTTCATCTCGAATAACGTTAAAGGCTCGTTTGCAATCTAGATTTATCTATCTACATGAATAAACTCGCGTCTTTCTGCATATACCGGTACCCATGAACCACTCATTGTCTTCTATTGTTTGTGAGGAATTGTATTTTTGGTCTTGTTTTGCATTTGTATTATTGTCGTTCTTTGTTCCTTTTGTTTTACGTAATATATGCTCCGGTACATGCAGAAGGAACCATAAACTCTTTCAGCCTCCTTCGCTTGACTCGTAGTGAAGGTGCGAAGAACAAATGAATATTAAATTGTTAATTAATCTAATATTTGCAATTCAAATAAGAATTTATTTTTCAAAAATATTCCACAGTTCTGCGTGGAACCAATTACCCAGAAAAAACATGTTTCCATGTCCAAAATATTTAGGAAAAAACGTGCACAGTTTTGGCACGCCGCTGGATTAATGGTTCGTGGTTTAATTTGTTCTCGAAAAACATTTCCCCGTCAAAATTGACCGCATTTAGCTGTATTCAAAAGCTGCAAGCGTAGATACCCTTGATTGATAAAGACATGGTCTCACAAGACTTGTTTTAAATAGCCAACTGTTTATATCTGAACGAATACAGCCGCATTTCCTCGCTCCCAGACGCTTTTTACTGCAGAGGGGAGGGGAGAGAGCTCAAAAGCTTTTTTCAACACGATGCTTCCTCGCCCCACCCACTTCCCTTTCCATCAAAATTTACCGAGAAATAGCTCCTAATATATAATTACTTTTTAATTAATTGCTATGTTGTTTTGTTTCTTAAAGGAAGCAATTATATACTTTGAACAGAACAAAATGGACGATTGTCTGGCCGTCATAACTCAGGAAACTGGCCGTTTATTCTCACAAAGCATGTTATAGCATCTCCGGGCTGTGTACAGACAGGCGAAATAAGTTTTATCACGCCAACGAATACATAAAAAATCCTCTGAAGGTATTAGCCTTTTACTACCCGGGACCCATTAACACTTTGACATTTCTGCCGGATGTTTATCTGCCTTTTTTTAGGAGAGTTTGGGTTTATTATAATGCCAGTTCGTATTTCTACAGTTAACAATTGCAAAAACATGTTTCATGATATTTGTTTTCAGACCGTGGAGGGAATGCATGGGAGTGAGATCGAGGGTGTACTGATCACTTCCAAAATTTGTGCCTCTTCCTGCCATTTATCTGGGAACACTTTTACAGGGCGACGCGCCTTACCATGAACAGCAAACGAACTTTTTTACTAGTTAGCCAATCAGATAGCGCGAATTCAATTGAAGGGCACGCCTCCTAATAACAAAGTTAGGCACGATCAAATGCAATCTTGTTGCTTCGTGTTTATCACAGGAATGTAAAGTAACTTACAAAACACGAATATTCTATTCCTCTT
Organism: Dendrophyllia cribrosa; assembly: GCA_024195265.1. NCBI lineage: Eukaryota > Metazoa > Cnidaria > Anthozoa > Scleractinia > Dendrophylliidae > Dendrophyllia > Dendrophyllia cribrosa. Next base: position 17,675,776 of record JAJLRJ010000009.1, read on the forward strand.
TATCGCTTCACGTGTATCCGCAGTTACGAAAATGATTATCTGAATGAGCTGGTGATATGGTGCAAACTTGGAGAAAGGTTTGTTGGGAGCTTACGGAAAGGCGCCTCGCACAGTAAAGGTGCTGTTACACGATACAATTTTTTCCTGCAACTTGCAACGCAACGCTGACGAGAGCCGTTGCGACACAAGTTGCTGATTACATGTTCAGTACACGTTTGCAACCTGTTTTGCAACGTTGCAAAAAGTAGATAAGTGGTCAACTTTTTCTGCAACTCACAACGCAATTTTTCGTTGCGAAACAAGTTGCGCAGAGAAGGTGTTACACGCGCGATTTCATCCGCAACTTGTGTTGCAACGGCTCTCGTCAGCATTGCGTTGCAAGTTGCTGGGGAAAATTGCCTCGTGTAACAGCACCTAAAGTACGAGATTAGGAAAAAACTTAGGCAAAAAAAAAAACAAGACGGCGAAATCCAAAATTTGGGAAACACCGCGTTCACTTTGGGAAGACAATTTACAACGGGCGTAGAGGGAGGGTCGGACACCTTAATTATTGAGACTTATATAACGGAGTAACTGGTTAGCTTTCAGTTGAGGTTGGGGTGGCAGTTTATATAGTTAAATTTAGGACTAAGCAATCCGAGAAGCTAGGTGGTACAGTGGTACGGAAGGCTATGTAAGCCTAAGCCTAGCTGAGGTCACACGTTCAATCCTGAGTGGTGATTTTAGATTTTCTTTTTTACACTTAAAAATTTATTGAAAATAAAATTCTAAGTGTCGACATTACGTTATATGTCTCAATAAGGTATCCGACCCTCCCTCTACGCCCGTGGTAAATTGTCTCCTTCACTTTGTACCTGTTTGTACACGTCAAAATATCGACCCCGTTGTCAAGATAGCTCATAGAGTACTTTGATTGTTTTTAGTGGAATGGTAATTAGCTAACAACCCAATGACGCCACAAAGGAAGAAACTGTTCAATCATTTTGTATTTAAATCCATGAATATATATTTATGTTACAAAGCAAGCCCACACGTGAGCACTGTTTATGTTACTATTTACACCATTTAATAATATTTCGCTAAAACATATTTATCATTAAATATATAAAACATCTTTGATGCGAACGAAGATAACATTTCATTTGGGAGGATCAAATGCAATACACGAGTTTGGATAAAAAACGGTTGATTTTCCACGAAAAAAAAAAAAGCTTAGAAAAACGATTTTCATTTGATACAGGAACACACCACAACGTGAACCGAGTGGATTAAGAAACTACATTACGGTTGTCATGAAGGTGATTGGTTCTTATTTCAGTGGAAAAGTAAGTCAAACGGCTAACATGATAAACCAGGTTTTACCTAATAAAAATTAGCAATAAAGGTCAAGAAACATTTGACTGCATTTGCTTTAAAAAAGAACCTAAACGGACTAATTTCTTACTAGACATAAGATACCTGTATAAAAGAACATTTTAGTTAAAATTCGGGTTTTTATATGTGGTTTTTATTAGCTTTCTTTGCCGGCAACTCAAAAGGAAAGACTGTGAGAAAAATTGGGCTTCCGATGGAGAATCGAAAATTGGGAGGGGCATGGGGAGAGAGTTGACACGGTCTCATCCCAGTGCTCCTCTTCAGACTTATTCCCTCTCCAGTCCCCCCAAGCCTCGAGCTTAAGTTGCCTGTGGAAACCACACCTCGTTGATCATGGTTGCTCGTGACAGATGCAACCTAATTTGCCTTTTCCGAACTAAAAATATTTCAATTGAAAAATAAACGCTCTAATTTTTAAGTCGGTACTAAAGCTCAGTAATGGGTGTTTTTCTTGTCGCCCCTTGTGACAATCTAAACAGTTCATCTTTTATCGATCTTATAAGAGGTTGCGGCGACTGTCCTAATGTTGCTCCCCGCTGGTCAAGAGTGCTATTGGCTGACATGTTTAGTACTGTATCGTGCGGTGGCGTAGCTTGAAGTTGCGAGAGGAAACTGGCGTCTTTTGGAGGACTGGTACCTAGAGCTCCCGGATAACTGGCCTAAGAGATAAACAGAAAAAAAAATAAATATAAAAATTTATAATTCAACACATTGATACACTGTCCAAATATGGTCATAAAGCTCTCGATATTGGGCAATATTGCACTCGCTTTTGCACTGTAACTGTTAAGTGTATCGCACACTGAACCTTCGACCTCAAGGACTATGGTCGGAGTCTTGGGGAATCCATCGTGTTGTGTCCACAAAAATGGCACTTTGGTCAACAAAGCTCTTACCTATTCCTGGTCGCTTACTTTGCGCATTTGCGAACCGCGAATTCGTTGATTTGACACGAAAGTACCGATTTAAAAAAAAAGCCAAATGGCTTCTTGATGACGTCTGTTTGACGGGGCGGAGGTCTGGTGTTTTTAAAATGCATAACGCGTTATGCATTGATCGTTCAAGCCTTGCCTCCACCGCCATGTTGTTTTCTTAAGCTGTCTCCACCCAGGTGTATTGAGGATCAACTTTGCGATGGACTAGCATCCCATCAGAATACTCCGTAATCGCTTTATGCTACGGAAATTGGTGATAAACGCCGGACTGATGGGCCTCTTAATTCGCTTGGAAAAAGACTAAACCTTTCTCACTTTTCCTGCGGTTTGATCTCGTATGTGATTGGTCGACACACAATTGACACGATGAAAGCAAACAGCTCATGGTTTTATGATACGCACAGTAATGCTAAGAATCTAACTACCTGTAAACCACTATCTGATACTCAAAATCAAGCACAAAAGAGTGAATATGTTGTTGTTGATAATCATATTGTGTAAAGGCAAGTATGGTGTGAGCATAGTATTTCTACCCCCTTTTTTCTGTGCATGCTATTTAGAACACTTGGTGCGTTTCAACTTACTTGAGCTAAATCAGGATAGAATGCATCCATGCTGTCTTCCGCTGCATAAGGACTCCACACTAGACCGCCCTAAAAGAGGGACGAAAGCAAGAAATAATTAGTACCGTTAACTCTATCTAAGCTGGACACCTTCGGGACCAACTGTACAAGCTATCCGCCTTATAGGTATCTGCCCTACAGAGAGTTTAGTTACAGAAGAAAAAGTGAAATTCTGCCAGAACCAGCCAATGATTGATGTCCGTCTCAGAAAGGCGTCCGTCTTACAGGGGTGTCCGTCTTAAGAGGGTTTACTTTATACAAAAAAATAATTCACTCAAAACCATTGTCAGCCATCGAAGCTCATCGTCTTGCATCTTGAAGCACAGGTAATGCCACCTGTTTCACTCCCCCACCAACGCAACACGATAGTTTATATTAAGAACACCAAATCGGTATCCCAAAGGTAACCATGACAACAGCAGCTGTCTGTATTACTAGCCTTCCTGGATGGAATGCTAATCCATCCCAGGGTTATCCCAGCATTTTGCAAGATTTTCCTAGGCGGCAAAGATCGGAGACAAGTGGAGTAGTATCGTTCAGGCCTTATAACTCAGACGAGAGAAAGACTGTCTTTACATATTCAAGCAATCACCTATAAGAAGGCGCTAAAATGATCGATAGAACATATTCACTGAATCCAAGCTAGAAACTCAAGTAGTTACTCACCATGTCATTTCTTTGTTGCTGAACCGGTGTAATGTACAAATTCTGACCGCTTGGATCCCTGTACGCATATGTTGGAGGCGGCGCCCGCTGGTTCAAAATTCTGCGGATAAACAGATAAATTCATGAAATCGTTTATTCATAAGAACCATATTTACACTTACACGAGGGGTTTATGTGAGGGCGACCAAAATATTCCATAAAAAAAGAACTAAGGAATTAGTAGACGTTTTTAGTTTTTCATATATAGATTATAGCTTTCAATGTATTTTTCTTTGTCGTTAATTTGCGGGTCACACTGGTACACGACTCTATGGAAACATGACTGATCGATTGATAAATATATTGATTGACTGATTGATTGATTGATTGATTGATTGACGGACTGATTGATTGATTGATTGATTGATTGATTACCGTTGTCTGTCCGCTGGGTCCCAGACCACTATTGGATCACGAGTCACAACCGGTCGCACAGCAGGGTGGCCTGGGTAACCTGGCATGCCGATAGGAGTTTGAGGCATCGCTCCTGGGTAACCAGGCATTGTGGGCTGGACGCGCCTGCGTTGTCCAGGTGTTGGTTCAGTGGCTCGACCATGCGCGGGTGGTGGTTCCGGTAATGCAGGTTGGCCTCCAATGTATCTAGTGATGAATAATAAACAAAGGAAATTGAAAACGATTTTACAAGTAGCCTGCACTGCATGGGGTTCTTATGGCTGACGAGTGTTGTGTGCGTGTGTTCAGCCGCCATCTTGAATTCGCAAAGCGTAGAAAGGTGGGGGATTTGGATATTACTTGTCAATTAATATGTGGGGCAAACGAATAACTAAAGTCACAAGTTACGCCTCTGATAAAGAGACAAGAATCATTAAACGGCTTACCTTGGCATTACAGCGGGTCGCGGAGGAGGAGCGGGATATCCCTGGGGTTGTGGGAACTGTCTCTCGGGTTCCATACTAGGAGAATTTTTTGAAGACTGAAGCCCAAATAAGGCAAACGCGCCATCCAACATGGCGTGCATGCGCCGCCGTGTCTCATTCATATCAATTTCGGATTCGTCACTGGACGCATTGGAGTCTGTGGATTTCCCGTGTTGCTTACCACGGTCCTGAAATGGAATATAGTTTCTGTTATGACAAGATATTAAAGACGAGATGTACGAAACTCCGTCAAAGGAAAGAAATGTGTTCCTTTCTACCCTGTGAAGACATACAACTTTGGACAAGGCAGTGTAGGGACGTAGAACAAGACTCAAAGTTAGAGAGCTTAAGCAACCACAACGGTGACGGCAGCGCGCATTTCCCTTTCGTAAACGGTCGTTGCCATTTTAGCGACACTTAGAAAAATTTTCACCAATTTTAGAATTATTTTTTCTATCAGAAAAAGAAAAATGGAATATAATTACCCGGAATCGAACCCGGAACCTCTGCATGCTAACATCTCTCTCTTACCACTAGACCACTGGGTTGATCCGGCAAACCCAAGAAAAATTAAATTATAAAAGGTGCTTTTCTTAATATATATCAATAACGGGTCACCCTAACCCTAAATCTTACCTAACCGTGAATCTAGCTTAGATCTAATAATCGCTTTACCTAGGCCCAATTTGATCTAATAATGATAGCCTATTTTCGTCCCAATCCAGGCATAAACTAGAGAGAAATAGCATCGACCATTACAAAAAGGCTTGATTACTAATGAATGCTAATGATGGCATCGACCGTTAAAAATGGCATCGACCGTTTGCTAATAATGGCATCGACCGTTAAAAATGGCATCGACCGTTTACGAAAGGGAAATCAGCGACGGCAGCGAGAACGGCACAAAACAATAGGTTTAATGAGCGAAAACAATGCCTCTGCACGTGTTGCACGTGCGTTTTACATTTTAGTAAATTTCTTTGCCGTTCCCTGCAAAACAACAACGTCAAATGATCAAATTGTAGGTTTTATGGAGAACGTGAACACGCGACGGTTAATTTTCCTTTCTCCATTTGAACTGGTAAGCCATTCCTTCAAGTTTAGCTCCTGGACAATCCAGACACATTAGACAAACTAAACAAATTGGAACAACTGCAAAGTAGTTTAAAAAAGCGCGAATCCTTTTTTTAAGTGACGTTTTTCATGGCGTTGCCGTCGTCGTTGCTTAAGCTCTCTATCATCGTCTGAAAAACGCGGTAACAAATCCCACCTATGAACGGGCAGCCGGCTACGGGCTTTTAAGTGTGCCGTGCTCAGGTCACTTTGGTTTTGCCTTGTTTTTGTTTTCGTTTTTAAATCTTCAACATAATACCGTAAAAATAGAGGATCAACAAGGGATTGATCACTTGTGTGGTTCACAGTTTTACCAATATATATAATCGTACCCGCTTGCTTGAAATCGAAGATGATGTTGTTGGTGCTTTAAGTTTTCTGTAGCTCTTTAGATGCGGCACTCCCTCTTCATCTGTAGCCACAGAGCTGCTTGGGGGCCGCCTTCTTCGGCGCTTTACCTTTTTGCCGCTGGAAGGAAATATACATTGTTGAACACTGCACTCACTCTCTATACCTTACATACGGACAATGCGCCCACAGTGACGGTCAAAACTGAGTTGTCTATGTCATCAGCCACTAAATGAAGTAGCTATCGAAATCACATTGTTTATGGCACTGGAGAGGACTCAATAACAGCACATTTTTCGAGAAATAATAAAAACAATAAACAAAGAAAAACCATTTCCCAGCTTTTCTGTTTCTTACCTCACTGCTTTTCGAGTTTAACAATAATCTGCCAACCGCGTTTGAAGTAACACACAGTAAAACCTGTGAGGCGTCACACGATTCGACCAGTGACGTAGAACTCAGTTTTTCACGCGCACTGGGCTGTGATTGGTTAATTCAAATCGGGCCGTATGCAAGGCCTGCTAATTGCCTTTAAGCACAAAGTTAATCCACGATAACGCCAGATTATGAAGTCAAATCTATGGACTATAGCTTTTGCGCACAGACAATCGTTTTTAGATGCACGCTTGCCATGAGCGCAAGATGGTCGCCAAGACGGGAAAGCCTGCTTCCACGGGAACCGCCCATATCAAAACAAAGACAAATACAAACGAACAAACTCACGCGATCACTCGCTCAGCGGCCTCCTCCTCTTCAAGTACATCATCAAATTCGTGCTGAGCTCTGTCCCAGGCTCTCCTCTCCGGGGGAACAGCAGATCTTGAGCTGTCATGTGTTCTCTCGCGCAATCGCTGTTTATTCTTCTGTCGTTCAAGGTCTGCTCTCTTTTCCAGCTCTCGTTTTGTGGTTTTTCCCTTTTTGCGGCCCCTTGGCGTGTCATCTTCAGATGGTGGCTATCAAGATATAAATAACATATTGGTGAGATTTTCAATTCAGGGGGAAGGGGCGCTCACAAAAAGAAAGACATCGTGAATTAGCTCGCATATGAAAATAATTTGTAAATTATAACAATACAACAAAGTTTTTGTAAATAATAAATATCACTGATGGGAGAGAAAAGACGTACGAAGGCAAGACAAAAAAATGCACTTTTTCCGAATAATTTTCCTTTCAATGTGCAGAAATATCTTTGGTTATCGATCTCTGGCAGGATACGAGGGTAAAAAGGACCTATAAAAAGAAATGCTTGGCGGTTTACGCCTCAGGATGAAAATATTAATAGTAAAATCAACCATAAGAAAAAAAGGACTAATTTTACCTCAACCTGCAGTCCAACAAGAGAGGTCTGTTTCTGATTTAAGGGGGGTAGGCTCGGGGCTGGACGTACTGATGAACGGAATCGCACAGGGGGGTACCGTGGGGGACCGCTGGCCTCACCCATAACAGCTACAGTAGGCACTTGAGCCGCAGAGTGCTTGGCCTAAAAAGAAACAGGCAGGAAAGTTAATACTTCATGGGCATGTGTAAGGGTATATTGCGGATGTCTAGAAATAAAATGAAAGATACACCTCCAGCAGAAGGAAAATGGGACCAAATTTAGGACTTTGTAGCAAGAAATATGGCATCTCACTAAGTTCATGTTAGAAAAAATCCATGCAGGAAGCTTTAAAAACAACACATTGTATGCGTTTTGGGGGAAGCTGTTTTGAAGTCATCACGATAAGTTTTCAGGTAAAGGTCAAAACATGCAATGTGGTCTTGAAATTCACTTTTCGCTTTGATTAAATCTACAAACTCGAGTCCAGTCTTCTTGAAGTTAAGCCATGCCTTGTGGCAAAGGCCTTCTCGTGAACTCCCTTATTGGTTTTTAATAATTTGTCGACAAGATCCTTCTGTGTAACGTTGTATTTAAATGAAAGCTAATGAGCAGTGCTTTCCAGTGGCGCAAATTTGCGAAAATTAACCGCATTATACTTTGGTACTGTTAGAAAGTACAATATTGTTATCGTTACCTGTGGCGGTGGCGGCGCTACACTTTCAGCTTCAGTCTCAGTTTCTTCCCCGGAATCCTCGCTTTCTTCCTCGCTCTCATCGTCTAAACGTTCTTGGTGACTCTGTGACTCCTGGGGTCTCTGTGGAGGGCCAGCAGTTCCTTTGGTGGCTGAGGTTGGTTTAGGTGTATTCTCTCTAATTAAACCTGCCGTGCTTCCAGTGGTGGTCTCAGGTGCCTCGCTTTCATCTTCCTCCTCCTCATTTTCTTCGTAAGCGGGGTTTGTCCTGGAAGTGAATAAATGGAACCTAGTATATGGCCTGGCTCGCCACTTGGCCGATGTGTGAACCTAGTATATGGCCTAGCTCGCCACGAGTCTCTCGTAGCTCAGTGGTTAGAGCATCTGACCGGTGAGTGAACCTAGTATATGGCCTGGCTCGCCACTAGTCTCTCGTAGCTCAGTGGTTAGAGCATCTGACCGGTGTGTGAACCTAGTATATGGCCTAGCTCGCGACGAGTCTCTCGTAGCTCAGTTGTTAGAGCATCCGACTGGTGTGTGAACCTAGTATATGGCCTAGCTTGCCACGAATCTCTCGTAGCTCAGTAATTAGAGCAACCGACCGGTGTACGGAAGTATCCGATCAGTGTACGGAAGTATCCGACCGGTGTACACTTTCGAATGTTTGATAATAAAAGCTTCTTAGACTTCTTAAACTGATTAAATACAGCGAAAACAAAGAAATAAAATCCCCAAAATCTATGCAAACTTGATGAATTATTAAGTTTGAGAAGTCGCAATCCATTTCCATCCTGGCCATCTGTGGCTAAGACACTTTTTAATAGTTTTAGTGATCAATATAAGATCATGATCATATAAATGTTGTAGTTCATTTTTTCTTAAACCAATCTTTGTATTTTTTTTTTAATTAACAACTTTTTATTGTTCATTTTAAAGACAAACAGTTTACACATAACATTACGTTTACAAACAAATACGTACATAAAATCTACATACAAGCTCGTACAAAGTGATTACTGCTATTTATCGTAGTATAAAATTATCATCATATACATTGTTTTAATAATAGTAGTAGTAATACTATTACTTTGTTTACAATACAATACAATAAACCTTTATCTACCGTGAACCATACACTTAGCTATCCAGCTAATTTACAGGTACAGCCACAAAAATTAAAAAATAAATAAATAAATATAAGTACAATTAAGAGGGAATGTCCACTAAGACCGAGCGAAATCGAAAATACATGGCACACAGGCAGTTGCCTCGTCTAAGTTTTATCCCAAAAAAAAAGAAAAAAAACATTTGCCATTGGCTTATTCAGGTAAGTTAAGCGAATAAAGGAAAAAGCTGTAGTATCGATAAAAAAAAAAAATCAGAAAAATAATCGTCGTGTATCTGAAGCAAGTCAACAAGGCCCGGGCATTGATTTGCCATATTTACTTCTCGCGCCAATTCGGTGGAAGGCGCCGGAAAGTTTTAAATTTCGTTAGATTGCCTTGTGAGTACTCGGTGAAACGCTGCCGTTTTTCATTCAATTTTTCTCGCCGGCACGCTTTCCATTGGTTTTCTATTCACACGTACAAATGACGTCTTTGCTGGCGCCACAAGAAGAGTTTAGCATTCAGCGCCGAGGAGAGTCACCATGTCTAAGCAAAAACAACAGCTATTTCGTTGGAAGATGAAAAACAATAACTTGGCTGCTAAACAAATCCGAAGCTTGCAGGAAGCAGTGGGCCATGGTAATGAACAGTTTTATCCAAACATTTCCACCATGTTACAGATTCTTTTGACACTGCCAGTTGGTTCCTGCTCATGTGGACGTTCCTTCAGAGCGCTAAGAAGGCTGAAAACCTGGTCCCGAACAAGCATGGCTGATGCAAGTCTTAACGGTCTCGCTTTGGCGTATATCCATATAAGCCGCCAGACATTGAAAGCAGTCAAGTCTTCAAGCGACGGGATCTCTCTGGTCACAGAAGAATCGCCTTGGCCTTTAGCAGCGAATAGACCAAATTCGACTAATTCAAACTAAATTCTTTGAATTTTCTTACTGCTCTGAAAGAGATTTCAATATCAACTTGAATTGTGAAAGTAACCGCTTTGTTTTGTATGAGCTTGACACACAAAAAAAACAGCATTTCAGACTTTCTTAATTTTATTTCTGTTAAAATCTTGAATTGAAGAACTGATAGAGAACATGAACTGTGTCCAATTTAGCTTAGATTTTGAATGTGTTTTTGAGGAAAATACTGCCAGGAAATTGCTGAAAATAGCATTTCCGGGCGTCTAGATTTCAAAATTTCCTGGGGGGACATGCCCCCAGACCCCCTAGAAAATAGCGCCTCCGGCGCTAAGTTTAGTTGCCTCGTCTGCCGTTTAATCCTGGCTACGGCCCTGGCACATAATGGGAAATTTAAAATTCTGCATATTTGGTCCATTGATACCGTATGGCAATTCTAGAAACGTGGTGGGATTTTTTTCTTGAAATATGTTTTTAAACCTGAAAAAATAATTAAAACGTGTTTCGGCCCAACGCGTCCTGAAAACACCTACAATAAACGTGTCTCATACCTTCTCGTAAACTCCGCTCTATTACATTCGCGTCATAGGAAACACTGTTTTGGGCTTAGAAATTTACTGTTGAAGTGTTTACGAATTATTTGAGTCCAAGAATAGACCTGTGGATTAATTTCCAAGATAATGGCCAGCCGCTAAAAATCACTAAAATTCGTTTGCTCAAAATTCTTGATTTGGCACACTTTTCCAACGGACAGTTTCTTTACCCGGTAAAACACGAAATCACTTGAAATTTATAACTATTGAAAGAGGAAATGCCGTCCTAAAATCAGATATAAAAATTAGTTTCGGGCTTTTTATCAGCGCCGAGTACTAACGCCCTAAAACTGTTGATCATCACAAGAAATTTTGACTAAATTTGTCTGTAACGCAACGACTTGCCACAAATCATCAGTTGTTGGTTTTGTAACGCGATTGCAAATGTTTTTCGTGATTTAATACTATAGCAAATCGAAGGTAAATAAAAAGATTATCTGTTCTTCTTTAAAGTTTCGTGTTAAGAGACAGTTAAAACATAGAATCACTTGAAATTTAGCATTGTTGAAAGAAGAAATGCCGTTCTAAACCCTGGTATAAAAATTACTTCCGGGCTTTCTTTCAGCGCCGAATATAAACGATCCCAGAATACCAATAATTACAAAATGTTAAAGTCCTTGAATTCCGCCGGTCAAATAATCAAAATCTTAGAAATTTCTTCAAGTTTTACTCAGTACTCGGTTGTAAACCACGGTAAAAGGGTAATGTTTTTAGCTCACTTTGATAAGATATTGTCTAAATATCGGGTTGTGTGTATTAAGCTATGTATTCTATAATTATTATCTTGACATCTTGAGGCGCGGGGTTAACAAGCTATTTTTCCATCCCGCCTTTTTTTTTTTTTTTAAATCAAGAGCCTTTACAAATCAGATCAAATGAGTTTACTCTTCTATGACTTTCAAAACATTTTTTCCTATGAAAAATCTTGCATGTAGTCTTTTGCATTCTCATTTACCATCCGCATCGACCAATCGGATTGCGAGATTACCGGCAATTGTGGTAAAAACGATATTTCAGAACGACAATTTCTTCCTCAAAGCTCTCATTTGGATTTAGTCACGCAATGAAATGTCACGCAATGTGATTTTGCCTGATGTCATAAAGTAACTCGGAGAGCGCAGACTGCAAAGCTGTGGACCCAGAACCGCTGATTCATTTCCATATTCTTATCATGACGACAGTGAAAACTTGCCAATACCCTGCCTCGGTACTTGGGTTTTAAAAACGAAGTTATTATTTTAATTCTTTGTACTACCCGTCAACAATTGGGCAAGGCATGATTAAGACAGTAACAGTACATGGGTTAAGTTTACAATTTGCCATAAACCACGGTCGTAGCCAGTGGGGGGTTCCAATGATTTCGGAACCTCCCTTTTCGGTCTTAGTAAGCTTATGAAGACAAACTTAGCAGGTTTCCTACCTGCACAACTCTCATGTCTCGCTTTCAGTTCTTTTGGATGAGACAATGTACCAAAATGTTTCAATAACGTTCGCTACAAATCATTTCTCATCGCTGACATGCGCATTCCTGGCAAAGCGACTGAAGTTTGTCAATGTATGGCTTTTTGCGTTTAACTGTTACATGTAAGAGGTCAATGCCAAAAGAAGTACAAATATCCTTTAACACAGCGATAGAAAAGACACTGAGCTTCTTTTGGGACGCCAGTTCACAAAGATTATAAGAGTCGTAAACAATTGGGTGTTTAGGCGCAAGCTCGTGAACAGCCTCATTCACAAGTTGTTCCAGACCCTGCCTCGTGTGCGGCGACCTCGATATCGGCTTGTTGCTCTTCATCCGCAAGGGTTTTCTTTGAGGCAAGGCGTGAGAAGAAGCCTGCTATTTGGTTTGCCGTTAGGAATTCGTCGCTGGTAAACATCCTACTGCCGTTCGAATCCTTAGCACACATCATTGATCGTGCAACCGCTCCAGGGTCTGCCTTATTTTCTGACAGCTCTCCAAGCCTAAACTTTGAAGTCAGATAGGACTTCTGGGTTGGGGTGAACCTAGTCCTCCGTGACCCACTTGACTTGAGTGCCCAGCCCATTTCTTGCCTGTATGTGTGACTTGCTCGCGTGAAGACCGTGTTGATTACTGGTACCAGAGTTGTTTGCCCCTCAAGTTGTTCTGCATATGCTAGTGAAGCCTTGTCAAAGACCGTCTCACGCTATAGAACGCGCCGGTGTTTGCCGCAATCCAACTGCTGCATCATGGAGGAGTGCCTCAAGAATGTCTTGGTACATCCCTCCTCTGGGCACGTAACCAGGGCCTCGCCTGATGTTGAGAGCTCTTCTTCGGTTTCCACCTGATGTTCCGTAGTGCGGGTGTCACTTGGATGTACGGTATTTGCCGTTCTTTTTACGGCTGGGGAAAACGAGCTGGGGTGCGCCTGGAGCACTACTATGTACGGCAGACTATCTGATGACGGGGTCTTATACTTCTACGGAGAGATTAGCCTTCCAGTTCCCACGCCATACGCTCTCCATACACGGATTCCCTCTTTGGAAAACTCTATATTCGAGAGTGTGCTAACACTATCGACCTTGTACGCGGCCATTGGAGGACTTGTGATTGACTCGCAGATGGTCACACTTAGAGATGGAACTCCACCGGACGATAACATGGCCTCACACATCTGTGATGGGGTCTCGATGTCGTGTCCTGCGTTTAAGTGGATATTCATATGTGACTTAATAGTCGCCGCCTTTCGGTCACAGGCTCCTTTTCCTCCCTGGGGATCGGAGAAATCCAGCCGTTTGATCGCAACTCCCAGGTCTGTTCCTAGTACGCTTGCGCAGATTACGGTGGTGCCACAGTGATAGCAGCCAGCATTGTCTTGGCAGTAATTGACTGTCTTCAGCTCTGGCATGGTTGTCTTGAGCTGCTTAATGACGTCTGCCATCACTGCGAGGACCGCACAGCTGTCCTGACTACACGTCTGCACGATATGAGCAAAGGTTAGCATTTGAAGGTGGTCGCCAACCTTTCTGAAGGCTACGCTGATATGCCAAGGAATACCACGTTTACCAAACCAATCAGTTTGGCTTTCACGGTATTTCCTTGGCAAATACTTCATGGCCCAGTCCTGAAAAACAAAGACTGATGACTCGTCAAGTGACTCAAGGACGTCAACCCTTGCAGAATCTTGGTTGATAGAGCGCAGTATGTGAGCTTTCCATGCAAAAATGTTTGCTTTCGCTTGTTTCACAGTGAATGTAAGCTCCTCATTGACTCCGGGAAGCAAGTTGTCTGCCTGGGCGATACGTGCTGACTCTATCTCGCAAAGAGTTGTTGCCAATTGATCACAGCGATCACAGGAGTCCTCGTGGTCATGGTCGCATTGAGCCTGGAAGACGAGCTCCTTTGGGTCGCTCAAAGCAAACAATCTACAATGATCGGCCACAGTGGAACTCTGAGACACATGCACCTGCAACACAAATGAAAATAAACGGTCACTTTTGGCCTGACTTCTATGATTACATTTCTTTTGAGAGCTAAGAAGCCAAAAAATTTCTCTACTCAAGAAAAGTAAACCATCGCATTACCGTTGATAAGAAACGAATGTACAAAAGAAACGAAAAACAGTTTTCTTGGCTAGATTTGCGATCTTTAGAAGTATTTGTGAACTGTACGTTTATCAAGCACTAATCTAGAGCAGGGAATGCATGGCAAGTTTCAGCTGCAGCTAAAATTTCAACCAGACTAGGGGGATCAGAGTTCAGTTTGGCTCTCTCAGCAATTCTTTGTAAAAGAGCGTTTTTGATTACATGAGCTCATGCAATCGAAAAGACCCTTATACAAGGATTTGTTAGAAATCAAGAATGAAAACCTCGGTCACATGCTTTAAAATAGAACAACAAACCACTACCATGAGAAGTTGGGTGACCTACCTTGTAATCACTTTTGAGGTAGCGCTTTCCAGCTTGCAGGCGACTCTGGAGATCCTTAGTCCATTCCATGCCTTGTCCTGCGTCTCCGAGCCTTTCCACGATGTCAGCTAAGTCTTCAAACGCCTGCGCACCTGCCGAGCTCACGTAGTCTAAGCCTTGTAATGATTTGCGGACAGAGGCAGGACAGACAGCAAGGATACGCAGGAGCGTACTTCTGCTAAGGGGCTTGAAACCGGAATCGTCGCAGTAAGCCAGGTATTGTTTTATTACCCTCTCAGGGATCATCGTTCTGATGACGTTTGGTATCTTGATGATCTCTTTGTTGCTAAGCGTTATGGATCTTGCTCCAAATGGAAGATCTTGAACTATGTGCGAGCTTGTTACGAACGCGATGAAATGTTCTATCTGCGGGGAGGCGACGTCTGTCCTGACTGCTTTTACGGACAGTACTGGTGCGCCTCTTCCGTAGGCCAAGCAGTGGCGTTTGGCTTCTGTAAAGCGATATTTGGTCAGACCAGGGATATACCTTAGGCGTTTGCTATAGCGCAACTTGTCTGCCATTATGGAGAGTATTTGGTGGCGCGTCTCCCAACGGTTGGCAGCCTGGTAACACTCAGCAAGTGCCTCCATTAGCGTCATATCCACGGTGTCCTCATCAGAATCTTCGTCACCGGAGAGCTGGCGACGCAGCGCGTCTGAGGAACACAGTGCGTGGAACAGCGGGCCTGTCTCATATGCTGTTATATCTTTTACCACAGCAGCCACACCTTGACCAGCTTTCCGGGTGTAATAGCGCTTGGTTCGTCCGCTTGCCTTTTCCCACGAGGTTTGTAGCTGAGACCTAATAGGGCTGACATCTCTAGAAACCAAGTATGTGTTTAGTGCGTCTAGAGGCCTTTCTTTAGGGATTCGCATATGGAAACTGACATCACTGCAGGTGTCTTCACATGGGGGAAGGTTAAAATTTTCCTCCTTGCGTAATAGGAGTGCTGTGTGCTGGGTAATCATTGTCCTGTAAAAGTAGATATCGTTTTAAAGTATATTCCAACCTGAGTGTTTTCTATTTTCTGTAATTCGAGCAAAACGGGCCTCTATGGCACATCTCGTAATTTTGAGAAAAAAATGCATTTTACCAAGCTTTTATAGGCGAAACTAAATTCACGATTCAACAAAAATATTCCAATATCTCAATTCTAAAAAAGTTACATAAGGTCCCTTTTTGCTTAATAGATGCGCCTATGAAAAGCGTAGCTCTTTCATTAGGTCCAGCAAGGCGCGCAAGTCATCTTATTGGCAAACTTACCAAGGTAATGTTGCCAATGCTTTCGGTGATGTTTGCAATGCTTGGAGTTCCCGGCGCTGTTATTGGTGTCGTCTCAGTAGCATCAATAATAGGCCTGCAGTCACGGCATATACCTGTGCCACAATAGAGGAATTAAGATTACTGAGCTTACTCATAGATTTCTGAAGCAACCTTTTCTAACACCAATTATGTCACATCAGTTCAAAATGCTAGCGATGTTTTTGATCGCCGCTACGGCTGCCTAGTTTCAGACAAATGGTATATGGCCATTATGGCTGCTTGCATTAATTAGGGGTGTCCTCGCGGGCACTGTTTTATAGCCCCACTTCTATGACTAACTCTAATTTATAGAAGTGTTGTAATGTTAACGTTTTTGTAAGACCTTGTAAAGGGTACAATTTTGAAAACGCGTACTTGTGCGAACACGTTGACAGCGGCTTAGGTTGGCCATGGTTTAGCACAGTCGCATTAATTGTCGAAACTCTTAGAACAATTACAAAACTCAATTGGTCCATTGCGCGTGAACTATGCAAAACACTGATACAGCTGTAAGTATGACAAAAAGTGTGCTTACCAGAGCCCACTGGAACAAAGACACCGGTGTGTCGCAATATAGCTTTCGACTCCGACTTGCCTATACCACGGTCTGCTTTTCTCACTTTTCCTTTCGAAGCATGCTCGGAGAGCCCTGGTGGAACTCGGCATCGATTAGCCCCTCTGCGCCAGCCAATTCCCAGAGAAGAACGATGGGCTGGGCAAATGGTCCACGTCGAAATGTCGCGCGGAAGTGAAAAGACTGATGCGCGCGCTAAAATAAGCTCAACTTCTGAGTTGACATCGCTAATTCCAACACTGCGCGTGTGCCCCGAAACGTCTCTTTCACATGACGATACTAGAACAACAACTGCTCGTTCATATCGCTTGTCAGAGGCGCAAACGCCTCTAACTATTTTCTGAAAAGAACAGATAACCTCCATTTACAATTACTCGAGATTAATGCACCGTTGAACCGTGAGAACTCTGAAGAACACTTGCGTTGATAAATAACCTAATTCAATTTACCATTTGACAATGAGTAAAATTAGATTAAGAACTTCGCAACTTCTGTTTCATTGGGTATTATGTTTTTGTGCGAAAATTATTTGTCCGTCAGTTTTTGCACATTTACTATTAAAGCGCTGATCGGCACTTACGACTTTTTGTTTATTTTCCTGTAATGTGGCATCAAAAGATTTCAGTACAACTTTGTTATTTCCATGAATGGCTTGCTCTAGAGGCCCGCAGGCCGAACCTAAGAAGTTTGCCACACGCAAGTGTGTTTTTTTATTAATTATTATTATCTGGATAAAATCATCCGCAAATTTGGACAATAAATCTGATTTTACGGTGACGACCATGAAATGAATTGATTGAAACTATCACGCCAAAATGAAATCAATCACGCCTTGGAAAAAGATATCTGAAAGAAATTCACGTCATGAAATATTCGCGTCTTGAAAAGTCACAGTCTGTAGTGAAATGTAAGAAAATAGTTATATGATTGCTATTTAAAACTATCGGAAACTTTAATGATCACATAAAAACATTGAAATGAATTGTAAAATCTGACAAACGTGCTACTTTACTGAACACATGAATATTGTTTTCCCTATCGGGACGTGACACAATACACCGTATTAACCTCGATAGAGAAATGTATGTGGTGAATAGTGTCAGCATATGAAATGGAGCATATCAGTCTATTTTATAAGTTAAAAAACAATTGTGTGAAGATATTTCACGCAGAACTCCAGCGGTGTAATATGAGACCACAGAAGAATTATTGCGAATAAGGCTAAAAAACAAACAAACATTTTATACCAAAACCTGCTACGCAGTTAAAAATCGATTATGAAGGAAACCAAACTTTAATATTTTAAAGAACTTGTCAAAGAAGAATAGATAATCTTTTTTATTTACCTTCGATTTGCTATAGTTTTAAATCACGAAAAACATTTGTAATCGCGTGACAAAAACCAACAACTGATGATTTGTGGAGACGTCGTTGCGTTACAGACAAATTTAGTCAAAATTTCTTGTGATTATCGACACTTTTAGGGCGTTAGTACTCGGCGCTGATGCAAAGCCCGAAACTAATTTTTATATCTGATTTTAGAACGGCATTTCCGCTTTTAAAAGTTATAAATTTCAAGTGATTTCGTGTTTTACCGGGTAAAGAAACTGTCCGTTGGAAAAGTGTGCCAAATCAAGAATTTTGAGCATGCGAATTTTAGTGATTTTTAGGGGCTGGCCATTATCTTGGAAATTAATCCACAGGTCTATAACTGAACTCAAACAATTCGAAAACACCTCAACAGCAAATTTCTAAGCTCGAAACAGGGTTTTCTTTGATGCGAATTTAACAGAGCGAGGTTTGCGAGAAGGTATCACACATGTTTATTTCAGGTGTTTTCCGGACACGTGGGACCAAAACAGGCTTAATTTTTTTTTTCAGGTATAAAAACATATTTCAGGAAAAAAATCCTACCAAGTTTCTAGGACTACCATAGGGTATCCGTGGAAAATTTATGAAGGAATTTGATTTTTCATCATGTGCCAGCCCTCGCTCGACGTTAGTGGACATTCTCTCTTAAAAACTAATTAAGATAAGAAAGTATATTACATTGACTTATAAGACTATTTAAGGTTACAGTGTACCTTCGGGGGTGTCTCCAGTATAACAGCTCTAGCGTCTAAGATTACACTTAATATGCCTAAACCCAAATATCAAATTAAAGCTTATGGTGCTGGCTATCTAAATATGGAAATCATTTGGTAATCAAATGAATTGTCGAATTTTTTACGACGTCTAAATTTGAACGTCCGAATCAGCTTTAAAACGCTTTAACTCAAAGCGATTATTGTATTTTGCTAATTTGATTTGTTCTCGGATTTTCGGACACGAAGCGCTAAAAAAAAACGTCTCGGCGATTTCCCATATTCAATTGCAGTGAAAAGTTACAGAATATTTTCGAAAAAGGGAGAAAAAAAATTGAAGTGATCGCACGGAAATGGCTCTTGACGAAAACGTTTTCGGAAATAAGAAATTCGCCGACAAATTTTTGTTGATTATATGTTACCCTAGCTTCTGTCCAAATTTGAGGAAAATCGAACAAATTCCCTTTGAGTTGTAGCTCTTTAAAGTGTCCCCTACAAGCGAAAAATTAACTTTGAGAAAACAGCGCTTAAGAGAGTGTCCACCAGAAAACCAGGCAGGACCAGGCAGGAGGTGATAATACTCAAATCACCGATTTCGTTCAAACTTGGCACAAAGGTCGAGGGTCATGAGTAGATACATGTACCAAAATATAAGGTCAAAATTTTTTATTCTCTCCGAGTTGTAGGGTCCCCCCCGAAAAATGGCCATTTGGCACAAATTTATGCATATTAATTAGCTAAATTTATTCGAATGGTTAGACAACAAAAATAGCAGCCTGGGAATACAAACTACAAAATCGTATTCTATATTGATCAGTCTTGTAGCAAAATGTGTTATTGGAATCGGTTGCTTTGATTTGCTGCTTTCCTAATACCGAAAGTGAAGGGCATATTTGGTCATTTTCACGAGACGCTAAAATTAGGTCATTTTAGATCTTAATATCTCCAATGGGCAACAAGCTAACAACGTAATTTTAATACCAGATGAAAGAAGTATCTTTATGCTTTCGAAAAATCTAATAAAATTTTTGGGCAACTAAATAGCTTTTTAGTATGAAGGAATTTTTGCACCTCACTCAACGATTTCTGGCGATTTCATCAAAATTCGGTAATTAAAAATAATGGTTTAATTTTAATGAAATTGCAAGAAAAAGACAGCAAATGTTCAGCTAAGCATCGTTCTGCTTAAAACAATGCTAAAATTAGCAAGAAAAGCTTTTTGAAGCACATTTCACGAAGTTTATAAATGACGGTTTCTGTCTTTAATACTTCATTTTCAATGCAAAAAAAAATCAATGGGACACTTCTCTCCGATCTATAATAACTCTGAATTTTACTTTCAGGTACAGTAAGGGACACAAAAAGGCAAAGACTGATACATACATGTCATTTAAGTGCTTCAGACTCTTTGCTAGGGTCCATTGCGGCCAAATCCAGCATATTTTTTTTAAAAGTTCGATCGCCTAATTCAGATCTTCGTCGATATTTATCGCGCAGTTCATCGCCGTTGACTTTGCTATGAGAATATACATTGCTACCTTGTTGTAATAGCTCCAGTTTATGCCAGTAAGAGTGAGACAAATAAGTTATAAAACCACGGGAGAACCATAAACGCCATCGAAAACTGTCAACATAATGTTTGGATTCTTCGCCATTTTGAAGTTGAGCCTGCGTTGTGGTCAGTATGGACAACGGACTACCGAATTACCGGATCGACGGACAACTCGTACGGACTACGGACTACGTATAATATAACGGATAACTTGGTGTAAAACGCATACAGGATATAAGATTTGGACTGGTTAAATTTTACAGTCGATTTTTAAACATTGATTATTTAGAACTGCAGACAACAGTCCATAACTTAAGATTTGTGATCAGAAAATTCAATACGAAAGAGTCTGGAAAATCGAATAATTCCTTGACTGCTCTAAAAATAATTCGACATTTGTCTTGTATTTCTCGTTGCTTTTTTTGTTTTGGTTTTTGCTTTCATTTTGGTTTGTGGGTGAAACAAAGTATGAGGCATTGGTGGATCTAGACTAGCTCATAAGGTCGGAGACAGAAGTAAACATTCTCTGCCATTTTGAATGCCGAAGTTAACGGAAGTCAGCGCCAACAAAATGCTAGTTCAAAATCGGCTTGCGATGAGGTTTCTACATTTTGTATAACTTAATATAAATGCTTATCCTGATTGTGGCATTAGGCCATGAAAAGATACCCCGTTTAAGACAAAAAGTGATGGAATCGAGACCCCGTTAAGAGACAAGAACCCCATTTGTAGTGAAGTACTCTATCGAGCCGCACGTCTCCGTTAAGGCCAGGTAAGGGATCGGTAGAAAAGTTATACTACAACTATGTTACTACATAATAGTTGAAAGCATCTAGTTAGTCATATTTAAAAAGAATTCAAAACCTTTTTGGATCTTATTGTTACCTGTATATTATTTACTGCGTATGAGACATGATAGGCTCAAATCAAACCTTCAGGCATGGAAACAGATAACTTGTTAGGTCGATTGCCTTTTGAATGATTCGTCGAAAATCTTTTTCTTATTACTCTATACTCGAAACTCATCCAACTGCAACCAAAGGGCGGGGGGGCAGGGGTTGATTGCAACTCCTCCCTTAGGTTTTTGCGCTTTTACAATATTTCGAAAATATTTTATCTATAATACATAGCCTGTGATGTGTTATGCAAGATAAGGTAAATATTTTGGGTTATGGCGCTACTAAAAATTCAAATTTATCGGGAAAATGCTGAAATTGCAAATAGTTTTTGCTAGAGTTGTAAAATATGAAACATTAAACATTTTGCTACTTTTGGTAACAAAAGACAAACAAAAGATAACTGTCATCATGGAATCATTCGATTTCCCAGACTCTTTGGTATTAAATTTTACCGGTCACAAATCTTTATTTCTAAAGTTCGAAAAAAATCAATGTTTGAAAATCGACTGTAAAAAATTATCCAGTCCATTAAAACACGATTAAGCTAACCCAGGATTAGCGTCAATTTTGAATCCAGTTAAATAACTCAACAATTTAAAAATTTTCAGTTTTCTGCCCTTCAGTTTTGACTATAAACAGATAATTTTAAAAATTAACCAGTCCAAATTTTATATTCTGTATGCATTTTACGAGAAATTATCTGATATATTATGCGTAGTCCGTAGTCGGTCGATCCGGTAATTCGGTAGTCCGTTGTCCATACTGACCACAACGCAGGGTCCAACGCAGGCTCAAAAATTTAACTTCAAAATGGCGAAGAACCGCGAAGAATGTTTTCCAAACATTATGTTGACAGTTTTCGATGGCGTTTATGGTTCTCCCGTGGTTTTAAAACTTATTTGTCTCACTCTTACTGGCATAAACTGAAGCTATTACAACAAGGTAGCAATGAATATTCTCATAGCAAAGTCAACAGCGATGAACTGCACGATAAATATCGACGAAGAGCTGAATATAAAGGAGATCGAACTTTTAAAAAATATAAGCTTACTGTATTTGGCCGGATCGCAATGGACCCTAACAATGAGTCTGAAGCACTTAAATCACATGTATGTATCAGCCTTTGCTTTTTTGTGTCCCTTATTGTGCCAGAAAGAGTAGTAGGGAGGGAGGGAGTCAAATACCACCCCCGGGAAACCCTCAAATACCCGCCCCTTGCAGCTCGGGACGGGAAGTTTGAGGGTTTCCCGAGGATTGTATTTGACTCCCTCCCTCCCTACTACTCCGTTGTACCGCCCTCAAGTACCTGTAAGAGGCGCTCAAATACCAGTTAGCCCGCCCCCGTCCGCAACGGCAAGGGAGGTATTACCAATTGGAGAAATCCCTACCCTAGGTATATACGCACATTGTGACAATGGGACGAGGAAGAAGCGGTGTTCTTGTTACTGGTAAGAAAAAACAAGTTCTTCTTGAACGGAGAGTAGACACCCCCAAAAATTATTTTACTGGAAGGTCTTCTCATACAATTGTGAAGACCAGTCCAAAAGAAAACATTATCCCTCCAGATATACTTAGAATTGCCGAAGCATTAACTCCACAGCAACTTGTATCACTGATTACCAATTGAAAAAACCATACACCCTTGTATATTCATGACAATGGAGCAACTGTCTTTTGGTGAATCCCATTGGGACTACTTGTCAGACATGATCAAAGACTACATCCTTGAAATGGTTGAAAGGAGTCTCCAGCGCGACTTGGCTGCAAGGGCCCTTCATCAATGCAGGATGAAATCTGTATGCCGTTCAATAAAAAATCATTATCACTGGCAAAACGATTGCTATTTCCCTATATTCACTTCACAAACATGTGATAAATGTCAAGAACTCTTCCCACCAGAAGTGGACATGGGCAGACACCGAGCCATTTGCCCTGGCATGCCGCCTTATAGATGCATACAGAGGGCGTTACTGCATGCAGACATCGGCAGTGATAACGAGGAAGACTATAACGGTCTAAGTGCCAATGAAAGTTTCTATGGCATTTACTCCAGCAGCCCTTATAGCATCTCCGATAGAAGTTCTTATTTCTACGGCCACTTAGAGCCCCAGACAGACTTTTTTACTTAAAAGGGGCATTTCGTGCCGCATATACAATATCTTTCTTTGCCCGTCTCAGTTCCCCGCGGTCAGAAGGCTTCGATATTACTTCGGCAGCCATTATTGTTAACTTTGGCCGATAAAATAGCGCCAGAGCTTCAATCTCGTTCAAATACACAGATTGGACGCAGTAACTTCGAGAAATGCCACCTTAAGTGTCAGAGTGAGAGAATCAGAAGAAAGTGAAAAAATCACCGGATTTGCAGTTTTATAGATCGATCTACGATCGTGAGGAAACTGTTTCTTTGGCTTGTTTAACTGATGATTCCTTCTGTGATGCTTCCAGGATGGATTCCACAACTTCATATGTTATTTGTCTGACGTTTTTCTCAATCTTACAAGGTAAGAATAAAGTATTTTGGTTTTTATTGCCTCAAAACCGCATGTAGAATAAAGTATTTTGGCTCATGTAGAATAGAGTATTTTGGCTCATGCAGAATAGAGTATTTTGGTTTTTATTGCCTCAGAACCGCATGTAGAATAAAGTATTTTAGCTCATGTAGAATATAGTATTTTGGCTCATGTAGAAAGTATTTTGTTTTTTTGCCCTAAAAGCGCATGCGTATTGCTTCAATTTTTCAGTGTTAACCAAAATCGAAACCACAAGTAAGCGGATTGTTGACCTAATGCTAATAAATAGAAAAATCGACCCATATATTCTTTAGTTCATAGATTTCGGTGAAGTCTAGGGAAAGATGGCCAACTTTCTGAATCCCGTTTAAAGGCTTGTGCGAAAGGTGAATTACAGAGTAGAGGGGGATGTCTTCCAGTGGACGGTACCCCCGGGTGAGCCCGCTCTGGCCCTACTGGTTCCAGGGGGGTGCCAAACAGAGTTCTCCTCGGAGTTCTCGCCCTCGCTCCCAGAGGTAAAATGTGGAAATGACAACCGCCTTGTCAGCGGTTAAAGTTCTAGCCGAGGCTAGGCAAAGAACAGTCACCGGCACCCCCCCGCAAGGGTTTTTGTCCCTTTTTTGTCACGCAATGTGTCACGCGTGACAAGTAACGCCATGTCACACAACGTGACACATCTTTCCAAGCACGATCTGCCATTTTTGCTCATGTTTCCATATTGAGTTTTGTGGAATTTGTAGCCAGAAGTAATTGAGAATAGCACGTTGGTGGTCCTTTTAGTAGTAGTATCCCATCTAAGATTTTGTAGGCTACAAATGGCATAGAGATTCTATCCGGTAGATGTTCTTCGATGAAATTGAAGGCTTCATTTGCACCTTGTATTTCTTCGGAGGACAAGCAGACGTAGGGTTCACAAATTTTCAGATGTTTGTTGAGATAGTTTTTGATGTTGTAGCGTTTGGTGGGCCTTCTTTTTTTGGTAATTTTATTTGTAATCACCACCATAGAGCTCGTTATAATCAAAGGTCACACCATCCAGAGGCTCTAGGAGCCCGCAGTTCTCACAGCAAAGTTCTGTTGAAAACATCCTGAGATTTAATTTGCCTTCGCAGTTTTGGCAAGCTTTTATCATTTCATTCAAAAGGTAGATAGGTTGGGGTAGGTTGTGGTGGTATTGTGCAACGTGAGAAAGACACTCCTTGATGTGATGAAGGCGTTCTGGCAGGCTTGAACGCAGTATTTCCTTGTTGTAGTTGTCGAGTGAGCGTAGGATGATAAATCTGTGTTCTTTATCAAGCTCATCGAGTTTGGCTTTGTATTCACCTTTAGTGTCCAAGCGTCGAACATCAGCCAGATATTTAGCAAACTTCTCCATGGTCGTACACAGCAGTGTTGTGTATTCAATTAGGCGCAAATGATTTATCCTTCGAAATGTAGAGGTTAAATCCAGAATTTAATCTCTCAAATCGGACTTGGATGCTGCGGTGAGAAGATTTATCTTTTTTTGAAATTCTTGTTTGACTTCCTTGCGAAGTTCGTTTTTGAGTTTCTCGAGGTCTGGCGATTGTGTTTGAGTGGCAACGTCTTTTGATGCCTTCACACCATCTCTGATTGCAGCCTTGAGTTCGTGAAATTTTTCCACCTCACGAGTAATTATTGTGAATTCTGTATCACTGATCCTCTTGCCTTCCAGAGCTTTTGAGACCAGCTCATTGACAGAGTTACGTTTAGCCTTGGCCAGTGTGTAGATTTTCTCGTGTTTGGTCACTTTCCGCTCTAACCGTTAGTTTGCAGTTGCAAAACCAACTGAGGACAGCCCGCAAAGCGTGGCAACGACGGCAAGTACGGGACTTATAACAATTCCTAATCCGGTCAATGTAGTGGCTAGGGCCCCTGATGACAGCCCAACAGAAAGCGACCCAAGTCCAACCGCCGAGTAATGAACTATTGATTGGGTCCGTTTGTATTTCTTTGCGACTTGTCTGTAGTGCTCGGCTTCGTCAGACAACTCCTTCAGCAAGTCAGAGATCTTTTTGAGTCGGAAGTCTTCCGCGTTGATTTGAGTGATCTCACATATAGGGTAAAGTGGTTGGGTATCACTGTATTCTGGGGCCGATGGCAGCACGTTCGCAGAACTCATGGCAGATGTGAGTATATAAAGGGTTTTATATTTTTAATTTATCTCAACTTCAAATTCCAAAGGCATGTTATTGAAGTCGAAGAGGTCATTGTTCTCATCACTCACTGACAGTGATAGGCTGTTTACATAATCACCAGACGAGACGTCACGCAAGACGTTCTGTTGTGTTGGTTCATAAAACACCTTCTCAAAAGCTTTTCCACGAATATCAAACCGAGCCAAAACTGTCGAATACTTACCATTGAGGAGGTTTTGTTTTTTATCGCCCAGATCACAGTGGATGAAGTAAGTGCTTGGTGCCCTTAAACGCTTGACGAAAGTTATTAGAAACAATATAGGTCTTATGCCAAGCAATTCTGCCAGATTGTTACTAAACTTCACATTACTGTTATTATATATGATAATGGCTCCGAGTGGTGTGTTTGTATCAATTGTTAGATTTAAATGCCAGTTAGCCTTTTTTAGGTTTTCAAATTCGTACGCTAATCTATCAATAGTGTAATGACCTTGAAGTAAGGTCGCGCTATGTGATGAACCAGGGGCAGGTTTTGTCGTTGTTGAAATAACTGCTTCTTCTTTCAAAGTATTCCACGAGTTGAAAATCGAGCAAGAGACAAGACGGATGTAACTCGGTTTCGGAAGCGGGTGATCGAAGTAGATCGTGTGAGGGTTCGAAGGCGCGACGATTGTTAACACAACCATGATTGCATGTATATAATTACTTTAAAAAAATATAAATATATACAATCATGTTTGGCAGACGGCCCGTTGGATTTAATCCTAATTCAAATCTTGGTCTAAACATTGGCGGTCACAATTATAGCCCCCCACCCCCTTTTAATTCAACCCCAAACGTCTATAGCCATGTAAAGCCACCCCCAGATCCACTAGCCTGGATGAGAACACCAGAAGCAGCAAAAGCTATCTGCTGCGGCCAAGGCCAAGGCGATCTCAGACTTCAAAAAGCGTTTCCCGCGCGCTGATATGTCCCACTTTGAAGTGCAAGTAGAGTTTGGCGACGATAACAAAACCGCCACAGGGGAAGTGCTTTACAAAGAGGGTCACGGCTCATTAGCACTCGTTACAGAAATAGCCCACAAAAATTGGACTCAAGCCATGAGCCATGAAAGACGCTCTTGGTCTCCATCAAGACGGGGGTTTTCCCTATCAGCTATCGTTGACTCGAAATACAGAAAAGTCAATCCCAGCTGTTGATTTCTCCACCACAATAGACAAGGATATGATGATTGGCGTAATCTTGAACGACGAAGCGCAAAAGATTTACGTCACGCCAACTGATTATTTCACAACGAAATACAGAAATATCTTCAGGAACACACAGATTTCATTCACAACTGCAAAATATGGAAGAAAATGGCTAGGCGGACCGCATATGAGTTTTTGGCCACAACAACTCTCCTTCGCACTGTGGTGTGCAACAACAGGCTGCGGAATCTCGCGTGACATTCTCTTCGATAAGAACTCCAGTCTATCCTTAACCCCCCAGCTCCGGTCGTTTTACCGGTTTCACGTTTATTTCACAGCAAGACGAATACTCCACAAGATGGGTGGGGAACAAAGCGTGAGTGCTTTGCCAGACGACCCTCCATTCAACCAGAAAGACAACAAGTATAACATCGACGCGTACAAGAAGATTTGCATAGAGTTCGGTATCGACCCCAGTTCTGACTTCCGTTTCACATACGGCAAGAACCACGGTCTTGGGAATGTCTACATTGGTTAATATGGAGGTGGCAACATTTCTACCGATTACGACTACCCCGATCCCAATCTAGCTCTGTTCAATGGTGAGCGCGTGACTGACAGAAATGACCCCAACTATCGCGCCAATGGAATATCTTTCGTCCGCAACGACCAAGGGGCGGACACCCAGTTCGGGCACTTTGTGCCAAATTACGCACAGGGGCTAACACAGCCAGGGCTCGCGCGTATGAACCAATCAATCGAGGCCTTTGTGTACTGCATTCTTGGTTCACAAGCCAAAACCCGCAGCAGTATCATTCGAAGAGGAGGCCAGGCGTTCGAAACGCAGAGAGTATTCCTCATCCATCTAGAGAAGGCCATAATACTGAACGACATTGCAACAAGCGTACAGCGTTACCAGCTTGCCATCCAAGCAACGAAAGTGCGCCTAGTCTTTGCGACAGCACCCGGAAGCTGGCTCATGCCATCACGCATGGTTATCAACACAGAGAGCGTGATCGGGTATAACAACAATCTCAAGGAAGCAACGCAAGGGATGAAACTGGGTGTGAACAATGATGTTAATCTGGGCACAAAAAAAGCCTCTCTTCGCCTCATGGACGGTGGACCAACAAAAATCAATCCACCAAACAGTCACCCATCAAACCCGATATATAAAGAGGCTACACAGGCACAGGGCATCGCACCAGCCCCAGCCATAAGCAAAACACCACATCCCACGCCAGCCCCAAGCAAAACACCACATCCCACGCCAGCACAACCCGACCCGCATCACGTAAACAAGGCACTCATAGCTGTGGGTGCGCTTGTTTTGGCAGGTGTTATCGTTTGGTTTAGATAAAGCGCAAATCTCAAGACTTCGCACGCTTGGTGATCCTTTCAACCAGGAAGGCCACCACGGCGAGGATTAGCAGCCAGGCGTGTTCACCCAGAAAGGAGATGACCGACCCAGCCGCTTTAAAGATGAAGCTCACAATTGAGCCAATGAGGCCAGGCAAGGCGGCAGCTGCCTTTTTGCCAAGCTCTTTAAGCCCATTTCCAATAGCCTTGGTGGCCCTTGCCAGGCCATTCAAGGTAGCGAGTACCACAGCGCTGATGGTGATGCCAGCTGCCAGAACAACAGCTTGCAGGGTCTATCCGTATTTCTTGAAGATTTCTCTAACCCTTTCTTGCAAGGGCCTTTGCCTTTCCCGCACCTCAATTTCTGTATTGAGCCTTGCCAGCTCTTCTTCTCGCTCAGCAACTTGGGCTTCCGCGGCTTATCTTTCAGAGGGAGACGTGTTCTCATCCTCTATGACGCGCCGGTCTTCAGCGTTCTGTCGTTCAAGCTCTTCTTTGTTCTGTTTCAGTTCGTCCAGTGGTTTTATGGCGTCCTTTTTTGCTCTAAGTGTCTTTCTAAACCCCTATTGTCAAGCATGAGTTTGTCGATGCCTTTTTGTAGTTTGTCTGCTTGTTGAGCAGCTTTTTGCGCATTGTACAGTTGATTTCGTTTGGCTTGATGCTCAGATTCAAGAGCTTTCTTTTCATTTTTCAGTCTTTGTATTGCCTTCGTATCCAGTGGCCCATGTACATCTTCCATCTCTTGCATCTGGTCATTAGCCTCTTTGATTCTATTTCTGAGGGCATCCATGTCACGGTGAAGTTTTTGTGAATCAGGAATGTTTTGTTCTAATTGTTGTTTTTGCTTTTGTTTTGCTTTAAGTTCTTTTTGTTTTGCTTTAAGTGCAGCATTTGTTTCATTAATGTCTTCAGTCCTAGACTTTCTGAGAGCTCTTTGGATCTCTTTTGGAAGAGAAGTGTTGAACGTCTTTTCGTCATCCCCCCGCGATCTTGTGTAAAGCTTATACCATGTGTGTTTTTTTGCCCCTTCCATTTTCACCATGACTTCATAGCCTGCACCACCCTCTCTGTACTGAAGAACAGCTTTTTCTTCACCTTTGTTCATATCTGGGAACTCGTCCTCAACCTCTCTCAATGCTATGTTCTCCAGGGTTATCACCTGCCGGCCTTGAGTATACCCTGTAATGAAAGAGGTTTCTGCAGTGTTTGGCCCTTGTTCTGGGGGCAACCTTGTTCTTGTGGTCATAGCCACTTGTTCACCCGGTGTGGAAGCAGCACCTGGTTCAAAGGGTTGTGTGGAGTCGGTGTCTTTGAGGTCCTGGGTATATTGACGGAGTTGTTCTTCTGGCACTTGAGATAGATTCCATTGGTTGAAATCGTCATCATCGTCATCCCCTTTTGGGATGAGAGGGTCTGTGTCTTTTGTCTCATCAGGTTTTTCAAAACCGCCTTCATTCATGATGATATATAAAATAATATAAATTTTAAAAACACAAATATATACCATGGCTGTGCAACCGAATCTACTTCCATCTCACAGTGAAAAGACACTGGGCGCCATGAAGGCAGAGCGAACCGTAAAGCGCATCACATTCAACCCATCTGAGGCCAATCCCGGCGAGACACTGTACGTCTCGGTGCCCAAGCTGGGCGAGCACGATGTCATTGTGTCCGGCTCACTTGCACTGGTGTTCAACATCAACCTAGCCGGGGGCCATGCAAACAACTATCTCGTACAAAATGTTTCTCGGGCCCTGGTGGACAGGTTCGTTGTAAAGTTTGCCGCCACCACCATCCAGGACACGGTTGGGTACGACATCTACAAAATCTTCGAAGACCTATTCAAATCGACCGATGAGCGGGACAACATGATTATGGAGGGAATCCAGAGTGTGGATTTATGTAAGATCCGCTCTGGTGCTGGTGATAAGAAGACCTCAGGAGTGGATGCGGAAATCAAGCTGGAGACAATATATAAAAATAAGTATCGCATCAAACTGGATCACCAAATCTTAACTGGTCATGAAATCATATATCCTCAAGCGTTATTCCATGATCTGGTCTTCGAACTAACCCTCCCTCCCGCATCCCAAGTTGTCCGGGGCTCAGACACAAGCAAGCTCGTGTACAAGTTGGAAAACCTCCAGCTGGAGTATGAGACGATCAGAAGTAAGAGTCTGGCCGATGAGGCAACAAGCACTTACACTAATGGTAAGGAGTTCGCCTATGACCACGTAATGCGAGATCGGGTGCATCCCTTCACAAAAGGCGTTGACACCCGTATGAATCTTCGGGTTAACCCACAACGCCGGTCTCTCAAGGGCATCCTCTTGCTATTCATCAATCCCTATACAGCGGGTGCCAGGGACTCTGAGCACTATTTCAATCCCGACATCACCAAAGTGAAGGTCACAGTCAACGGTGTCCCAAACAGGGTCTACAACGAGGGCATCAGTGTTACTGACATGTGGAATGAAATATACCGATACTTTAACCCACACACGCGCGGCAGGCCCAACATGAACCTGACAAAATATCTCACAGGCAACAAGTTTGGTCTCTGGATTGACCTGTGGTCCATGGCTGACACAGCCCTGCACGGCAACGGCCAACGGCTCGTCAACTCATCGGATGGCGTGCAACTCGAGATCGAACGGGACGGCAAAGGCTCGGGAACCGCAAACGGCCACATCTTCACCATCTCAGACTCACAGATGAACATCATGAGCAGGCCGCTGGATTCTGTACAGTACTAGACATATATATATACCACCAGCCCCATGGCCACAAAACAACAAACAACAAGCTCAACTTCTATGCTAAGCCGGCTCCACTGCCATCCACCAGACCATTATCATACAATGAAATACAAAGACTTCTGGCAAAGGCACCCTCTCTACCAACACACGAACCAATTGTTTGCAAACCAACTAATATAGGTGTTGGTTATGGACCCAAGAAAGCTGCCTTTCAATGCACTAATCGTGGGACCCACTAACTCTGGCAAGACACAGTATCTTCTAAACCAACTGCGAGGCCCCTTTAGGGGTTGCTTTGACTACATCGTTTTATTCTGCCCCACATTTGTCAAGAACAAGACATACGATGGCTTCGTGGACCGCGATCCGCGAATCTTCGTGATTGTCTGCCAACAGCATGAGATCGAAGACTGGTTGAAGTTGGCGAGCTTCTTTTTCACATGCACCAACACTCTATTCATACTCGATGACTGCGCCGCCTCCAAAGATGTCAAAGGCCGCACTAGCCAGCTGGTCAATCTGGGGTTCAGTGCAAGGCATGACGGCATATCCGTGTGGGTCTTGACCCAGCAGATCACCAGCATTGCTAAGCCATATCGTGATAATATCGCAGCAATCGTGCTCTTTTACACGCCCTCCAGCAAGACTACCAAGGCCATATTCGAAGACTATGCCGGAGAGCTCTCCAACGAGGAGTACAAAGAGCTTATCGCAAGGCTCAAGTCCCGCAAGTTCTCCCACCTGGTTTTCTATCTGAGGCACCCGTATGGAATTGAGTACAAGATGTAAATAATACACAAATATATACATGGCTATGAATGCTCCAACCAACCTACACAAGCTCACTGTGCTTTCACAGCTTTTGGATGAATTGCGCAAACACACACTTGATGCGCAAAGCAAAATTATCAAAACCGCTGGCGAGGAAGATCTGCGCCTCATGCTTCTCAACAGATATCCATTGCGGTTGAATTCCATGCCAGACACCATGGCGGGGCTTATACGTGAGCTTGAAACCCTTTTACCCGACATCAAGAGAATTATCGAAAAATAAAAACAAATAAAAAAACACATATGTATACACCTTGCTGATGGCACAAGCAGCTGAAGTTCAGACCGCTTTGAACGAAGTAATGCAGATGCTGGAGGCCACCCCTGATACCACACCTCCCACAGGGATAGCCGGTACCAGTGACATTCCTGCCAAACGTGAGAAGCTGGCAATCCTCGTTTCAACTGGCAAGGCCAAAGAAGCTATCGGCGTGCAGCTCACACACGATCATGTCAAGCGGCTGTCAGACAAGGACGTTGACAAGTACTGCAAAAGGTACGAGGCCTACATAGGTAACAAGACAACCGAATCCCTAGTTAATTCCGCTATCATGCTCATGTCCAAAGGCGTTAGCATGGTGATCCCGGTTGAGGATGTCAAGGAGTTGCAGCAAGAACTCAAGAACGACTACATCATCAATCAGGAGCTGTCAAATCTTGCTGGGGCTCTTGCCATGCGATGCGGACGATGGCTGGCGCTTGCCAATGCTGCTCTCATCACAACAAAACACATCAAGCTTGAACGAGAGCCTGACTTGATAGATTTGGAACCCCAACCCACACATCCAAGCAGAGACAGTGAAGGTTATCCACTTGAGGGCTTTGATGAAGTTGGTGTTAATCTGACAGCAACCTCGCAGCAACCTTGAAGGAACCTGGCTGGAACCTGGCTGGAACCTGGCTGGAACCTGTCAGCACACTTGTCACATTTTCAAAAAATAAAATTTACATATATACCACTATGACCACACCACTCGAGACGATCCCTGAAGAAACTCAAACTCAAAACCCAACCCAAACCCCTGTCCGTGTTACCTCTGAGACCCCGAAAACAAAGCCTACAACAGAAAAGAACCGCGGCCGCGTTGCTTCTGGTAAAAGGCTAGCAAAACGCAACCGCCTGGCCGGTGAAGCAAAGAAAAAGGCCGAAGCACAAAAGACTGCAAACCAACCATCAACAAGTGACACCAGTGCTGCAAACCAACCCTCAACAAGTGACACCGGTGGCGCAACAAGTGACACCAACAGCAACTAAATCTTTTATATTCTGGGGTTTGGAGGGTTGACTGTCTCTGCTGCGGGCGTGTACTACCAACGCGAAGCCATAATGCAAAAGCTTGGACGCAAACCAAACACACCAGCAACACCAAACACACCACCAGCAACACCCGCTGCACCACCCCCATCTCGAATTCCGGTAAGACAAGGAATTATAAAAATGGAATAAAAAACACATATGTATACTGCACACAAACCATGTCTGACAACAAGCTTGTGAAGTCTATCCTCGACGCCGCAACAATCACTGGCCTTGTCGCCGGTATTGGTTGGATTGGGAAAAAGACCATCAAAGAAAACTTCACTGGCGACCCAAGTGCAAACTTGATGAACTACGTCAAGTTCACAGGCGTCATGGCTGGCAGCATCGCGCTGAAGAAATATCTCGAGGACCAGAAAATCCTCCCAGACAACATGTAAAAACCATATGTAACAGGTGTCCACATATTTTTGCAGTGTTTTTATTTTGTTGCAGTGGAATTTACCAGCATAATAATCTTAAACAGCGCCCTTTGTCCTTATTAACCGTAAAGAGTGATACTTTGTAGTTATTGATCGTGAAACAATGTCAGTTACAGTTAATAATCTTAAAATTCCAGATTAATAACTATGTTTGGCAGACGTTTACAGTTAATAATCCTGTAATGCGCGAATATTAATTTTGTCTGACAGACATTTACAGTTATTAATCGTGAGTTGCCCATTTCCACAGACAAGATAACTCGAAAGCAAATTTAACTTGACCATCCGCCATTACAAAAACGAAAACTAACGTAAAGTCTACTGTCCACAGGGCTTGTTATACCGCAAATATTCCACAACCGAATTCTTCAGGGGTCAAAATTTCTATTGAGCTTGACTTCTATTCGATTTAATTTGTTCGCGAACGATATTTTCCTAGTCTTCCTTTTCGATGTAGAACAACGCGAGCATCGCCATTAAACATAGAAGCGCGAGCGTGTGAAGCATTTATACATGTAAAATTAAAACACCTCTATTAAGTCTTGTTAATGGAAGAAAGCAAAGCGAGAGATCTCTTAATCGATTTCCGAAACTAAAATTCATTTGACCCGGAGAAGTAGAAAATTGCTTTTGACAAGAATTGTTTTCAATTGAACGTATCGTGAAATGAACAAAGTAGATAGGAAAGAAGGGTTCTGGCACACTTCTCGGCCGCTCCTTTTTAGCACAAATAATAATTTATTTTACCTTTCCGCTACTTTTAGCACTAACTCTCAAATTGCACGCGCGCGCACCAAAATTGTTCCAAATCCACGTGTTCCGACTCTCCAGAATCGCAAAAAAACAACAAAAAAGTCTGCTCAATTTCCAGCATAACCCACTCATCTCTGCAAAACAACAACACAAATTTCTCCCAAATTTTAGAAAAAATTCAATCAAATTCCATGTTATTCGAAAAAGTTTGACAAAATTCAATTAAATTCCATGTTGTTTGACAAAGAGGCGGCCTCGTCGTTTGCGCCAGAACCCTTCTTTCCTATCTACTGGGGGTGAGGGAAAAGGAGGGGAAAAATTCTCTTCCAAAATTCTGTCGCCGGGATAATCTGGTGGTGGAAAAATCTCTCCCGGGAAAATCAACAGGAGAAAAGAATTCATTTCCCCCAGAAATTCAACCCACATGAAAACTGAATTTATTTCCGTAGGTTCGAAAACGAAATAGTCACATGAAAAAGAATTTGAATTTCAAATTTCATTCTCAGGGGAGAAATATATTTGAATTTGAAATTCTTTTTCCTCCAACTTTTTTAGGGAGAGGAAAATTTCCATCCCAATCTCAAAAAATCTTCTCACAGATTTCCTCATGCTGAGTTTTTCTATCTTCCATCTTGATCAAAGCAAAGTTTTCCGCTTTCACATCATATCCCAATCTTTTCAGCAGATGAAACAAAACAAACTGGGAGGATAGAAATTTCTTTCTCCCTGCAGCAATCAAATCATATTCAGCTGAAAATAATTTGAAATCTTCAAGCAGCTGCGTTTCTAAATGACTGATATCATCAACATATTTTCCCGT
The DNA here is from genome assembly GCA_024195265.1 of Dendrophyllia cribrosa. Lineage (NCBI taxonomy): Eukaryota > Metazoa > Cnidaria > Anthozoa > Scleractinia > Dendrophylliidae > Dendrophyllia > Dendrophyllia cribrosa. Next base: position 17,710,834 of record JAJLRJ010000009.1, read on the forward strand.
GAGATAAAAAACCAACGCATTTTCATTTCCTTTCGCTGATTTGAGTGGAAATATCTTCAGGAAATCCACAATGTGTTTCCTCGTTATTTCTTCTTTCCTGAAATAGCGGAGGATTTTAGCAATCCATTTTTCAAGCCCATCTTGCTTCATATTTATTTTGTTTTTCCCCTGATATTTTTTCATGCAATCAGCTAAATGAGAGATTCGACAATATGAATTTGTAATTGAATTTGTTGTTGAGAAAGTCTCAAGCTGAATTTTATCCTCTTCGCTTCGCTCCGCTTCATCTTCAGGTGGTTCCCACATTCCAGTTGAAATGAGAAATGGTTTTGCTCTCTCATTGAATTCATTTTCAAGATCTTCTTCGCTTTGCTCCCTAAATCTTTCCATCACATCACCTAGGAGAGAAAACAGAATAAATCGGTCATCCTCACCCAGTTTTTCCACGAGGGAGTGATATCTATTAAACATTTTAATCTTGTAACTCAAAATGGATGATGAAAGCGAGCGAAGCGACCTCACCTGCTCAGAGGATGAATCAATGAGCGAAGATGAAACTCCAACAACATCTGACGAGGAATTTATTGTCTCAGATACAGAGGAAGAAGAAGCAGACTCAATGGAAGAACTCATTGAGGAAAATGAAAAGCTCAGAAAGGAAAACAAGATTCTCAAAAAGCAAAATGAAATCCTCTGGTGGAAACTGAAAGAAAGCGGTGTATCCCAATGAATATGAATGACAAACATTCATATTCTGACGCGCGTTATTGACATATGGCGGCCAATCAAAAAAATGTCATTTCGGCATTGTGTCTAACGCGTTAGACAGTTTTTTGGAGGAGAAATTGGAATATTTCATTTTGGTGTCTAACGCGTTAGACAGTTTTTGGGGAAGAAATTGGATCAATTTTGTCTAACGCGTTAGACACCAAGCTTTTCCACATCACTCAGTGGAACCCAAGAATTGAATTTATCGGGATATCCTTTCCACTTAACTAAAGCTTTCTTTTTCTTCTGGTCCCGGCGAAGAACCTTTTCAATGCGAAAAATATCTTGCGTTGTCCTTTGAACTTCCGCCTCGTAAAATGATCCAGTTATTTTTTCTCCCAACAGATCGACTAATTTATACGTCGGAGGATTTGTGTTTAAAACCTCATCAACGACAAATATCTCTTCGGTCCAGTTCGGGGTGAAACCTTTGTCGAATATCTTTCGTTTGTATTTTGAAATTCGGACTTTATCGCCGATCTTGAATTTTGCTGGGTTGTGTTTTGCATAAAGTAAATCTCCGTATAAATTAGCGAAAACCTTTTTCTCATTTTTCCGTTCGCTGGCCTGCGCTGGGGTCATCCGAATGCTCGAATGAAAACGGTGATTATATTGATCCACTAACTCATCTAGTTTGTCAAAAAACACCGTATTATTGTTAGTGCTAAACATCCGGAAGAGTCGTTCCTTCATTGTCTTGTTCCAACGTTCAACCACAGACGATTTCTCTTCGTTCTCTGTGGTATACAATTTTATCCCATTCTTATTCAGGAGATCCTTCATAGTTCCATTGAAAAATTCACTTCCTTTATCAGTCCAAAGCATCTTCGGTTTTCGCTCCCTGAATATAGATTGGAAAGCATCGGCGACTGTTTGTCCTCGCTTGTCTTTCAAGGGGCGAATCCAACCGAACTTTGAGAAGACATCGATCACCATCAGGAGATATCTTATTCCTTTGTTCCACCTCGAATATTTCCCCATCTCGACCAGATCAGCCGCCCAAATGTTGTCAACGCCATATGAAATGACTTTTCGTTTTGGGAAGCGTCTCCTGATTGGCTGGTGAAGTTCATTTGCCAAATTTTGAGTCCAGCCTTCACTCAAAATCTTTTCCCGTTTTTTGGGGCACCCAAACAAAGTTTTTGTTTTGCATCAATGGTATTTCGTGCCAAAGCATGACCCCACTGTCTTTCTTTCCAGGGAATGGAATCCAAAGCGGCAACCATTTTCCTGTCTGCTTTATTTTTACATTGACGCGGGTTTGATTGTTTTTCACAAACTGAATAATCCACATCGTGCTGCATAGCAACTGCGTCTGTTTTTCCTGTGGGTTGCTGCATAATTTCGAGAATCTTTCCCTTTTCATCGAATCGGACTTGCTTATCCAATGGGTTATACGGGCCGGTATACTTATGACCTGGGAAGGTGAAACCTTTCTTTGGCCTTGGTAGTTTCCCAATCAAGCTGTGAACATCCAACCCGCCGCCATCCAAATCTTTCCGGTCTGTTTTATATTTTCTGTTGGGTCGGATCGCCGTGGACAGTTGATTCAGCATATCGGAAGAGGTTTTGGCAAGAAATGGTTTCATCTTGTCCAGGGCAAAATCCAATGCTTTCCTTTGAGTGTTCTTATTTCGCAACAATTCACTGGCTCCATAACGGCCCATTTCAACTGTTTTTTCCCGAGCCAGGGAAGAGCATGAGCAACGCCAGTCAATGCTAATTCACCAAAGCCCCCACCTTGTGAGGGCAGACTCAGTTTCCCGAGGGCTTTGCCTTCACAAATCTTGTCTTTTTGATTCCACAGGAAGCGCAATGGCAAAACCACATCTTTCTTCCATTTTTTGCGGTCATATATCCAGATGGACTGGTGCATTCAGTTTGTTTTTTCTCCTTCACGCAATATGACTTCATTTTCAATCGAAATATTCTTTTATGAATCTTTCATTTTGCGTCGTATCAGTCAGACTGAGAGGTTTGAGAATATCATAGAAATCTTTTCCGCGTGACCATTGATGGAGGAAATAAAGGCAATAATACCCGCAAAGGACACTGTTTATGTTTTGATACTGACTTGTGTTCCAGAGTATTTGTTTTGAGCTTCTGAATTCTTGGGGAAATCCCATTCCAAAACTATCGAAATACCACGTGAATTTCTGTCCGGGAGCGCAACAAACCCAATGAGTTCCTGCATTTTCAAGTGAATCAAGATTGATGATGCAGGGGCTGTGTTTTTTGGGTATGACTTCATCCCTGGCGAAGATCCCTTTGAAATTTGGTATTTTCAGAAAAACAATCCACTTCAACAGATCAACATTGTTCAAGGGTTTGTTAATGAATTTGGGCCTCACAATATTGCCCCGAGAATTGGGATGTTGTTGAATGGGCTGTTCGTCCCTAACAGAAGTCCTTTGCCCTTTTTTGATTTTTTTTACCCATCCCAACAGGGTTTCGTCCCCAGTTACCAATAAATGGGGGAGGTTGGAAAGGATACGCTCCCAATCTTGGAGCACCTTTTCCTTTTGGTCGGCCAACGCGCGGCGCTCCTTTCCCAAACAAATTTTTAACCATGTCAAGTGCCAATGGGATTCCAATGGATGCCAGCACAGTTCCCAACAATCCACCAGACTGTTTTGCGGATGGTTTCATCACCAACTGTCCTCCTGATTTAAGGGCAACCAAAATGTCCTGTTTCTGTTTTGATGTCAACAAATGTTTATTGTCAATCAGTTTCTGAATTTTATCTTGGGGGATGAGAAACCCACCCACCTGACCGCCGCTCTTTCCACTTATTGCTTTGACGACTTGACTTGCTCCTTCACTCGCCAAACCAGCCAATGCTGACAGCCCAAGTGTTTTACCAAGGGTGGGTGCCAATGTTTTCACTAAGGGAACAATAGCAGAAAATAAACTTCCACCCTGCCTCATCACCTTTTTGATTTGCGTTTTCGACACCTTGATTTCAACTCCCTTTCCCAAAGCCGCAGCTTTGTTGATCCGTCTTATTTGATTTGTCGTGAGCATCAGCTCATCACTTCCGCTTGTTTGATTGCCACCCAATCTCAGGGTGATAGGGCTGTTTGTTCGGAATGCTCTTCCAAGCTTGTTTTTTTGCCCTTCAGATACATTTACTTTATATGGGTGATATGTTGTCATTTTAAATGATAACATATGTTTTTCGCTTCGCTCAGCTCGCTGCGCTCGCTCACAGCCCTCACACAATGACTAATTAATTTCCAATTTTATCAATTTTCACCAGTTCTTCATAGAGAACTATCGCATGTACATTGAAGTTTGCAGCTGCATCTGCGCTCAATCGATATCTGAATATCAACTGCTTGGGATCTCTTGTTGGTTTTTCAGTTTGATAAGTCAGATCGAAATAAATCAATCCATAAAGAGAATTGAAATTGGCCAGATTCAGCTGTGTTCCAGTGTTAAAATCATTTTTCCGCATTGCATAAGCCATGACATCCTGGAATATTCTTACTTTGCTTTCACTGTCATACTCTGTTTCCGGGTAGAAAACACCATTTCCATATTCCAATCGACAGTTCAACAAAGATGAGTTGTTATCTCCATCATTCAGCTTGAAAGTGTCCATCAGATATGGGTTATCTTCTGCACGGTCATCATTAGGCGGATCGGTTCTTTTCAGCCTGACAAAAATATGCCTCACATTGTCAATGCTCGCTGAGATCTGGAAAAATCCTGATGACTGCGAGGGAGCAGATTGCTGATACATTTCCCTCAGATATTTCCATTGTGTTTCTTTCAGGAATGAGCTGACAAATTTGTCATAAAGAGAATCTTTAGGTGTTAATCTGGGAACCCAAAGTAAAAACCTATTCACAACAACTCTTCCAGCATCAACGCCGTTTGCCATATGAATGAGTTCCCCATCAGCATTGAGGGCTATCTCAAATTGAAGCTGCATGGGTACAAGCATCTTATCTTCCAACTCTTCGAAAAAGGAAAAACGATTCAGAGGAATAATCACGTTGATGTTCTTTGCACCACCATTTCCATTGTCTTGAACTGCTTGAGATTGCAACCTCCTCGCTTCAAATCCAGCATTTCCAACAGCTGTTGTTCTAGTCGTATCCAAATACCAGAAACTGTTCTTGGCGACTGATCTGCTGAAGTCATCGGAGTATTCTAACAAATTCTTTGCAAAACAGACCTTGTACAGATTATCAGTATCATAAGCAATCTTTGCTGAAGATCTAATCTTTATGTGCTTAATCAGGGAATGAGCGCCATTGATCACTGTGATCCTGTCAGCTGCTGCATACCCAGCACCATCCGCCAGTTTTTGGAGTTGAAACTGCACCTCGAAATAAGCATTATACCAATCGTAAAATGCAGATCGGTCATTAATTGTGAATTTATAACCACCTTTGTCTTGAGGTTGCCCATTAGCTGGAGCTCTGATTGTGTCATCCAGCTGGAAGCGCACTAATTCATTTCTTTGAAGATATTCATTCGATCGAAAAGCCATTTTATATTCTTTTATTTCTTTTTCGGATGCCATGCCCAGAGATCAACCTGTTCAATATATCATCAGAACTTTCTCCGGAGGTTGACGCAGGGGCTGATTGTGGTCGAGCTGGTTGTTTTTTGCTCCCAATTCTCATATTTCCCAGTTTTTTCATTATGAGATCACCAGATTTTTCAGCTGCTTTTTTGCCAAGTTTATCTCCAGCGTGAGAAATACCTGATTCCAATGCTTTTTTCGCAATGGGTTTAGCGAATTTCTTGAAAACGGCTGATGCCACTGCTCTCATTGGCCGGAATATATTATCCACAATAGCACCAGATCCTTTGTGCCGATAAACAAACCGCCCCAATTTGGGGTGATAATAACGAGAGGACTCATATGATTTCATTTTATTACCTTTTTCAATAAAAGTGAGAACGCTGTATCAGCTCCATTCAAATCAACAACTCGCCTTCGGCCATCGGTGATATAGATTCGAATGGAGCTTATTGTGTTTTTATTCACAGGGTTGAATGTTACTCTCATGGGCTCCAACGTGAAACTATATGATGGCCTCAGAACAGATGTTGAAAAGGAATAAATGATATCACTCTCTGCTCCATCAACAAGCGAATCACTTGTCAAATCACAATGAACGTTTAACATATCAGTATCTTGACTGAGGTTTGGAACTCTGGGGCCAATGTTGACTTTATCCTTCAGAATCTTTTTCTCAAAACCAACGAGATCGCCGAAGTTGGATTGGGTGAGATCAAGCTGATAATTTTCTGCCAGTGTGATTGTTACTCTGAAGGTTGTTGTATTAAAAGCAAGATTGATTGGGAAAATGTCATCTTTTCCAGCTTCTTTCACCACTGTTGCTTCTTGAATAAAGTTATTCATCCCCTCATATTCCCAAACTCGAGCTGGGAAGGTGATATCGGAAAATGTTTTCCCACCGTCGGAGCTGAACCTGATCAGTTGATTCTTGCGTCCAGCATTGATGTTATACCACGTAAAACTCATATTGATGACTCTGTTAAGCCCAACAACATATTGTTCATTTGGATCCAAAGCAATGGGCCGATAGAATTGTGTTGTGAAATTTTCTGGTTTGTTGCCGCCTGTCTTGACGGAAAAGGAGGATAAAACAATTTCTCTTTCGATTTCCATTTTAAGGTCTGAAATAGTTTTTGTAGAGCTTCTCATACTGGGATCTATTGATGACCCCCTTTTTCAGGAGAAGATCGAGAATTGCAACTCCAGTATTTCTGATGCCAACGTTTGTATTCCCAGCAAGAATGGAGCCAATGATGACTTCAAGTTTCTGGAGAAGATCTTTGGGATTGGAGAAAAAATGGACATTTCCACCTTTTCGGTCGCTCCGCTCCCAGGCGTTCCGCTTTCTCCTAACTCCCGAACCTGTCAATGTTGTCGCTTTCCTTTTGTAATGCTTTATGTATTCATTTAATGCTTTGAATGAACGATCTATCCTTTGATGTTGCCAATTCTTTTGCTCTTCCGTTATTTCCCCTTTCTTAAATTTTTTGGTGAAAGATGATTTATACCCTTTCAATTGATTTCTTCTGAAGTTTGCAATGGTCACAAGATTATCGAGATAATGGATTTTCTTCGCTGATGAGACATTTGGTTCACTGAGAGTTTTCTCCGCAGTATCATAATTCGTGAGGTCCAAGCTATCCAATATCTGATTGGCTTCATCTCCTTTTTCCTCTTCCTCTTCATCACCCGGTTCCAGAGCATAATCAGGAGATTCATCGGCTTCATATTCAGGTGGATCTTCCCCTATCTCTTTCGCAACTTCTTCATATGTTGGAGGAGCTGGTGGAATTTGTTTCGTTGTTTGGGATGGAACGGCCTCATCAAACAAGCCACCCACATCCATATCTTCAAATGGGTCGACTTCGGGGAGATAATCAATTTCTGCTGGTTTGGCTTTCCCCTCCACTTTCTTTTTCCGGGGAAGTGGCCTCAAATTCGACGCAATCACCTCATCCAGTTTCGATGTGACTGGCTTGAACATTTTTTCAAGTCCGATTTGACTTGTCTCTTCACCCAACTTTTTCTGGGTGATGACATCGTGAACAAAGTTGATTTTTCGGCCCAAAGCAGATTTGCTTTTTGCAAGTTGTTGCCATTTCAATAAACTCATTTTATTACTCACAAATACAAATTTGGGATGTAGAACAAGATGTAGAACATGATGTAGAACATGATGTTGAACATAATAAAACGAAGATTCCAAATTATGATTGCCATGACCCAATCACAAATTTCGAGCAGCTTCATCCCTTCATGCCGGATCGAGCTTTCAGAATGTTGGTCTGCGGCCCTTCAGGATCGGAGAAAACAAATGTTCTTCTGGATATGATCCTCCGCCTGCTCTTCTACGATAAAATTTATCTCTATGCGAAAAATCTTGACCAATCCAAATATCAACATCTGCTGAAAACATTTCGCCCAATCAGCAAAGAAGCTGGGTATGATGTTGTGGAGGCATCCCCGGATGAAATCATCCCAGTTTCTGAATTATCTGGGGAGAATCAAAAACTGGTTGTTTTCGATGATTTTGTTTGCGAAAAGAATCAAAAACCCCTGGTTGATTATTTTATTCAAGGCAGGCACCGGAATTCTTCTGTCATCTATCTTTCACAAAGCTATTTCCAAACACCAAAAGATATTCGACTGAATTGCTCACATTTTTGCATCTTTGAATTCCCCAGCAACAAAGAAATTACCGCGATCTGCAGGGAGACACAAGTCACCAAAGAAGATTATCTGAAAGCAACACATGATCCATTCTCTTTCCTCTATGTGGATAAGCCGAGGAAATTCATTGCCAAAAACTTTGATGAAAGACTTTAAAATGAGCTACTCAAATGGATTGCTTTCTGAAACAACAAGCACTTCCCGAGGGGATCGAGATGGAAAAGATGGAAGAGATGGATTGCCAGGAGTTGGTTTTAAACTGACATCCACAGGGGATTATGACATGTCAAACAGAAAACTGGTCAATGTCGCTGAAGGAACAGGGCACAATGATGCAGTCACAAAACATCAAGTTGACTCGCTAGACAGAAGTGTGGAAACCAAACTGATTCAACTGAGAGCAGATTCTTTGCAGGTTGATGGATCCTCCCATATGACTGGAGATCTGGACCTCAGGGGAAAGAAACTGATTCTTCCTGGAGAGATTGACATGGATCGAAAGTTGATCACAAATCTGGATACTGATGAATCAAATGATCTTTCCGCGGTGAATATGATCACTTTGAAGAAGTTCCACCCAAATGCTCCAGCACATACTCATGAAGTGACGAAGAACATCGATTTAAAAGAACTTTTCAATGTTGTCAAATCAAAGCAACAAACTTATGCTGATTTATCGGCGAACTATAACAATCTGATGTCGTATAATGATGCAAAGAATGTCTTTCTCAGTCGGAAAGAAACATTCCCAATGGAAACAAGCTTGGATATGGGAAACCAATTTGTTTATAACGTGAAAGATCCAACAGCAATCGATCAAGCAGCCAACAAAAATATGTGGACACGGCAGTCTCCGAGCTGGCAGCTAATAAGCTTTCTTTGTCAGGTGGAACAATGACTGGGCAACTTGATATGGGATCGGAGAAAATCATTGGTCTTCCCGATCCAAAAACATCCAATGAAGCAACATCAAAACAATATGTTGATACACAGCTAAATGAGAAGACAGTAGCTCTGGCAGAGGAACTGATTAAAACAGAGGCTGACCTTAAAAAAATATGTCAATGAATCGCATATATCTTCAACCTCCCACTTGAAGGATGAATTCCGGTATTTGATGGAGGATGTGGATGAATCCAGCTCTGAACATAATATGACAGTGACTGGTTTGTCTGATTTTGCAAGTTCTCCGCATCATTTCAATAAGAAGGCGTATGATTTGAAAATAACAAAAGATGTTTTCAATGAATACTCTGGGCGACTTGGATTCCATATGCTGAAGCTTCCAGAAGGGGAAAATACGATTTGCATTGAATTCTTCCCCGCTTCCATGACGGGTGTGAGCGTTGACGTGGTTTCCACGAGCTTGAATATCAATCAACAATCAACGAAGAAGTTTTCCAACTATTCTCGATCAATCATTCACATGCATAAATGGCAGATTTCTCCACCGAAATTTGTCTATCTGGATCTGAAATGGCAAGGAACACCATCATCAGCTGTTCAAGGCCCAGCAAATCTGATTATTTATGGCGTCCAAGGTTCTCAATCAGATGTGCCAAGTTCTGTTTATGATGCTCCTTTCGTTTTTGAGAGTGGGAAGATGGTCATGGAAACTGATTTGGATTTGAATGACCATCAAATTCTCAATTCAAATCTTGGCAATAACTTTATGCTGATTGGAAGATATAGAAGATCATCAGGAGACGCCATAAATGTACTTTTCGATAATTTTTTCACTGATATAGTCATCCCCATCCGATGCAAATTAATTAAGGTGTTTGCTCAAATTTTATCAAAAACAGCTTCTTTTCCACAACTAACTTTATATCTCCCAGATAAAAAATCACAAAGTGGAACTCGTTTTAGCAGTGATAATAGAATTCAAACATTCACGTTTTCAACTGAGAGTTATTTTCAGCAAGAATAGATGATCGATCATTAAATATCGGGGCTGCCCAAATCACATTTCTTTTTGAAAAAGCCTAAAAAATGAAAACAGACATCTTCAGTTTCAACCACATTAACCCCAACATTGAGGAAGAAGAACTGGAAGAGATCAAGCAACTCTTCCGATTCTATCACAAAAGATTTTAGTGTTTGAAAAGAGCTCACAAACATTTCAAGCGAATGAATTTGTTTGTGAATTTGGCATCTTCCGCTCTTGTTGCGATTGGCGCAATTGCGGGGGGAGTGACAATGAATCCCATCGTTTTGGGAGTGATTTCAGGTGCAGGATTGGTCGTCAAAACAGGGAATGAAATGAAGAAATATGGAAACAAAATTGATATGGCGAAGTTTGCTTTTACCACCTATGAAAAAACATTGAGTGATTTGCGCTTCGCTTTGAGGGGAGGAAAATTTAATCGAAGTGAATTCCTTCCTGTAATGGAGGCGGTTGATGGAATTGTGATTGATTTGGGGCTGGATTTGGAGAAGTTTGAGAAGAAATATGATTTGTTGTTTGAGTGATCTCATATCACATTCCCAAGCGATGAGGGTTCCATAAACAGTTCAACAATTTCTGATGCTGAGAACTCACCGTATTCAAAATCATCTCCATTAAAATCATATTCCATAAACATATCAATTAAGTCCTCTGGGTGTTCACCTCTTTCTCTAATTTCTAGAATAATTTCTATCGCCAAATCATCCAGAAACTCGAGATTCATCAATTCTATAATATAATCACTGTCTTCCATCATTCTTTCGAAATCTTCTGTTTCCATCATTCTTTCGAAATCTTCTGCTTCCATTTTTAAATAAAAAAAAAATTATTTTTTTTTGTCTCCAAAGAAAATGAATGTCGAAGCAAGTGAAATCAAAACGGGAGAACCAATTCTGAAAAACACAGCACATCCATTTGTTGAAATTCCTCTCCGGATCAATGAGAAGCCAATCACGGTTCAAATCATGAAATGCATTTTCAAAATCTTCAGGAATGAAAACGGATTTTCATTGGCAATCAATCTCAATCAATCTCCTCCTGAACTCAAGGAAAAGTTTCAGGAAATTGAAACGCAAATCAGAAAGTTGGCGATGGAAAACAAAGAAGCAGTTTTGAAACTGAACTCAAAATTTGGGAAATTCACATCCACCGATTTCAACTTGATTAAAACAGATCGAAGTGAAATGGAAAAAGTTTGGGGTAAATTGTGGACTGACAGAAAAGGCAACATCTCTGTCCCATTCTCGAAATTTGGTGAAGGGGAAGTTGGACAAAGAAAATCCATTCGTTTCGATCCCCATGACCACATTGGAGAAAAACTGACAGGACATGTCATCCTCCGCATTTCACGCATCTTTTGTGGAAATTGCCAATCAATCACATGCTCAATCAATTCTTGTTTTGTAACAAAATTTCATGGAAACGTTTCAGCGTTTGATGACTTTGTAGATGAAGAAGAGGATTGATTTTTCATTTCTTGGAAATGAAAATTCAACGTTGTCGTTTTGATAGCTTACCATTTGAGGAAAAAAAATCAAACTTTTTCAATGAGGTCTACAAGGTCTTTATGATTTGCAAAAACTGAAGCGTGATTTGTGGTTGATTTTGGCCATGATTTCTTTTTGGCCTTTTGAATGATTTTTGCATCCCTTTGATTTTCCCTCAATCTATCAATAAGGAAATCAAATTCAGGAGATTTCCATGTGATGTAATGAGTGATTTCCTCCGAATCAAGGAAATGGTTTTTCTTCCTGAGAATTTGGTTGATGAAAACTGTGTTTGAAATTCCAAACTTTTCTATTTCATCATAATCAAAAATATCTTCTCCATCAACTTGGAAAAAGGGTTCATCTGTCATTTCTTCCTGAATAAAGAAAACTTTTTTGTCTGATTTTCTGGTGAACTTTTTGTTTTCTGAATTGTTTTTGATGAACTTCCAAATGGTGGAATTCGGAATGCCAGTTTTTTCTGATGCTTCTTTGAATGTGAAAAAAATCTGCTTTTCTTTTCCTTCTTCCTGGATTGAAAACTTCATTTTGAACGAAAACATTTTTTTTTCTTTTTCATTCAAAATGCCAACTTTAAAAGAATTGAGAGATCGTGCACGTTCGGAAGGAATGGTTGGATTCTCCCGGATGAAAAAAGCTGATCTGGAAAAAGAGCTGCAAAACCCACAGAGAAAAATCATCAAGAAAACATATTTTCCCGCGGTGAAATCAGCTGTTCAAAAAGTTCTTCCAGAAAGAGTATCGACAGTTGTTGAGTCATCCATTGATTCAATGAATTCCTGGTTTGGAAAGATGAGGAAAAGAGTTGATTGGAATCTGAAGGAAAGAGCCCGGGAAAAACTTTTGAAGTTGAACGCGAAGATTGGAGAAATGCTGAAGAGACCTGAGTTTGATATTGAAGAAAAACCGGGGTTGGGTGGATCGACTTTTGTTGTCAAGGGAAAAGAAGGATATTCCGCAGAAGGATTCTTGAAGAATGTGAAAGGAAATGTGGTTGAAATTCTGAAGAAACATTTTGGGTTCAAAGTGAAAATGGTTTTGGTTTGCAGAATGATTTCTCATGATTTGGCACAGGGAACAGCCATTGAAAATGATGCCTTCTTTTCTTCCCTGGTTGAAGAAGTTTTTGAGGGAACTGACTTGGAAAAATTGCTGAGAGAAATGAATGAGAGGATGTTGGAAAACATGCGGAATTTCCAAAGGGGAAGAAGCAACTGGAGATTCTTGCGAGTTGAAAGATTGGAAATTCATCTGGATGAAATGACTGTTGGAAAATTCATTCCACTTCCTGATTGGCTTGCTGCAAAAAAAGCAATAACAAACATGAAAAATGAAAATGATGATGAGTGCTTCAAGTGGTGCATTGGAAGATGGAAAAATCCAGTGGAGAAAAATCCACAAAGAATCACTCCTTTGTTGAGAAAACAATGCGAGGAATTCAATTGGGAAGGAATTTCATTCCCCATTTCATGGAGAGACATTGACAGATTTGAAAGACAAAATAACATTTCTGTGAATGTCTTGGGGATTGTTGAGGGGAAACAAATCATAACTTTGAGAAAAGCAAGGGAAAAGAAAGAGAATCATGTGATTCTTTTCAAACTGAAAAGCGGAGAAAATGAACATTTCGCTTTGGTGAAGAATTTGAATCGATTGTGGTTTGGAGAAGATTCCAAAAACAAAAACCAAAGGCATGTTTGTGATGGTTGTCTCAATTCATTCAACTCCAAAGAAACACTCGATGTTCATCAAGAATTTTGCACGGATGATGGAGTGAAAGCTGTTCTCCCTCCAGAAAAATCAATCATGAAATTCAAGAAAGTTCAATGCACAACAACCGTTCCCTTTGTCATCTACGCTGATTTTGAGTCGATTTTGGAGAAAACAGAAAAGAAAATTGGGGAAAAAACAGAGCAAATTCAGCATCATGTTCCCTGCAGCTTTTGTTTTCTTCCTGTGAACCAAGTTGGGGTTGATTTCTCCCCAGTTTTTTTTCGTGGAAAAGAAGGAGATGATGTTGGGAGAGAGTTTCTGGTGAAATTAGTTGATCAGGTGAAATGGATTCTGAATGATGTGCGAAGACCAATGCTGAGAAAAAATTGGAAGAGAATTCTTTGGAAGAAAGGAGAAAAGGAAGCATTTAAGAAAACTGATATTTGTTGGCTTTGCAGGAAAAAGATTGAGGAAAAAAAAGTTGCTGATCATTGTCATCTGACTGGGGAATTTCGCGGAGCTGCTCATGAATATTGTAATCTGCAAGCGAAAGTGCCAGATTTCACTCCAGTCTTCATTCACAATTTAGATGGATATGATTCCCATCTTTTCATCAAAAACATGGGAAATGAATTTGGGGAGATTGATGCAATCCCAAACAATGACGAAAAATATGTTTCTTTCTCCCTGAAAATTGTTTAGGGAACATTTGAAGATGAAGAGGGAAAAAAACATGATTTGAAACATGAGATTCGCTTTGTTGACTCCCTGAAATTTATGAATTCTTCTTTGGCAAATCTTGTTGGAAACTTGGGGAAAGATGACTTGCATTGCTTAAAAAGATTTTTCCAAGATGATGTTGATTTGCTTTCCAGAAAAGGAGTTTTTCCCTATGAATTCATGGATTCATTTGAGAAATTTAATTGTGAACTTCCTGGGAAAGATGCTTTTTTCTCCCAGTTGTCTGGAGAAGGAATTTCAGATGAAGATTTTGCTCATGCTGGAAATGTCTGGAGAAAATTTGGGATGTCTAACATGGGAGAATATCATGATCTCTATTTGAAGACGGATGTTTTTCTCCTGACAGATGTGGTGGAAAATTTTAGGAAAGTTTTGTTGGAAAACTATCTGTTGGACCCCGCATGGTTTTTGACTGCCCCCTCTTTCTTTTGGGATGCTATGTTGAAGATGACAGGAGTTGAGTTGGAATTGATTTGTGAAGGAGATATAGAAATGTTTCGGTTTTTTGAAAGGCAAATTCGTGGAGGAGTTTCCACAGTCTTTCACAGATTTTCTCAGGCAAACAACAAATTCATGGAAGATTTTGATCCTTCCCAACCATCAAAGTTCATCGTTTATCTCGATGCAAATTCCCTTTGGTGCAACCACTCCCTGTGGGAGGATTTGAATGGTTGAGTGAAGGGGTTTTGAAGAAATGGGAGAAGATTGTTGATGCGGCAGGTCTTGGATGTGTCCTGGAAGTTGACTTGGAATATCCAGGTGAATTACATGATTTCCACAATGATTTTCCTTTGGCGCCTGAACTCCTGGAAGTTGGGGGATTCCACAAGTTGATTCCCAACTTGATGGATAAAGAAAAAATGATTTTGGATGGAAGGAGTTTAAAACTCTTTCTTTCCCTGGGAATGAAACTGAAAAAGATTTGGAGAGGAATTGGATTCAGAAAAGAAGCTTTCATGAAACCTTTCATTGAATGGAATACGAAACTGAGAACAGCAGCCAAAAATGATTTTGAGAAAGATCTTTTCAAACTGGCAAGCAATGCTGTTTACGGGAAAACCATGGAAAATGTTAGGAACAGAATTGACATGAAACTGGTGAATGATAGGAAGAAAAAAGCAAACTTGGTGAAAAAAATCAACTTCAAACACGCAACCAAGTTTGGAGATAAAGTGGCTGCTATTCACATGAGGAAAACAAACCAATCTTTGTTGGAGCAGCAATTCTTGATCTCTCCAAAATTCACATGTTCAAATTTCATTATGGTTATGTGAAGAAAAAGTGGGAGAGTGTGAAAGTTCTCTATTCTGATACAGATTCCCTGATTTTGGAGATTGAGACGGATGATTTCTTCGCTGACACTGCTGGAGATGTTGAGAAATGGTTTGACACATCTGGATATCCGAAAGATCATTTCGCTGTGAAAAATGGCTTTCCCGTTGGGAAAAACAAGAAAATTTTAGGAATGTTTAAAGATGAAGCAGGAGGAAAAATCATTCGTGAATTTGTTGGATTGAGACCAAAATGTTATTCCATCAAGATGGATGAGGGAAAAGGAATCAAGAAAGCAAAGGGAACAAAAAAGAATGTGGTTAAAAATAGGATTTCACATGAAGATTTTGTGCGCGTTCTTCATGGTGAAAAATTTCCTCCAATGAAAAATGTTTCTCTCCGATCACATCTGCATGAGATTTTCACTGAGCAGATTTTGAAAGTGGCTTTGAGTGCTGATGATGACAAGAGAGTTGTGATGGATGATGGAGTGAACACTTTGGCTATTGGTCATGGGAGATTGAAATGAATTTTTCCTCCTCCAATTCCAGGGGGATAAAAAGTGGTTGATGAAGAAAAACAGCTTTATTCCCAATTGAAATGAACTTTTTTTCCCTTTTTTCAAAATCCAGGGGGGTACCCTGTAGATTTTTTTGAGGAAAAACCATCAAAAGGCCACGTAGTGATACCTGGCCTTTTGAAGATTTTTCCACTTTTCGTTTGGGGGAAAATCATCGCTAAAAAGAGGCCTAATTGGACTCCTTGGAGAACACTTTTTGAAAATAATCTGTAAAATCTGAAAAAAAGTGATTTTTGTTTGGTTTGTTTTCCTCCAAAACAATTCAGCTTGAGACTTTCTCAACAACAAATTCAATTACAAATTCATATTGTCGAATCTCTCATTTAGCTGATTGCATGAAAAAATATCAGGGGAAAAACAAAATAAATATGAAGCAAGATGGGCTTGAAAAATGGATTGCTAAAATCCTCCGCTATTTCAGGAAAGAAGAAATAACGAGGAAACACATTGTGGATTTCCTGAAGATATTTCCACTCAAATCAGCGAAAGGAAATGAAAATGCGTTGGTTTTTTATCTCACGGGAAAATATGTTGATGATATCAGTCATTTAGAAACGCAGCTGCTTGAAGATTTCAAATTATTTTCAGCTGAATATGATTTGATTGCTGGAGGGAGAAAGAAATTTCTATCCTCCCAGTTTGTTTTGTTTCATCTGCTGAAAAGATTGGGATATGATGTGAAAGCGGAAAACTTTGCTTTGATCAAGATGGAAGATAGAAAAACTCAGCATGAGGAAATCTGTGAGAAGATTTTTTGAGATTGGGATGGAAATTTTCCTCTCCCTAAAAAAGTTGGAGGAAAAAGAATTTCAAATTCAAATATATTTCTCCCCTGAGAATGAAATTTGAAATTCAAATTCTTTTTCATGTGACTATTTCGTTTTCGAACCTACGGAAATAAATTCAGTTTTCATGTGGGTTGATTTTCTGGGGGAAATGAATTCTTTTCTCCTGTTGATTTTCCCGGAAGAGATTTTTCCACCACCAGATTATCCCGGGGACAGAATTTTGGAAGAGAATTTTTCCCCTCCTTTTCCCTCACCCCCAGTAGATAGGAAAGAAGGGTTCTGGCGCAAACGACGAGGCCGCCTCTTTGTCAAACAACATGGAATTTAATTGAATTTTGTCAAACTTTTTCGAATAACATGGAATTTGATTGAATTTTTTCTAAAATTTGGGAGAAATTTGTGTTGTTTTTTTGCAGAGATGAGTGGGTTATGCTGGAAATTGAGCAGACTTTTTTGTTGTTTTTTTGCGATTCTGGAGAGTCGGGACACGTGGATTTGGAACAATTTTGGTGCGCGCGCGTGCAATTTGAGAGTTAGTGCTAAAAGTAGCGGAAAGGTAAAATAAATTATTATTTGTGCTAAAAAGGAGCGGCCGAGGAGTGTGCCAGAACCCTTCTTTCCTATCTACTTTGTTCATTTCACGATACGTTCAATTGAAAACAATTCTTGTCAAAAGCAATTTTCTACTTCTCCGGGTCAAATGAATTTTAGTTTCGGAAATCGATTAAGAGATCTCTCGCTTTGCTTTCTTCCATTAACAAGACTTAATAGAGGTGTTTTAATTTTACATGTATAAATGCTTCACACGCTCGCGCTTCTATGTTTAATGGCGATGCTCGCGTTGTTCTACATCGAAAAGGAAGACTAGGAAAATATCGTTCGCGAACAAATTAAATCGAATAGAAGTCAAGCTCAATAGAAATTTTGACCCCTGAAGAATTCGGTTGTGGAATATTTGCGGTATAACAAGCCCTGTGGACAGTAGACTTTACGTTAGTTTTCGTTTTTGTAATGGCGGATGGTCAAGTTAAATTTGCTTTCGAGTTATCTTGTCTGTGGAAATGGGCAACTCACGATTAATAACTGTAAATGTCTGTCAGACAAAATTAATATTCGCGCATTACAGGATTATTAACTGTAAACGTCTGCCAAACATAGTTATTAATCTGGAATTTTAAGATTATTAACTGTAACTGACATTGTTTCACGATTAATAACTACAAAGTATCACTCTTTACGGTTAATAAGGACAAAGGGCGCTGTTTAAGATTATTATGCTGGTAAATTCCACTGCAAAAAAATAAAAACACTGCAAAAATATGTGGACACCTGTTATGTATACACACGACTACAATGGCCTCGATTGCAATAATGGCCCTTGGCGCTGTTCTCAATGCGGCCGCTTTCACGGGCGGCAACTATCTCGTGAAATATCTGTCTGGTGATAGCGGAAAGACAGCAATGGATGAGAAAATTCGTCACGACAAAGCCCTGGAACAATACCAAGCGGCTTACGCCAAATACCAGAAGGACCGCACCAAGCTCCTCGACTGGATTGCAACCAACGATCGGATTAAACAACAAGCTAGCCGAAACTTCCAAACCACCGACCAAGCCCTGGCCTTGTATAATGAGATGCACCAAACACAACCAGATAAACAAATCAAAGACTACAAAGAGCCTCAGTTCTCGGACTTCTACAAGCCCAGCCAACAACAGCAGACTGGCGAACTTGCGTTCATTGGAGGCACCCTGCTTGCGGGTGGGTATGTGGCCTATCACTTTCTGTAAACAAACATATATACTCCGCACCCCTCTATAAGGGCCAAACTCTCTAAGATATACTACAGTCCGAAAGGGTATTGGAAAGGTCTTGCCGCTGTAAAAAAGCTGGCCACTGCGGCTAGGGTCTCTGAAGAGGCGACAAAGAAATGGCTGGTCAAACAAGCCCTTTGGCAAATATATCTCCCGGCGCCACGCTACATCCCTCGACCTAAATTTGATGTCTCCTCGCCCAATGCAGTGCATCAAGCAGATCTTCTCTTCCTACCCCATGACAAACTTCCTCATGGGAGAAAGGTCTACAAATACGCATTAACCCTTGTTGATGTGGCTAGCCGATACAAAGCTGCGGAGCCCCTGACTTCGAAAGAGTCTGAAGAAGTCTCAAGGGCATTTCAGAAGATTTATAGGAAGGGGCCTTTGAAGTGGCCTCAACTCTTACAAGTTGACCCTGGGAAAGAGTTTATGGGGGCTGTGACAAAGACCATGGAAAACAACAAAACGGCCATTCGGCGTGGGCGCCCCGATATCCACAGAGACCAAGCAATTGTGGAGAGATTCAATCGCACCCTGGCTGAAAGGCTGTTTGGCTACCAGTATGCCGTTGAAATGAATATGCCCTCTGGCCGGTCTACTGCATGGGTCAAAAGACTGCCAGATGTTATCTCGGCCTTGAACAATGAAGTGACCCGGCTCACTGGCAAGAAGCCAAAGGATGCGATCAAAGAGAAAGCAGTATCAGCCAAGCCTGCGACACCATATGCTAGGCCTGTGAGGGTCTATGAGAAGAAGCTTCCTCCTCGAGTCAATGTACGATATCTGTACTACCCAGGGGAGTTGGAAGGTGGTGGGAGGCGTGCTACTGATCCCATCTGGTCTTTGAAAGTCTACCAAATACACAAGGTTGTAACCAAGCCAGATAAGCCCGTGGTATACTACTTGTATGACGGGCCCAGGAGAGGGTTTGTTCGTGAGGAGTTGATGGTTGTGCCGCCGGGCACTCAGTTGCCACCAGCTGGGTTGTGAAACTCAATGGGCTCTGTGTGGATACCGTCTGGCAGCACCCAACGCTTCTCGTAGTACGCGGAAAGACCCAGCTTGCGCTGCTCGTACGTGTGCATGGCACCGTTGTGCATTCGGAAACCCCTGTTGGTGGCCATGTCCTTGCGCCCCTCGAGGGCTCTTTCGTACCTTTCCCAGCGCAACTCTTGCTCCACATTGGCTAGGCTCTGGGACTCGTGCTCTTTTCACGCCAGCCCGTTTTGCTTTTTGTTCACTTCCTTGGCGGAGAGCGTGGGCTCTTTGTTGGGGGTGCCATCGTTGTCTACGAGGTAGCACTTGCTGCATAGGGCGATGGCCCGTGTGCCTTCCTTCTCAAGCTTGAACAACCCGGGCTCTCTGCCGCTCCACTTGTCCCACGCCAACCAAGTCTTCTTTTCCACCTCGAACTGGTCACGGAGTTCTGGCTGTACTGCCTTCTCCAGCTTGTCGTGCGCAAGGGCGAAGTACATGCTGTCCGTGTCCATCTGGATAAGCTCGAAGTCATGCCTGTCGAGGTAGTAGTCCAGGAAGTCGTAGTAGAACTCCAGCATGCGCAGCTTGGCAAGCTGGTACACAACGATACCCACTTGGAAAGGACGGTTGATTGTGACCTTTGGCTTGCGCAGCTCGATCTTGTAGGCATCTCCGATCTCTTCGAGGTCTTCGAACAAAGCCGAGCGGAGATTCTTGTCGACTTCGTCCTCGTCCCTTGTGTACACCGTTCTTGTCTGGCGCTCCACGGCTTCGATGAACTTGCCGTAGGCACTGTTGCCCAGGAGCTTGAACACTTCAGCAAGTAATGCCTTCTCCTTGTCAGCGTCGCCTTTCCTTCGGTTGTCGGCTACCTCGCGAACGAACCAGTCGAAGAGCTTTTTGGGTATGTAGTCGATAGTGCGGTAGACTGCCGTGATCTTGAGCCCGCTTTCGAGATACCACTTCAAGAGGGATGCGTAGATCAGCATTTTTTTCGCTGACAGCACACCCAGCAGCTTTTTTTGGTCCGGAAAGCGGGTTCGGCCACTTTCTTGGAGGTAGTCGTGCATATGCTGCGGAACGCATTCGTCAGGCACTGCTTGATTGATGAAGAGTGGCGTAAACTCTTCGAACTGCTTCCACAACTCTCGGGGGACTTCGATGTCCACTTCCGCAAACCCGAACCACCTGCCTGTATTCAGATTCATTTCGAGAGCTTTCGCTGCCTGCACGGGGTCATTGTAGTGCACAACCTTCTCTTTGCCGCAGGGCATCTCCTTGAGCATCGTGCTTGGGTAGAGGGAATTCGCATCGAAACCTAGGATGCGCTTCGTGATGCGCGCCAAGTCGTATTTGTGGGGGCGGATGTGAGTTTCACCACGCACGTGCTTGCGGGTGAACACCAGGCTTGGACCGCCAACCACAGCCTCCTTCAGCATGGCGTAAGCTTCGGGCCCAGGGGCGTATAGTGCTGGGACATTGCGCCCTCTCAATGAGCCTCGCAGGACGTATTGCATTGATACCCCCGGCAAGGAGACCGCGTCTTTGAAGATATCTACCCCGAGCCCAGTGTAGAAGGACTTCATTGTTTGAAGGGCTTCGAGAAAGGGAGACACGTCCAGATTGTTGTAGTACTCCAGCCAGTCTCCGAAAGTCTTCATGCCTCGCTCGTGGAAGATGCGCTTGCATTCTTCGTGCTCCTTGGGAGATAGAACGAAATCGTTTTTGAGTTCTGAGTACCAGCACCAGTATGGCGGGAGACCTTGGTAGTCCTGCTTGTCAGCACCGTCAAACCACTCGTATGGGAGCCAGGACTTGGTCTGTGTTGCACCATACGTCTTGACCCACTTGTCGTACGTGATGCCTGGGGCCAAATAGTTCATGATGTCCAAGAACTTGTAGCTGGGCGTGTTGATGAACATGATGCGCCCCTCTTTCTCCGCAGCAAAGACACCGTTCTCTTGAGCGAGATGAGAAACAAAGTACTTGCGGATAAGCTTGAGATCGTAGTGGCCTGAGTTGAAGCCAACTACAGGCACTTGGTTGCACCATTGGTCGATAAGATTGAATTGCTTATCGGGAAGACTCTCAGTGTCTGGGGGCATGTATTTTGCAACCACATCCTCTCGGATGGCAGCGCTGCGCCGCTCCAGGGAGCTATAGAACAGACCGATAAGCTCGTCGGGATCTTTGGAGAAAATGTACTCAGGCTCAGGGTTCAACGTGTCGGCAATGGAGACT
This sequence comes from Dendrophyllia cribrosa, assembly GCA_024195265.1. Lineage (NCBI taxonomy): Eukaryota > Metazoa > Cnidaria > Anthozoa > Scleractinia > Dendrophylliidae > Dendrophyllia > Dendrophyllia cribrosa. Next base: position 17,732,399 of record JAJLRJ010000009.1, read on the forward strand.
GAGATAGGCACATGCTCACTTTCATACGAGAGATCCCTTGTTGGGAGAGCTGCCTTGGTCTTGTCCTGGTACGCTTCGAAGTCGTAGACGATCGCGTGGGGATATGTTTTGTTTCTTTTCTGTGGGCAACGGGCATTCCACCAGGGACGAGGCTGTTCGTGTTCCCACCTTTCCACCACATTGTAACCAGCGTCTCGAAGGAACTGAATTCGTTGCAGAGTCTTTTGGTAGGCAACCGCCCTTGTGATTGGATTGCCCCTGCGGTCAGTATATACTAATTCGAACCTCTGGTCAAAGTAGGGGTAGCATTTCTCACAACCGTGCCAGAAACAACCATGGAACTGGAAAACTGTCTTGCTTTCTGGGTGTTAGCCGTCGACTGGGTGGCCACAAATGTATCTCTCACCGCCATGCCCGCATCTGTGATGGCGAATGTGAATGCCTAGCCGCTTCGCCTCCCACTCCAGCCAGCACACTGCCTTGACACCGAAACCGCCTTCTGGGTAAAAGGCTTTCTCGAAAGCGGACTCAGGAGCGAGGATACGTTTCCCGGGGCAGTCGGTTTTAGTTTGGCCACGAGTACACGTCTTGGCGTGGCGCTGCAAGTTATCAGACCGTGTGAACCTCGCATCGCACTCGCCACAAGTGTAGTTGTTTGTGACTTTGTTGAAATTGGTGATCAAGAAGGCGTGCCCCTCATGAATACCGATAGTCATGGTTAGAGTGCCTACCTTGTCATAGTTCGCATGGTTGTGGCTCTAAATGAAGTGACCGTTGGGGAAAACAGTGTATGCGGCAATGCCTTGCTTGAAGTGCCTTTCGAGTTTAGATAAGTGCCGCAAAGTTAGGCGGTCTCGAAGCCCAGGATAAACTACGAAGAAACTTTCTGCTAGTTCCCTGGCTCTGCGAGTAGAACGATCTATACGAGCTCCCCGATGGACAGCCAAGCAGCGATGGAGACAAAGATTGTCGTTGAAGTGTCAAGGGCAATGACTTCTCTTTTGTTGCGAAGCCAATCAGGAAGGCGTCCGAGGCCTATTTGCAAGGGTTGCCGATCCAACACTACTTTGACATCAAGCAGGACAGTGCGTTCGTAAACCCATTTGGTATCAGGCCTGTCGAGTCTTGCGTTTTGAAGACGAAGCTCTTCCTGTGCTTGCAACCACTGTCGTGTCTCGGAGAGAGTGGATAACCAATGACTATTGTGGTTGTTTTGATAAAAATTCCTCAAAACCTCGGTTTCAGTGTTTCGTAGCTCGACTGTGAACCGTAAGTTGATTGTGTGCCGTGTGGGAACATATTGCCTGATTTTGTTCAGAATCCGGGCGACAAGAGAGTTTTCCAGATTGGTTGCAAAGCGGAACCTGCGTGTTCGCCTGCCTTGTTGAACGCTTATGTCAATCCGATCATAGATTTGAACAAATTGTTCGAAATCTGGCTCTTGTGGATTGTTTAGAGGATCGAACTCAGCAATAATGTCGTCGGCAGGCTCGATCCGTTCAACATTTCGTTCCTGTTCGTCCAGCCAGGCAATCAGCTCGCGTTGATTGTCACCACGTCGTCTTCGTTGCCGGGGTTGCGCCATATATATATGGTTTTTTTTGTACGCAGTGTGCGCATATACCTAGGGTAGGGATTTCTTCAATTGGTAATACCTCCCTTGCCGTTGCGGACGGGGTCGGGCTAACTGGTATTTGAGCGCCTCTTACAGGTACTTGAGGGCGGTACAACGGAGTAGTAGGGAGGGAGGGAGTCAAATACAACCCCCGGGAAACCCTCAAACTTCCCGTCCCGAGCTGCGAGGGGCGGGTATTTGAGGGTTTCCCGGGGGTGGTATTTGACTCCCTCTTTCCCTACTACTGAAAGTAAAATTCAGAGTTATTGTAGAGAGAAGTGTTCCATTGTTTTTTGCATTGAAAATGAAGTGTGAAAGACAGAAACCCTCATTTACAAACCTCATGAAATGTGCTTCAAAAAGCTTTTCTTGCTAATTCTAGCATTGTTTTAAGCAGAACGATGCTTAGCTGAACATTTGCTGTCTTTTTCTTGCAATTTCATCAAAATTAAACCACAATTTTTAATTACCGAATTTTGATAAAATCGCCAGAAATCATTGAGTGAGGTGCAAAAATTCCTTCATACTAAAAAGCTATTTAGTTGCCCAAAAATTTTATTATATTTTTCGAAAGCATAAAGATACTTCTTAGTTCTGGTATTAAAACTACGTTGTTAGCTTGTTGCCCATTGGCGATATTAAGATCTAAAATGACCTAATTTTGGCGTCTCGTGAAAATGACCAAACATGCCCTTCACTTTCGGTATTGGAAAAGCAGCAAATCAAAGCAACCGATTCCAATAACACATTTTGCTGCAAGACTGATCAATATAGAATACGAGTTAGTAGTTTTTATTACCAGGCTGGTTTTTTTGTTGTCTTACCACTCGACTAAATTTAGCTAACTAATATGCATAAATGTGTGCCAAACAGCCATTTTTCGGGGGGGACCCTACAACTCAGAGAGAATAAAAAAATTTGACCTTATATTTTGGTACATATATCTACTCATGACCCTCAACCTTTGTGCCAAGTTTGAGCGAAATCGGTGATTTGAGTATTATCACCTCCTGCCTGGTCTTATCGTGGACACTCTCTTAAAAAATGATATTGCTTCATAAACAAACTCCGCCCACAAAAGTTATACCGTCATTTCTCCGTCAATTTTCACTATTTTTCGATAAATTTTTTTTTGGATGAAAGTTCATTCTGTAAACTTTATTTTGACTCCAAAAAAAAAATTTCAATAAATTTTCGATCTGAAGGTACACTGTAACCTTAAATATCAATATAAAAATTAATTAAAATTATTTCAAATAGGTATATCAAGTATATCAGAATCGTTTAAAATTTTACAGAATGCTTTATAGCTGGGAACTGTCCGCACTTTATCTGGAAGATATATTATTCCATAGTTTTGCTGCTTGGTAGCTCCATGATTGTAAGCCGTATCTGGTGGTATTAGCTCTTAGCTCTTGGCTATACCAGTTTTTGTATTATTGAATCAAGGATAAAATTGACCTACAACATAAACAACAATGGACCATTACTTCTATATTTCCTTTGATTGAAGCCCACAATCTCGTTATGATACTTACAGTTTTTGCTCCCTGGTTGGGAACTTCTGCACTTCTGCACTGTTTCCCCGGGACGTCTCACCTTCACGTCTGGCAGGCTCTCCAGTTTGTTCTTCTTCATCATGAGCATCAGCAGAAGTAAATGATGTTGTCTGCATGCCGGACACTCCTGACTCCGTTTGCCGTGCTTCATGGGAACTAAGAACACGAGGGGTCTGAAAAATGATAATTAAACCGATTAGATACGCATGATATAACGAGAATATAAATTGAAATACTACATAAAGCACGAAAAAAGAATCGTTACAACAGCCGCCCCTCTGCCTCTCCTTTTATCTTTTCAGTTTTTTGAGTCTCTCGTCTCCCCTTATTCACTTCCTTCCCCCCCTTCCCCCTCCCCCCTCCCGCCCCCCTCCCCCGCCTTACGATGGGGTCTAGATCCACCATTGGATGACACCAGAAACCCATAAGTGGGTTGAAACGTGCAACTGTCTCTTGTACGCTTCAAAACAAGCTTCCGATTATTCAATTTGCTAAGAAGTTGTAACAGCCATATTTGGAAAATCAAGATAAAAATATTAACCAGTCAATTCGCTAGAACAACTTGCTTCCAATCTCGAGGGACCGAGGGGTTTCCAAATATGGTACTAAGCAAAAAATGAATAATCGGAAGCAGTGGATGCGCGTTACACGTTTCAACCCACTTATGGGTTTCTGATGACACAGCCTTGTTTGGGCAGTGACCGTAATAAGCTATACAAGTGTCTGTATTATGGATGTGTCCTTACCCTACTTTCATTAGTCTCCAGTATTCTGTTGGTGTCCGGCTCCACGTTCTTCCAGCGCCAGCACACAAGCACTATAATCACAATAATCAGTAGGATTGGGCAGAGAACCGCTAGGATAATCCACCACTTTTCCGGGTTCGGGACGACAGTGGGTGGTTCTTCAGGGGGCGTTGTTGGTACAAGCACTGGTCTAGGAGCGGTAAGAACCTAGAAAACCGAATGAATGGAATAAACATTATGCTTTGTGAGACTCTTATAGTTTCTATAATTACTTTTAACAATGGGGGTGAGAGCCAGTGAGAGTTAACACTCGGTGAAAACGCATGAGGGTTGACAGAACGCTCGAGAGCTGGCTGTGAAACGAGAGAAACAGTTTGGACTCTCGTCCATTCTCATAAAAGAAAAATAGGACAGATTAAGGCATGATAAAAAGCATATACGCGTTGGTGCTCAAGTAGGAACAAGAGTTAGAACTCAAAAAAATTTGAGCATATTCAGACTCCATGAAAGCGCATCCGGCCAGGCCTTTTAAACAAGATCTAGACTTTAAACTGTCAAAGCTCTTAGCTGATTTTCTGAGCACCTGGTAAGGTCTTATAATAAATGGTTAAAAGACATATATTTCTTACCGCGTAGGGCACGGTATATGTTGTCATCTTGCCTGTACTCAGCCGATTCATAACAGACGCTACGTAAGAACCGTTCACCACAGCAGCGGAGTCAAACACGAAAAACGTTACATCTGCTTCGGAAGCTGCTGAGTTGGCGTTTCTGACTACGTCCACAATCTGAAAGAAAATAAAAGCACACCTTCAAATAAAATGTCATTTTACCCATAAATTTTAGAATCTTTAATGTGGTTCTTAATGTGATGAAGTCCTTAAGTGTCATTCATTCAAATGAAATCTATTAAGCAGCAAATTCCTGCTGTGCTGATTACTATGCTGTACAAGATGATCCTAACTTTTGGGTGTGCGGAAGAAATCCTTAAGATTGACCTTTCAAATGAAAGCTACTGAACAGTTCTTTCCTGTGGTACTGTTTGTTATGCTGTACAAGGTGGTTCCAACTTTGAATCTGTGGTACTTTGCTGGTTACTATGCTGTACGAGGTGGTTTTAACTTTCCGTTTATGTAATATGGTTCACCCAGATGTGCAAAATGGTTCTAACTTTTGAGTTTGTGAATAAATTTTTACTTACAGTTGCACTAATACTTCCGCTTCTCCGTGAACTTTTTCGCGCTTTGCCTTCCACGTACAACGTAGCAAGTTTGTTTGCCAGATCGCTTCGGAACGAGGAATCTTTTAAATCCTGACTTTGACTGACACTGAGGCCTATGATCACGTGGTCAGATTCTAAGGCCGTGAGGGAGTCTGGGACGTAAACAGGAACCAAGGCCTGCGAAAAGAATCAGAATTTTAAAAACAAATTCATTTGCCACCTGAAACGAACCATTGGTGAAAAAAGGATCGATGTTACGGTTTGCCTATGTTGATAATACTAATAGTAATCTGAAATTAGTGAAGTGCGTTCGATTGGACAATAATGGTACGAATGATTTACAAGTAAACACTATGATTTTTCTTGTTTGCTCCCGACACTTTTCTCATGTTTTCCCAACATCCCGCGTGGGTTTATTATGCTGGTAAACTATTAGAAAATACGTTCTTAATTGCTAAACCAGACTACTGTTACTACGTAAAGCATTTGTAAAGACAGAACTTTGTAAAGAAAAAGAACACACTTTATTGCCATACTTTGGAAAACACATTTATACAATAAGGAATTATAAACAAAACTAGGTAATATTACCCATTAATATTTTAATATCTTATTTTATTGTATTTTATTCATTTTTATGTGGAATACCTGCAAACTAGCTGGTTTGTTATCGTCGTAGCTTTTCAAAGGCGTCTATGATAACATACTCTTTAGCGTATGACACAATACTAAGCGTATGACACAATAAACAGTATTGTATTGTATCAAGAGAAAATAATTGGACAGAGAGGGAGTCTCCCAGTAATGGGTTTGGGATATCTTAATTGCAAAAAAGTTATTTTTAGTAACAATGCGGACCACGCGAAAACATTTTCCGGTGAGCTGGTTGACTTCCGGAAGACTCGCTTTCATGAATCAGCGCGTCAAGCCAGGCGGAGTCAGCAAATTAAAAAAATGGCGACCATCGCGGTGGTAATTTCGCATGTGAAAAAGAAAGTAAAATGGTCCTGTTTGAGCAAAGAACGTTATAAAGTACCACAGCGGCTGGATACATAGATCGTCATCTATCTTTATACACAAACTGTTGCAACTGAAGCGGTAAAAACGGGGTGGACAATTCAACTTACCGGACAGATGCCAATCAACCATCCACTCCAATCTCTTGTAAGCGTCGTTTCTAAAAGTTTGAAGTCGCTTTGCTCGATCGATGGCCAGCCCATCCAAACTTTTCAGACGTGAAATATTCGCATACTGTAGAATTCAAAGTTGTTATGTTTTTTGTAGCTGAAGGATAGGAGGATTCTCTTCTGGGAAAATCACTTTTTAGGAATTTCAACACGGCAAGGAGTTAAAAACGCTAAAACCGGTTCACATGCATGCATGGATTTGTTTTCTATATGCTTTATACGTTTGGAAGGACTTTGTCAGGAGCATCTTCTTTCCATGGAAAATGAATATCAGTTCTGTTGAGGTCAGCTACCAAGGAACTCTATACTGACAGCCGGGTTAGAGGTTATTTAGAGCCAAAGTGTAAGTAAAATTTCTGGAAAAGTGATTGAATAGGCCTTTTCCGAGTTGCCTTTAGCCTCTCTATCAAAGCGAGGCTAGGTGCGAAACCTTTCATATGAAAATGAGTTTTCATTCACATGAAAATATGTTTTATTTGCATGTGAATAAAAACTCATTTTCATATGAAAGGTTTCGCACCTAGCCTCGCTTTGATAGAGAGGCTAAAGGCAACTCGGAAATGGCCTATTTTATTTATTCGATAGGCCGCGTGTTCTAAGTTAAATTCATTTATTAAAGCTTACTTGGATTATTGACTTCAAAAAAAATCCAGTAGACTTGTATTATTTTATTTCTAAAAAGCGAATAAATAAAACATGCTTTTCTAGTGATGTCACCTTAATTTATTCATTGAACTTTGGGATAAAGGCCACCATTTCTTTTCAGTAAGCTTATAGCTTTTTTAAGGTTAAGACCTCATAATAAAAATTGCGGGCCTCCCCTTTGTCAGACAAAAGATCAGAAAGTTTGGCTGACACTGTATAACATATGCGACGTCAAAAAACTTAAATGACCTACCATAGAAAATAAAGGCAATCAATTAAGAATTGTAGCTAAGGTGAATGTATTGACCATACACTTACATTCCACCCAAGGCCATTTTTTTAAATAAATGATTTCGAAAGAGCGGATCGATGCCCTGCTTGGAAGCGGCCGCCGTTTACACGCTTTCTATTTAGCATTTTTTGCATAAATTTCTATGGACATCTTTATTCGTCTTCTCACATTTATGTTTCATAAACGAATCGATTAGATACTTTTCCGCCAGTGAGTGTAGGTTGCTGTTATAATTTGGATTATTTCGCCAAAATAGTTTCAGAGAAATGACTTTATTTTCGCGTGTACGCGAGTTTCAGCGTCCGACTTCACAAAAATAGTTTCCTGACTTTTCCTTGGATTTTATTTAACGATGCCTCTTTTTAATACGGTTAACACCACTGGCTTATTTTTCATTGAAGTTTGGTTGTAATCTAAGAAGGGAAAGGAGATCCAAAATCGATATTTTCGTGAGTAAACCAAAATATTCACTTCAGACATTCTAAAATTCGTTTTTTTTCGACATTTTCGTGCCAAACAAGATACTTGGCTTACGATTTGTAGCCTCAGCATGTCTCCACGGCCACAGTTTTACTTTCATACCTTCATATATATTTGCTGGTCCATACAAACAGAATTTTGTTGTAATATCTTTGATGTCTTTTATCCCGGGTCACAGCTAAGGTAACCGGAAATTCCTGAAGTTTGTCATGCATGCACTCAGTTCGAAGGAACTTTACAGACCCACTTTTCCCCAGCAGTTGTTAAATGAAAACTTTATTTTTTAACTGAAATTCAGACGATACTCCAATGGCGAAAACAAGCAGGCATCGTTTTGGAATAAACTCCAAGGAAAGGCCAGCAAACATTTTTGTGAAGCTATTAAATAATGCGTGTAGTCGGCTGAAACTCGCGCGTTGTTTGTTTATAAAGTCCTTAAAATTCTCATTGACCAGTTATAATCCAATCAAAGCAACGTTCGGAAAAAACAACTTATTGATTTTTATGAAACATAACTTGGACAAAGTGAATGAAGATGTCCGATCCATTGTTTTTTATTAGAAAAGGTAAATAGAAAGCGTGTAACCGACGGCGCTTCCAACAAGGCATCATCCGTAGTTTTCATTTAAGTCTTATTAAAAAACGTGGCCTTGGGTATGATGCATTTTCGTATTTGAAACTTAGCTAAACTTCTTTAAGCCTAAACACAAAAGTTAATAATATTAATTGCCTTTAGTCTAGAGTGGACCAAGTTTTTGACGTCGTGATACCGTGTTCAGCAATCTTTTAAACTGAGGTTAAGCTGTACTTCAGTGACATGTACAAACAAAGGATCGTTGCCGCATGCGAGTTTACTTAAAAGAAATGGTGGCCTTTTATCACAAAGTTCAATGAATAAATTAAGGTACATCACTAGAAAAGTGTGTTTTATTTATTCGCTTTTTAAAAATAAAATAATACAAGTCTACTGGATATTTTCGAAGTCAATAATCCAAGTAAGCCCTTACATATAGATGAAAACTAACTACGCATGAATTAAACTTAACCTAAAACACGCGGCCTATCGAATAAATAAAATTCAATCACTTTTCCAGAAATTTTACTTACACTTTGGCTCAAAATAAACCTCTAACCCGCGGCTGTCAGTATAGAGTTCCTTGGTAGCTGACCTCAACAGAACTGATATTCATTTTCCATGGAAAGAAGATGCTCCTGACAAAGTCCTTCCAAACGTATAGAAAACAAATCCATGCATGCATGTGAACCGGTTTTAGCGTTTTTAACTCCTTGCCGTGTTGAAATTCCTAAAAAGTGATTTTCCCATAAGGGAATCATCCTATCCTTCAGCTACAAAAAAACATAACAACTTTGAATTCTACAGTGTGCAACTATTTCACGTCTGAAAAGTTTGGATGGGCTGGCCATCGATCGAGCAAAGCGACTTCAAACTTTTAGAAACGACGCTTACAAGAGATTGGAGTAGATGGTTGATTGGCATCTGTCTAGTAAGTTGAATTGTCCAGCCCCCTTTTTACCGCTTCAGTTGCAACAAGCATCCAGCCGCTGTGGTACTATATAAGCTTAACGTTCTTTGCTCAAACAGGACCATTTTACTTTCTTTTTCACATGCGAAATTACCACCGCGATGGTCGCCATTTTTTTAATTTGCTGACTCCGCCTGGTTTGACGCGCTGATTCATGAAAGCGAGGCTTCCGGAAGTCAACCAGCTCACCGGAAAATGTTTTCGCATGGTCCGCATGGTTACTAAAAATAACTTTTTTGCAATTAAGATATCCCAGCCAACGCCCCTAGACTCCCTCTCTGTCCAATTATAATTTCTTGTATTGTATTGTATTGTATTGTATTGTATTGTATTGTATTGTATTGTATTGTATTGTATTGTATTGTATTGTATTGTATTGTATATTATTATTATATCATTAAAATTTTGTGCTGATGAAGTAGATTATTCTCATTACGTTCACCGGATGACGCAGGAAAACCAATCAAGGTCATTGAAAGAATAAATGAACTTAATTGACACGCTGCGCGGCGAAAGCTCACCCAGCCAACCAGCGTAGAATTCAACTTGAACGCTAAGCTACTACTAACGACAGATTGTCAGTTGTCACTCACTAACGAAGTTTGATAACAAAGTTTTGCCGTTAAATCGATCTACTGTACGTTGTTGTCAAGGGCAACTTGTTATGTTTCCAATTAATTAATTAATTGGCTGTCATGGATGTCATCAGTTATTTCGCGCATTTTGTTACTGATAACGTTGAGAACACAACAGATGACATGATGGTGTCCGTGGTAAAACAGAAGTCAGAAATACTAAGGAAAGACGAGCAGAGTAAGCGATTTTCAAATGCCAAACTATTCAAGCGCACGGCATGAACATTGACTTCAGTTTTATTTAAACTTTTTCCGCGCGCGCTGCAATGTTGCGATATTACGACATTTGGAACTATTTAAATAGCTAACGCGCGTTTTCTACAATACAATACAATACAATACAGTACAATACAATTTAGATAGATAGGATAGAAGGGATAAATAGGATAGAAGTCCTGAAACGTCTGAATTTTCAGTTTTAAAAGCGCCTAAATAACATTTTTCATTGAAAACGTCCAGAATAGACATGCAGACGTTGGTAATGTAGCACGTTACCCTTGACAACAACGTAGTTTTGACGGCAAAACTTTGTCAGCAAACTTCGCTCGTGCATTGCTCAACTGATAATCGAAGTATCGCGTCAGATGTTGAAGTTCTTCGCGCATTCATTACCACGTGAGTCGATACTTCGGTGCGCAAGTTTTCGGAACTATTCAAACAGCTGACGCACGTTTTCAGTAAACGGCTATTCACTGACAAAGGGACAGAAGTATGGCGTCAGATGTTGAACTTAATCGCGCAAGCTAATCGATACTTCGATGCGCGAGTCACCGCATTATCTTACGTGAAAACGAGGCAGCCCAATTTGAAAGCGAGGTAATTGGATAAACAGAGACTTACGTGAAAACGAGGCAGCCAACCATGAAAGCGAGGTAATTGGATAAACAGAGAAAAATCTCGATTTTCCTCCACTCTAGTAAACACAGGCAACACACACAAAATTAGGCACGCGGTCTCTCCTCGTCGAGCGCAATAAACTAGAAATTTCCAGTTCATCGTTCGAAATCCAACTCAACCTTTCGTAGCCTTGATCACCTTTGTTTTCGTACAACACTTAGTTCGGAGTTTCTCTACTTTAGTAAGGCCACCCTTTCACGAGCGACTTCAAGCATTTTTAACAATGTAACGGCGCCACTCCTGCATAGACGAAGCGATAACAGAGCCCGTACTATTATCATGAAAAATACCATGTGTCGAGTTTCTCGCGTTTCATTTCTCCAGTTTTTTTTAACTGTCGTTTCTTTTTTTTTTTTCATACATACATACATTGTTTATTATCTTTCCCAAAGGGTTTTTTTTTAAAGGGACTACACGTGACTGCAGGTAACATTCTCCCCTGAAGCGATAACAAATATAGCGGCAGCTTTAGCGAGTATTTTGAGGTTTCTAACAGCAAATGACGTCCCTTCTAGGAAAAATGAAATTAATTATAATCACCTGAAAACCTTGCAGTGCTGCGGTGAGTTGGTTGACATTAGAAACTTTAAATGCTTCCACGACATCAGTTCTGTTGACTTTCTTGCCGTCAACCGAGATGAAAAATTCCAGATATGTCTGTTCATTAGGTTCGTGAATGATGGTTTGAATCTAAAAATCACAAATTCACTTTGATTAGTAACGTAATAATGATCCGCAGAGGGCCAACAGGGCTGGAGCTTTACTCAGCTTATTTAGCATTGCAGTAACTAAGGATATTACAACCCCCCCTCCCCACCCCGCCATTTCTCCCACCCATTCCCCACCTCAAGGCGAGCATTTTGCAAAGTTTTCACAAATATTTCCAATAACCGTTTAAAAACATGGGTGCAGGAGCAGGGTCATAGCTGTCCAAACGATGTCTGTGATTGGCGAACGATACAATTGATATATCACTTGAACAATGGCTCTATCCCTAATCTTTATCCCAGCGAGCGGGACAAATCTATTGTTTTTCTTAGCGAATCACAGACATCGTTTGGACAAGTGCGGGACTACCAGGGTGGAGAGGCTTTTGATAAGGCTGTATTACAACGGCCCATTTCTCTTCGCTTTGGCACAAATTTCAACCGTTCTAACATAATTCTTTATTAAAAGCTTTTATTTCAACGTTTTAGTGCCCACACAACTAAACTAAACCAAACAGGCAATGGGATAACACAGCAAGCTCGTCCCCAGGGCCTTCTCCACGTTCAAAATCGCGGGCAGCACGCCCTGCCATTATGAAATCGGAGAAGACCCTGGGGACCAGGTTGATAATACGGCACTTACGGTGGCAGTAACATTGGTCAGCGCTGGCAGTTTCTTCTCCTCCTTATAATACGAAGCCAGAAGGCTTTCAAGGCTCGCTTTATTTGCTGGGATGGAAATATTTTTGCTGGCAGACGTTTTGATGATAACAAACACCAGAACATCCTGTGGTGCCGGTGTTGGTGCTGGTGTTGGTGCTAGTGTTGGTGGTGGTGTTGGTGCTGATGTTGGTGGAGGTATTGGTGCTGATGTTGGTGATGGAGTTGGTGCTGGTGTTGGTGCTGGTGTTGGTGCTGGTGCTGGTGTTAGTGCTGGAGTTGGTGCTGGAGTTGGTGCTGATGTTGGTGTTGGTGCTAGTGTTGGTGCTGGTGTTGGTGCTGATGTTGGTGTTGGTGCTAGTGTTGGTGCTGGTGTTGGTGCCGGTGTTGGTGCTGGTGTTGGTGTTGGTGTTGGTGCTGGAGTTGGTGCCGGTGTTGGTGCTGGTGTTGGTGCTGGTGTTAGTGCTGAAGTTGGTGTTGGTGTTGGTGCTAGTGTTGGTGCTGGTGTTGGTGCTAGTGTTGGTGCTGGTGTTGGTGCCGGTGTTGGTGCTGGTGTTGGTGTTAGTGATGTTGTCGGATTTACCACCAGAGGCCGTGGCATACTGACCACCTAAACAAAATGTAACAGCGAAAATGTCAGCGAGGTTACATAATACATAACCCATAGCATCAATGCATCAATGCATCTACGCGACTGGAAGGAGAAACAGGCTAGAACAAAGCTTTAATAGTCAACGCAATGAAATTGTATGTGTGTTAAGTGTAATGGTACATTACTGAAAAAGAACGTATATGTTGTGGTGCAATTTTATCCTTGGTGCAAATTTTATTTTCCTTTGTTTAAAACTCATTATCATAAATTATCATACATTACCATACCCCAAAACAAAGGAAAATAAAATTTGCACCAAGGACAAAATTGCACTACAACATACACATATAGTTTGGCCAAGTTGGGAGTTTCATGGAAAAGTGAACAGGGTTTCTAGTTGTTTTGTTTCTAGTTTGGACAGTTGAATGCTGTCTTTCAATGAGTAAGTCATGACATCAACAGCTATATTTGTAGTACTAAATTGCCCTGGGATTTCTGATGTAACTTTTTGCAGTCCTCTTTTTCTCCCAAAATTCAACAAACGCAACAAAGGCACACGTTCGCTAGAAGTCTATATGACTTAGCATGTTGTGCACCTACATCAAACTTTATGAAGTGTTTTAACTGGCCACTGTTTAGCCTGTTGAAGATCTCAGTCGCTTCGGAAGCAGGATCTTGTTGACCAGCCTTTGTGATAAAGAATGTCACAGTGACATTGTCTCCGTTGTTCACACGCTCAATGCTTTGAGTCTGTGGAGAAAAAAGAAAACCACTTACAAAAATAATAAGCCTGCTGCCGCATCTTTCAAGTCCACCTTTGTTATTGATGTCAAAAACCTATTGTTAACCATAGGATTGCCCCAGTTTATAATATAAATCTATAATTATTTTACGTCGAGATTAACTGTTTTAATATGGTGTTCCATCAGTAGGCCAAACTAAATACCAAAGTATTGTCTATTCAAGTTCGAGCTTTTTAGTGCTATTTTTATTAATTATATCTAAATTCGTAAATTTTTATAGTTTTGTAAATTAGAGTAGTTTTATAGAGGGTCACAAGTTTATTAACTTTGCTATTTAGTGCAACCCTCTTTAAATAAAGACTTTACTTACTTACTTACTTACTTACTTACTTACTTACTTACTTACTTACTTACTTACTTACTTACTTACTTACTTACCAGAACAGATTATAGTGTAGCTTTAGAAAAGGCAACAACTTGTGGTGTAATAACCTTCCTAAGGAACTAAGAAATCGTTTTTCTATTGATTAAACAGAATCTAACGTGGCAAATATTCAAACCAGAAGAAGAATGTTAAGAAAGATGTTATGTTCATCATGTCACAAGCGTGACTTCATTGCTTTTGTTTTTACCATGGTTGGATAAAGTTTTTTGATTGTTGTTGTTGTTGCTTTAGTATATTACATTTTGAGAAAGCATTACTTACAGTAACATTGACATTTCCAACTGCTCTCCGTCGCCTTTTTTGTATCACTTCAGCAAATCTATATGCCGCTAAAAGATTAACTTCCATGTCGTTCTTAAACCCTTGGGATTCAACAATTGTATTTGGAGACACAGTGACAGTAACCACCATCAACACAGACTGATCTGGGGGTTTGGTTGTTGGAGCAGTAACAGACCTAGACACTGCTTGGGTAAGTGTACCAGTTGGTGAAATATTTTGACTTGTGGTAGGTTGAATAGACGATGAGACTTTTGTTGCTGAAGTAGTTGGCACCGTCGACAACACTGGAGTGGAAGTCTGGATCGGAGATGATTTGTCAACAATTTGAGCCACGTCGCTTGACTTATGCAGCCAATCAAAACCTATATAAATCAGAATTAAGAACAAATATAGGCAAACAAAGAATCTCTTTTGAAGCAATTGACCTCTGGAAAGATCTCCCATCTGACCTAAAGGATCTAAATGTATTTCTCTTCTCTAAAAATTTAAAACGTTATTTATTGTCAGAACAACACAAATAATTTGTCTCCTCTGTTATGTTTTTCTAACATCATATTGTTAAATTATTTCACTGTAAATGTGTTCACTTGTTTTAATTCTTTCACCTGCTGTAAATGTTTAACAAACTGTGGCTGGGGGCTAACTAGAAAACTTACCCGTTAATTTAGCTCCCAGACTCAAAATTGTATTAACTATTTAAATTATTAGTACTTAGTTCAAAATGTGTGTAGGTATTTTTTTTAAATATAGTTGTAAAAAATAATGAGTAAAATAAAGAAAGTTTGAAGTTTGAAGTTTTGTTACTAGTATGGAAGTTGGAAGTACACCACTGGAGTTGATAGCAGGTGCAGTCGAAAGGAGCACATCGATGCTCGAGACATTCACTGTAAGGGAAAGCATGGACTTTCCTGGCTCTTTTGCATATGCAAAACAGTCAGGAAAGCGTGGACAGTCCTGGCTTTCTGCGCTTACCAGGATTCCTTGGATATTTTGTGGAAGCCAGAACGACCCCGCTTTCCTGGCTTTTCCCTATAACACCCAGCTTTCCAGTAAAGCACCAATTAAAGCCTGGAAAGCCAGAAATAAATATTCTGCTCTTTCCTGGCTTTTCCTGATTTGCCAAAAAAAAAAACAGGAAAGCACAGAACGATTCCCACCTTTCCAGGCTTGAATTTCATACACACCAAAAGCCCTGTAAAGCCTGGAACAAATACACATACACAGTACACATATGTTGTGGTTCAAATTTTTCTTGGTTTAAAAAATTTTAAACCAGTTTGATTTTATTTTCCTTTGTCTCAGATTATGGTTATGATTCTAAGACAAAGGAGAATACAGATTAATCAGGTTTAAAAATTTTTAAACCAAGAAAAAATATGAACCACAACACATGCACCCTGAAATCCTGAAAAGTGCAAAACGCTTAGAATTAAACTATTATAGGCTTTCAAAGATTTCACGACAAGACTAATCGGAATGAATTACTTTGGACTTGGACGGCAAAGAGTTTGGTGGCCAGGCATGGACATGCAAGCTGAGAGATATGTGCGTGAATGCTTTTGGTAGCCAAATCGTGGGCAGCAGCGACAGCCATTAACCACCTCAAACAAATGTTTGCAACACATGGGATCCCTGAGGTTATCACGTCCGACAACGTCCCATTCGGATCTGACGAGTTTACTGCATGGTGCAAACAAATGGGTATCAAGCATCGCAGAATCACCCCCCTTTGGCCAGCTGCCAATGCTCAAGTGGAGCGGTTTAATGGAACCCTGGAAAACACCATCCGAATTTCAAATGTAGAGGGGAAGAACTGGCGTTCTGAACTGTTTGTTTTTCTAATGAGCTACCGAAATACCCCACATTCATCCACTGGGGTGTCATCCGCATCCTTGATGATAAATCGTCACATCAGAACCAATAAGATCCCATACCTGGATCTGTCTCGTCCTTCAAAGGTCCTTCATATTGCATGTTCCAACGACAATCTGCGGAAGTCAAAGGCAAAGGAGTGCATGGACAAACGACACAAGGCGACTCCTTCCGACATCCGTCAAGGGGATCAAGTGTTGTTACTTCAAAAGCGCGCCAACAGGTTAACCACAAGATATGACCCAAGGCCCTTTACGGTCATCAGGAAGAAGGGAGTCAGCGTCGAACTTGCCAGAGGAGAGGCACGATTGTTCAGAAATTTATTTATGGTCAAGAAGGTAGTTGTTTCAACAAGGAACATTGAACAATCTGGAAGCCCTTTTCAAGAAGGACGAATCCCCGGATATCTAAACATTACAGCACCGAACACTGGACATACAGAGAGGCCTTCTCGAGAACGGCATATCCCCAGTTATTTGAACGATTATGTTTTAGGCTAGGACGTCTTAGACTCTAGTGCTTAGTCATGCTCCTACTGTCAAGCATAGTTTTAGTCATTGTTGTTGTTCTATCACTTGTCACTCGTTTACACCTTCTTAGGAAAAGGGCGATATTGTACATGCGCATTGCGCACCTATGCTTGTTTGCGTATAAGCAAGGAGCATGTGCTCGACGCCATGATGTTACAACAGTTGCATATATAAACAAGAACATTCATGTGGCACGAAAACATGACTGTGAAGTAGGTTTCAAGTGTGGTGTGACTGACATAATTTATGCATTAGAAATGAGTTCGGCAAACAGGCGTGCTTTGCAATGAGTTGAAGTTGTTTCTGCACTGAAAGTGTTTATCCATTAAGCCAACTTTTTGTCTTGTTTTCTTTCAAATTTAAGTCACACATATCCGTTTGAACAATCATGGCATGTTTAATACCAAAATAGAAAGGTTATGTTTTAACATGATTGTTTATGCTGGATGCAATACTGTACATCCATCCATCCATTCCCTGAAGTTTGAATTATTCTTTGAATGTGGAAGTATAACAAGCAATTCTCTTAACATACAAATCATTTCCTTAAATTTGCCTGTATAATTGTTTTAATCATTTTTTATTAATTTTGATTTTTTAAGTAATAATTAACTGATTTTTTATAATGATGTTCGTTATCTGCTGCCTCAAAAATTTTTGGGACTGAAAGGGTGACTAATATGTTTACTCGTTCTAATGGAACCTGAAAAGTGTCGAGTTGATGCATGATCTGTTCAGTGGCTCTTTACACTCTTGGAATTTATAGAGAAATATTTACTTCTTTGGTCTTCTGATCATCGCACTTTTTGATTGAAGAACCAGAATATCTGTAGCTGTAAATGGCAAGCTGACTTGGCAACAGCCCAGCAAGACATTTTTGCTCTTCAAATGTTCATGCCTGTTTACACATAAAATTAATTACTTTCCAATAAACAAACTAAGGCAATTAATAACATTGTGCTTGCAAAAAGAAAAATCAACATTTGAAACCAAGCACAGTGTCCACTTTAATGGGAGGTTGACAGAAAATAAAAATAATATTAATGATTAAATGAATTTTTAATAAACTGACTGTTTTATTAATATGGGCAGCTGATGTGAAAATGTCATTAGTTTATACTTTTGGAACAGTAAAATGTATCTTTTATAGAAATTAATTTCACCCAAATTTAAAACTAAAAGTAAAACACAAGAACTTACCACTTGTAAAGCAAAAAAATGGTAAGTTTGTTGCATGGTACCTGCGAACATTATTTAGACTGTGTCAAGTTCACTGTTATGCACCCAAAACAAAAGAAATTAGTTTTTAACAGGAGCTCAATGTTCTATGCAGCAAAAACTTCAACATTCCCTGTAGCAAGATTGCCGGCATCACAAATGAAATATGCGTTGTTCAAGGGCAATTTTAAGCTTATATTTATGAACAAACAATTCAATTTCTGCAAACTGGTATCCCGCCATTTTAGTTGCAACCTCGAATAGTACAGATAAAATGAAACGGATATCCAGGGTTTGTCAATAATATAAACAGTTCACTAAAAAGCCGCGTTGGGTTACCTTGTATTTCATAAACAAGCATCAAAAGCTAACATTTTATAAACTAAAAGGACGAAAACAATTCTGCCAAAGCTGCAGCAACAAAGTCACTGTAAACAGGCAGGTATAAAAGTCGGAACGGATCAACTCGGATCGACCCAGATCGACTCGGATCATAAAAAAAATGAAATGAGAAAAAATAAAAATTTAACCCAATTGTAGGTTTAAAATTCCTCTCAGAAATAGGCCAAATCAAGTAAGCTTTGCAACGTTTAGAACTCCGTGACGTTCTCCGCCGCGTTCACCCGCCATTTACTAGTGCCAGTTCCTCTCTGATTAGGTTACGAACTCGTGGTTTCGTTACACGTTCCATCATGGACCCAGCTGAAGATGCTGAAGGTAAAATCTAGGACATTTAGGCTATCGAGATGATGGGTCTGCCGATTGTTGTATGTTCAGTTGTATTCAAAGGGGAACGGTTTAAAAGCGAATCCATCCTGGACATCAAGACACACTTCAAACCGACTGAAACCTTTCAATATACACACTTTACCTCTTGCCATCCGCCAGGCAAAAACACCATTTGAAGAGTGCCTCTCTAACTTCAAACTACGTCTTATTGCTCGTGGGTATCCAAAAACAGTCAGAGAGAGGTAGGGGGTGTAGACCCCCGGTGGTGTGGTCAACCTTGTGGGTTGTGGGATTGGGAAGGGATGGCACCTTGCACGGGACCTATGAGTCCCGTTCGTGCCATTCTCTCTGGACTGTATGAGTCCAGAAAGAAAGAAAAAGCTATCAGGGGTCAATTTCGCCTTTAGACAGTCGGCACTCGAGCAAAAGAAAAAGACTCATGATAACATATTGCCTTTTGTCACTATGTACCACCCAGCAGTGCAAAATCTCAAACAAATAGTGATGGATAACTGGAGTTTTATACAAAATCAGCCACTGCTTAAAACTATTTACAAGAAACCTCCGATAATACAAAAAAGGCAAATCCCTCAAAGACAAGCTCGTGCGAGCAAAAATCTGAAGGCTCCAATGCGACGCAAACGTTACCCCACAAAGGGAGTCAGTGTAGGCGTGCCATTTACTATCCATTCGTTGAAAAAGATGGCCTAGATTTTACCTTCCTCGCCTTTAGCTGGGTCCATGTTTATATGATCGATCGATGGAGTGTGTGACGAAACCACGAGTTCGTAACCTGATCCGAGAGGAACTGGCACTAGTAAACAAAATAAATGGCGGGTGAACGCCACGGAGAACGCCACGGAGCTCTAAACGTTGCAAAGCTTACTTGATTCGGCCTGTTTCTGAGAGAAATTATAATCTACAATTGGGTAAAATTTTATTTTTTCTCATTTCATTTTTTTTTTTTTATGATCCGAGTCGATCCGGGTCGATCCGGGTCGATCCGAGTTGATCCGAGTTGATCCGACCCGGACTGGATCCGGTCCGATCCGAGTTGATCCGAGTTGATCCGTTCCGACTTTTGTACCTGCCTACTGTAAACCCCTATAGCACCTGTACCCAGTATTGACACAAAAAGCTGTAAAAAAAACAAGCATTGTAATCTTGGATGATGACGAAATAGAAGAATTTCAGCAAGAGCTAGTGGCCCAAAATACAGTAAAAGGAACTGAGTGTGCTGATCGTCGCCTTCAATCGTGGTATAGTCAAACGGTACGGAGAAAAAATGCAGTTGTCCAGCATTACTAAATCCAATGCAAGTGCTTTGTTGCGACACTTCGATCTTCCTAGAAATTTGAGATACAAGAAAAGAAAGCCTTGGAGAAGAATATGAACTGTCGACCCTGACCACCTATCGAAATGGTTTGAGACGATTTTTTCTGGAACGCAAAGACGGCGAGCATTTCGACATTGGTGATGAAGAAGATTTGAAGAAGAAGCTTGCGTCCAAAAGAAAACAACTGAAGGCCTCTGGAAAAGGAACCCGTCCAAACAGAGCAGATGCCCTAGACAAGAATCAGATAGAGAAGCTATGGTCAAGAGGTGCTATCGGCCTCAAAACTCCCTGCCAACTTCTCCATCTTCTTTGGTGGAATAACACGCATATGTTGGGGTGAGAGGCCGCCAAGAACAGCCGGATGCTAAAATTCAAGATTTCAAAGACTACGGCACTTACTTTGAATACACAGAGCGCTCCACGAAAATGAGAACCAGTGAAACAGACAATCCGAAGGCCAAATGAAAGAACCACAACAAAATCTCCAAGGGCAGTGGCGGTGAAAGAGATCCATACGTAGCACTGCAAACCTACTCATCGCATACACCCGAAAATATCAACGAATTCTACCTAGCGCAAATCGAAAAATCCAACAGGAACGATCTGGTACAAGACGTTTGGATTAAAGCGGGATGGGCTGGTAAACGTCATAAAAACAATGGCGGTAACTGTAGAGATTGAAAGCGAAGGAAATTTTACCAACACGTCGGCCGCAAAACAGCAATTCAAATTCTCCGTGGTCACTTTGACCCAGTCGCAATCTCGGATCTCACAGGTCATGCCAGTCCTACGTCAATACAATCGTACAGCCCAATACAAGGATGATTTTGGCGCTTAAAACTAGTTTAAACAACATTGTCTCAGGGGGGGGGGGATCATTTCTACTAACCCTGTGGTTGAAATGTTCTATAATTCTTGAGGAAATATTAAAGAGTGCGCCTTTATTGAAGTGTCCCAAAGACTTTTGTAGACGATTGTAGCTACATGTATTATGGCCGGCAACTGAACTTGATTATAATTGAAAATGACTGAAGGCCATAGGCGGCTATGTGCAAGTATCGTCAGTAGACCACAAACAATGTTGTATAAACTACTCCGTACTTCAAACGATTGAAATGCTGCCCGTAGCGTAATTGTTTGTGCTCCTTAGGGACACGCATGCGAGGAATGTTAAACAGTAAATAAAAAATGTCAAACACCCTTAAACTATAGGATTAATAGATTACTGACTCTAAATGATTTTGCCTCAAAATAGGACCTCAAATTATTCCCTCTCGGCTTCTATGGTTTATTATCAGCTATAAAATTCCTGTGTTGCTGCCAAATATTTTCTGGTTTTTCGCGTTTTCTTTCTAGTCATTTGTAGTCTCTTTGCGTTTTTTTTTATTGGGTTTTGTAGTTATCGCCACGGATATATTTACCCGCGTACGATCAGCGAAACAAAGAAATCTATTTCCCTTTGTATTCAGTTAGAATTTTTCGTGCGCGTTCAGGAAAACAGTTCAGTTTTAGCCAACGTGTCGTCGTGTTAAGATCAGATCAAGAGTAAGGTTCAACTTAAATGCTGTCAAATCTCTATTGTGGACACAGAATTAAGTCTTTTAAGTTTATTTGTGCATGGTACCATTTTTATTGCTGTTTGCATCAGTTTTGTGAAGTTCAACATTTCTTTCTAAAGTTTTAAGTAGGTTTGTACTTAGTCCTAACTATAGTCTTATTTCGCTATATAACATTTTAGTTTTCGAAACCGCTTTGTTACCGCTTCGCTACACATCGCATCACTTTCAAGAATTGTTAACGCTTCCACGCTTTGCTTCAATAAACTTTGTTTATACTTTTGCCGTGGTGAACTTTGTTGTGGCAAACCGCTTTGAAGCGTGTAAAGAAGTTCTGTCTTAACCCTATCCAGACCGGGGGGGGGCTTTTGGAGCCCGCTCGAACTTTGAAGTTGTGTCGTTTCAAAACGGTCGACGCAATGGCCACCAAATTTGGTGACTTTTCCTAAAATTTATCTGGGAACATTTTCACGTTAGCGTCCTTTGTCCACCGACATTGACGTTTCCATAGCAACCGCTTTTTGACACCTATGTTTTACAAAATTAGCATTTTTCGCTTTAATCAAGATTATTTCAAAGATTTCTTATTGAATTAATATTTTCCACTTAATTTAGCGATAATTGATCAAATTATGTATAATTGTTTATTAATTAAGGTTAATTAACTGTAATTTTAGGAAAATATGGAATATGAAATGTCAAAATCCAGGATGGCGGATCGAAGTTTTACTAAAGGTCGTTTCTCTCTATAATATTATTATTGGTTCATATTTGGATTGTAAAACACTTGCCCACAACAAACAAAGCTTTAGCAGTCCATTTGCTTTATTTTTCGGTGTTTTTTACCAAAATAAACACGTTTGGACTAATTCAAGATGGCGGATCCAAGATGGCGGATCCAAGAATTTATTTCTAGTATATTACGTGTCTGTGTAATTCCATTATCTCTAAACATTTATTGTCAAAATATCATAAAAATGTCCTTTTCACTTGAGAAAGCTTTTTTTAATTCATTACGTACATGAAAAGCCATAATTTGCAAAGATAACTGTTCCAGCTTTTAAGAACATGTACACATCACTTCTATGACGTCACACGCTGTTACCATAGCAACAAAGTGTACGAATTCATTTACTTTTACTCCTGCATCAATATGTGAAAGTTTGGTATGAACACTATCGTTTGTTTCAGAGATATGCCTTATAGAACTTTAAGTTGGTTATTTCATTGTATATGACGTCATAATGACGTCACTGTTATTGTTAACAACACCAAAAGTGTTAGTAAACGTACGACTTTCATCAAATAGGTAGCTGTTAAAGTCTTGTTGCTATATGTTCAGAATTGAGAAAATATTGATGAAAGACTGTTTTAGCCAATAAAATCGACTATATGACGTCATAATGACGTCACGTTACGTCATTATGACACAAAGTATCTGTAGTTACTAGAATTCATGACAACATTAACCTGTGTAAATTTGGTGGCCATAGCATAAGCGGTTTCAAAGTTACATAGGGGGGGCTTCTGGAGCCCCCCCCCCGGTCCCAGACGGTCAAAAAAAGCCCGGTCTGGATAGGGTTAACGTGGGATTACCGACCGTTTTTGTGCATGTACTGTGAGTAATGCTCCATGTTCACATCCTGCGCAAAACGGTTTCCGAAGCTGCTGAGACAACTCTGAAGCACTATGTGACAAGATTATGAAAAGCCAAAGGCCTAGTCCATTGATCTACAAAAAAACTAATTAGGGACGGACCATTAGATTTTTGAGGGGGGGGGGGGGGGGGGTTGGGCAAATACCAAAAAAAAATTCGAGCACGGCCTTGAACTGCAAAAAAAATATCGTGCAAAAAAAAAAACCAGGAAAAAAATTCCTGCAAAGCTTTATATTTTTAGAACAATATTTTATATCCAGAAGCAGATCGTCAGAACACAAATAAATCACACTGACGTTGTAGAATGTTAGCGACTTATATGCACTTGGGGAGGATCAAATGTTCTATCTTTTCATTGGCTTGTTTAGTTTAGCCAATAACAATGGTTTATTTTTGACCCGACGTAAGTTGTATTTCTTTGTAGGCTTTTTAGCTGATTTCATAAGCATATAAGATATTTTCTGACACAAGGAATGGCTCTCTTAAAGTTGTACAGTGGCATTGTAAGTACATGTATATCTCAATGGATGAGAAATTCTTGCTTTTCACCCACGTGACCTTTTGCTTGACAACGGTTGCTAGCCGCCATGTTGGTGTCCCTCGACAGTAAACAAAGTGATCGAAAAGAGAAGCTAGTGTGAGGAAATGTAGGAGAGTTAACTATGGTTTTATGCATTGTGTGGGGATGTGGATCCAAAAGTGGCAAACATAAAGGTCTTGGATTCTTTCGGATACCCAAAATCATCACTGACCAAGGCGAAGAGTACGAGGAACTGACTAGAAAGCGTAGGGAAAGGTGGATCAGTGCAGTAAGTCGTGGCGACACTGCAGAGAAGAATATCCTCGAGACAGAAAGAGTTTGCGGTCGTCATTTTCACCAAGGACAGCCAGCGAAGGACTTCGATCAGTTCAATACAGACTGGGTACCTTTCCTAAATTTAGGAAAGAAAGAATATCGACGTCCAAAGGACTTTAAAGCTTCTGTAGAAAGATCTGAGAGAGTTGAAAGAAAACGGAAGGCCGCCATTGAACAACAAGAGCAGGAAGCTACAAAGAAGAGAAAACTTCTAGAACAAAGCGGTGATCGCATCTGTGATTTAGACTTTGAATCTGGGGCTAGTACATCAGAAACTACAGAGGAACAGCTAACTGATGGAATGGATACAGATAACTTTTGCGATGGGCAGGGAGCGAAGTGCAAAACTAAAGATTTCGCACATTCCTCCACACAAACAGAGCCCGAAGTGGCACCAACTGCTGCCAGTGAAGGGACTCAAACTGAAGAGTTTGAGTATTTATTTGAAATACCTTGTGGCTATAAGGCACCTGGAAGAGATTTCTTCGATACCGACGACAAAGTGCGGTTTTATACGGGGCTGCCGTCCATCAAAGTGCTGATGAAACCATGTCGCACCTTCCGTGAACAGGAAAAGCCGTACTCTTGATAAATTTCAAGAGTTTATAATTGTTCTGATGAAGCTACGGCTTAATGTCCCATTTCAAGACTTGGCCTACCGTTTTTCTATTTATGTTAGTACAGCTTCAAGGATTTTTTCTTCCTGGATTCGGATTATGGATGCCAGGCTCTCTCCACTCGTGTACTGGCCAGAGAGGCACCAGCTGTGGCACACTATGCCTATGTGTTTCAAATATTCATTTGGAAACAAGGTGACAGTAGTCATTGACTGTTTTGAGGTGTTCATCGAAAAGCCTTCTAATCTACTTGCTAGAGCTCAAACATTTTCTTCGTATAAACATCATAATACCATCAAAATACTAATTGGTATCACACCTCAAGGGACAATTTGTTATGTGTCTAAGGCATGGGGAGGTCGCACATCAGACAAACATCTCACTGAGAACTGTGGTTTCTTGGAGAAGTTACTGCCTGGAGATTTAGTTATGGCTGACAGGGGTTTCACCATTTCTGAAAGTGTCGGTCTGAAGCATGCTAAGCTAGTGATCCCTATCTTCACCAAAGGGTTGAAACAGTTGGACCCTATCGATGTTGAGGAGACCAGAGGCATCGCCAACGTGCGTATCCATGTTGAGAGGGTAATAGTGCTGCTCCGCCACAAATACACCATCCTAGAAGGCATACTTCCAACAGATTTTCTCTCCAGTAATCACCGTGGAACACTAGACTTTCAAGTTCCTTTAATTGACCGAATTTTGGGGGTGTGTTCAGCACTTGTTAACTTATGCCCTCCTATAGTCCCATTTGACTAGGTATTTTATTTTCTAATGATGGTTCAGAAATAATAGAACCAAATAGAATGTCCGTTGAACAACATGCATGTGTGATCCTAGTTTCCAGGAACCTGAGCCTAACTTTGTAATGAACTTCTTTCAGTTGAAATATGTATTTTTTGTTGTTTTCCCTCTTTCTCTTGAAGACATTCTTCATCAGCTCTGTTATCAAAACGCCCCCCTCCCATGCACAAATGCACCATAGGTCAAAAATGTAGGCATAATATAACTGGTTAAGTGTACCATTTAATAGCATAATGCAGTATATTGACTTGACAAAGTATCTTGACTGAACATAATGTTATTTTCTTTCCTTCACTAACCATCTTGGACACCTGGCTAAGCTTCAATTTAATTTGCCCGAGGGGGACTCCCATAAAAATGACAGCGGGTCTCAAAACTGATATCAGCCCATTAGGGATAGCGAAAATAGGTGGGGCTAAGTGATTTTTCACCCAGAGAGATGTGAAAGGAAAATTTAAGCTTTCCCTAAAAAAGCAGACATCTTGGATCTAGTAACTCTTGACAGCACTGTGAGTGAAACAATGAAGTTCTGTCAGTATCAGTAAATCCCCTAGCACAAGCCCCCCTTAGGAATACGGATGGGACAAGCACCTCCTTTAATGTTTATGGAGACCGCCCCCCCCCCCCCCCCCCCCAAAAAAAAAAAATTGAATATTATCAAGCAACTCATGCAAACAGAAAAAGAACTAATTTCCCAAGTGATGTGTCATTGGTAAATATTGGTATTTAATTTTCTCAATGTCAGTTAGACCACCACCAGACAATATCCCATTATTCAAATTTGGTATTGATTCCATCTTCCCAATAAATAGGCCAATGATTTCATTAGTCTATCCTTGTAAAAATTGAATTAATACCAAACATTTACCAATTAATATACCACTTTAAAGCTTCTACCCTTTTTTCCTGTGATATGTAGAATCTCAAATTCTATTGGGCCTATTTACAACAAAAGATATGGTCATCCAGCCCTTAGATCTATGACTAATTTGTTCCTTTGAATTCTTGCATCCTAATAAATAAACAAGTATTGCACTAGGTTTGCCCATGTTATTACTAAAATACTGGGAAATTGCTCATCTTCCCATTTCTCAGACATTCAGCCAAATGTGAACGCATTCTTGAGGGATCAAAGGTTACCTGCCTAGGGTCTCTGCCATTAACAAGATAGCAGGCAAAAGCAATGGCAAAAATGGCACAGTCATTACCATTATTTTGCTGTTGAACTGGTGCATAATTGAGTGAATTCAAACGACCACCTAGAAGATCATTCGTTTGATCTGCCACTTCCTGGCAAATGACATCTTGATAGAGACTGTCATATAAATTTACATCAAAGGGTTGGCAGCCAATATTACTGACACACACCCAATGAGCAGAACCTGTAT